>VZRL01003210.1:810093-873434 GCA_013397895.1 Origma solitaria
GGCCCGGAGCCCGGCTCCAGCCCCGAGCCCGGCCCCGGCCCCGAGCCCCGAGTCCGGCCCCGAGCCCGGCTCCAGCCCCGAGCTCGGCCCGCTCCTGCCGGCTGCGAGCGCGGGGGCCTCGGGCACGGGCTCCCGCCTGGGTCACAGAGTTACGGAATCGTCGCTTCGCCTGGGGCTGTGTCACAGGGGTTTGGGTTGGATATCCGGCGAAGGCTTTTCCCCGGAGGGTGCTGGGCACTGCCCAGGCTCGCCGGGGAATGGGCACGGCCGCCAGGCTGCCAGAGCTCCGGGAGAGTTTGGACAGCGCTCCCAGGGATGCACAGGGTGGGATTGTTGGGGTGTCCTCTGTATGGCCAGGGGTTGGACTCGATGATCCCTGCGGGTCCCTTCCAGCTCAGCAGATTCGGTGATTCTATGATCAAGGTTGGAAGAGACCTTTAAGATCATCAGGTCCAACCCTCCACCAGCACTGCCACCGTAATCCTTAAACCCCAAAAGGACATCACCCACTGGCAGATCAGATGCCTCTCAAATGCCCCCAGGGTTTGGGCCTCCACCACCTCCCTGGGCAGCCCCTTCCAATTCCTGACCACCTGAAAAGTGGAAAAAAAAAAAATTTCTAATCTGAGCCTCCCGTGTCTCAATTTAGGGCCATTTGCTCTCGTCCTCCCAGTGCAGCACGGTAGAAGAGATGGGCCCCACTCTACCCTCCTGCTGGGGAGCTGTGGGGAGCAGTGAGGTCCCACACACCGATGTAGTCCTTAGTTATCCCAATCACACACAGGAATTCCCGGCACTGTCTCATCAGGCATCCTCAGCAGAACACAGTCATTCCTCAGCAGACTCAGGGCACGGCACAGATGGATATTACATCCATTTCCACGTGTGTTTTCCCTGGGTGGGGCTGCTCTCCCAGGGTGCTGCTGCTGTGCAAGCTCTGTGCTGACCTTGGGGCATCAATAACTGGCAGATAAAAGGTATTAATGCGTAAATAACCACACAGACCTTTCTCTTAACCTTCCACTGACTCCATTGGGTTGAGGGAGGGAATACAAAAGTCCCTGGCCCAGGCAGACCTGGTGAGAGATCAGTGTATGTGAACATGGAGCTAAATCCAAAACACACAGAGATACTTCAACGACAGAAAATGAAGAGTAAGGAGTATATGAGCCACACTCTGTTACTGGACTTGGCTTCAGTAACAATATCCCAGAAATTAGAAAAATCAAAGCAGCCAAAGGACCAAACAGGATAATGGATGAGAACTGAGAGCAGTAATGTCAGGAATGAGAAAGCTCATTCTCAAGCTCTCACAAGAATTCCCAGTAAATAGTTCTGCATCTGACAAGCACTCCCTGTCCAAGGTTTTGTTGGCATAGGGAAGCTCTTGCTCTCTCTTTGCCTCCAGCTGCACATTGTCACCAGCATTTTCCAGCTCAGTTTCAGTTGGCCTTTACCATTCTTATCAATGCTAGTGAGAAAAGGAATGCTGCTTGATTCCTCTGTGGCATGAATGGATACCCTGGGCACACGAGCCACTGTCCCTGGAAATCTGCTGCAGCATCCACTGTCTTTCTGCCAGCATGAATGAAGTACAATGTTTTTCAGCTGAAGAAGATCCTACATTATTAAAGGCAAGGTTTATGACAACGCAGAGTAGCCAGTGAGTGTATTTTTGTCCTTAGAGGCTCAGTAATGCAGAGTGCATTGCTGTGAGCTGAACAGGCACAGCCGTAAAGTGACGGTTTGAAATCAGTTTCTCAGTCTTGTAATAACTTGTAAGTTAATTTGGTTTTATTTATTTTCTTCATATGAAAAAGTTTGGACTGTCATGTAATTGTGTGTAACTGAAAGCCATTATTTCCTGAAGTGTGACTCAGCTCCCTCTCACAGTTCCATTCACAGCAGCCCTGTTTCATGTCTCTTTGGAGGCACTACACGTGGTGTAGGAGGGTTGCTGTTAAGTCTGTCCTCAGTTGGGAAGGCTGATGAATGCATTATGTACTCCTGTTATGTCAGTTTGTTAACTGTATTATGCCACTGTCAATAAAATTCGTAGTCAAGGTCTGCAGCTTTCTTTGTTATTTTAGATTGCTCTCTAATGTTATTTATGCACGTGCTCCTAGCAACTAGACCACTGCAGCAGTGGCTTCCTTTCTGCATGTAAGTGCTGCTGCTGGCCAGACCCTGTCTGCAAACCTGCTGCAGGAACCAGGCCTCAATCTTAAGAACCTTACCCCATAATCTCCTCCTTGCATCAGCATCATGACCTTACCTCTTTCACCCTCATATTTAACACTGCTGAGTTCTGACACATTTGAAACTGGTAAACTCCTGGATGCACTAGGGAAATTAAGGAATCCTCAAATAGGAAGCATGTTTTCTTTTAAAAGAACAAGCAGGCTGAGCTTCACCCATGTAAAAGCCCGTCAGTCAAAGCAGTGGTACTGGGTGCTGGCTGGAAACAGCACTTGGATGTTAACCATCCAGTCCTGGTTTTAGCCTTAAAATGTGCTGACTGTAGGGTTATTTGGGAACTGGGGTTCTTGGGGACCTTCTCTCCTGCTTACTGCAGTTATTTAGTTCATTCTTTGTCCCTTGGTGCCCTCTGAAGCTTGCACCCCTGGACGTCTTTGCTAAGGCCCCAGATTCTGATTCTGCCAGCAAAGGGACACCAAACACCTCTTTGCTTAAAAAGACGTACATAACCACCCGGGTTGGGAGCTGCTTTTTGCCTGAAGGATGGATAAATCCTTAACCCCCATCTGTGAAATGTCAGTGCTTCTCTTCCTCATGGGATCCGTGTCCCCAGGAACCGCTGTGTTCCAGGGTGGGAAGGAGCACTCCGGGTAGTGTGCGCGGGGAGGAACCAGCTCATGCCACCTGCAATGCTCCCTCCTCACCCTGGCTCTGCTGTCCTTCCCTGATGTGTGTTTGAATGACTCTGCAGCACTCTGGTCACACATGGCATTAGAAATTAGAAATAATGGAAGCAACTCTTCAAGGGCAAATAATCCGCCCACATTCAGGCAGCTGCCAAGGAATGGACCTGTGCAGTTACACTTCCACCACTGGGCAAACATGCCCTCCTGGGCAGTGATCCCCAAATATCCTCTCCCAGCAACCGCAGTCACCACCTGCACCCTGCCAGCCTGGCACACCCACCCATCCTCCCATCGTCACATCCCCATTCACTTTTTAATTAGGATTTTCATATCATCAGAGCAAGAGGATAAACTGCAGGAGGCAGAGAAATGCACTGCCTGAAAACAGTTAAAGAGCTGGCGCCATTTCAGCATTCCCATCCCCTCCGCCCTTCCCCTTCAGCTGCAGTTTGCTCTCCAGGCAAAGGAAGCCGACATGTTAGAAAAGACTTTCTGCTTCATGTCTGGGGAAAACAGAGCTGGGGCCGTGTCGGGAGAAGCGCGGGCCTGGGGATGTGGAGAATTTGCCACCAATACCTCACTAGTTCCATTCAGCATCGCTACACAGAGCGAAGCTGCTGTCACCAGCAAAATAGATTGTTTTCAAAATTGCTCTTGACTTAAATAATCTAAATGAACTGATTTGACAGACAAGGGAAAACAGTCTCCTCGTCAATGCAGTGGCTTTCTGTGTTCCTCTGCAAGGAGGCTCCTTTTCATTGTAGAGACTTTATTTAAGGATTTAAAAATAGCCCAGGCAATGGTAAGAGATGGCGTTATAAAGGTATTGAATAGGCAGCACATACTGATAAAACAATCCCTGCCCAGAGCCTGTCAGTGCAGTCAGCTGGGCTGTGTGTGTTAGAAAGGGACATTTGGGGCTCTAGGATCCTTAATTAGGAGAAAAACCCACAAATGACATAACTGGAAATTGGTAGCAGAAAGTGTTGGGCTTGCCTTCCAATCTGCCCTGAGAAGCAGCTGGAAACAGCCCTGAAGAGCAGCTGGAAAAAGCCCTGAAAAGCAGCGAACAGCATCCTGTGCTGAGGCTGGGGTTACACACTCAGATTCATTTCACAGGCTGCAGCAGCAAACAGCCATCGGACCTGTGCCGGGGAGAACATTCCCTGCCTTTCCTCCAGGCTCCAGCGCCTTGGCAGCATTCTCAGAGCAATCAGAGCAGGGCAGAGCAGGCACTTGGGGTTATTAAATGAGGATTTAATCCTACCCTTTAAATCAGCAAAAAAATTATCAAAGATAAAGGATTTCCCTGTGTTTTAAAGCCAGCCCAACTCACATTCCCTGATCTGCATTTGGGAAGGCTGCCAACTGCAAAATGGAATCGCTGAGCCTGGATTTCGCTCTGCATCCAGCCAATTACGGCGGCCTCGCATCCCCGCGCTCGGAAGTGGTGCAGTACAAGAGACTGACAAGATCCAATCTTTATTTATTTACCGGGGCTGCATTGCACTTCCAAAGGGAATCACAGCAGTGGGCTTACTGCGGCCCTCCCCAGCTCCCATGCTCCACACTGCTCAGGTATCAGAGAATATGGCCCAGTCCAAATCCCTCATGGAGGCTGGTGGGGGGTGTCCCTTGGCTCCGACGGTTCCCCTCGAGATGCTGCTGCAGTGGTGGGTCCTGCTACTCTGGGCATCACCTGCCCTGGGGGCGGCTCAGCCAATTTGCCCACATGAAATCTGCTGGGTCTGCACGTGCTGGGCTCTCTTCCACAGCCATGGCTCTTTCTAGCTTGTTTCTAGATTTTTGCTAACCAGAAAGACAAAGTAGGGCCCAAAAAGTAGCAGAGCATTTTTTGGAGAGCCCACAGAGCTACAAACCACCAGCAAGAAGATACAGATGATGCGTGCAGGGAAAGGTGCTTCCCCTCCTGTTTCTGCCCTCCAGTCTCTGTTATTTGTGATGGCCTCATGCAAACAGTGATGTTCACAGAGGAAACAGCTTCCCCTGCCTTCAGCCCACCACCTACACCCACGGCAGGGCTCACCCTTCCTCCAGGATTAATCTTGACTGGTGAATTGGTTAGAGATACGCGAGCTGCTTCTCCAGCAGAGCCGCCAGAGCCCTGGGAGAGGGACGGGAGCGCCCGGAGCACTGGAGTGCTGTGGTCTGTTCTACAGGGCTGGGGCAGGGACTGCAGCTGGGCAGCCCTCACCTGCCTCGGGACTTCACACCCTGCTCTGTTCTCTGTCCTCTGTTGTGTCTGACTGCCCTTCCTAATTAATAATTAATGCTCATTAATCACCTCTCTCACACATGCCCTTTTTCAGCACAGCACCAGATTAACAGACTTCACCTGTTTCCTTTGCACTTCTCACTGACAATGGCACAAAAAATTCCTGCTCTGTCGCAGACAGGTTCTTTTTGTGCCAGCAATATGCTCTGGTTTAGGCTTCAGAGTGTGATTCGTCTGCTGAGTTTCCTAATTATGGAGAATAAAATGGGGCCAGGATACATTTTATTGAGCAGCACCGCAGACCACAGCAAGAGATCTGGCACTTGTTACCTCCTGAGACTGTCTCCAGGTGGGGAAGTGTCCTCATGCAAAGTCATGTCAGTGCTTCCAGGGTGGCTCTTCCAGCCGCTGTCCTGCCCGGGCCACAGCTTCCACCCACCATGGTCTTTCTGTGTGACCCTGAGCTCCTGTGCTCCCGATTCTCCCAGTGGTCCCAGTCGCAGGCACTCTAGTGCTGAAGTAGTTGTATCTCACTGTAACAATGCAGTGAATTACTTAGGGGAGTGTCTGAGGTTTAGAAAGGTGAAAGGTCCTTCCAGTGAGACCCTCGAGACCTGCAGCTTCATGCCTGCTCCCAGCTGCAGCCCTGCTTGGTACAGTCAGACTCTGAGTGATGTGGCCCAAGGCTGAAGAAGTTCCAGTCCCACCTGCTGCCCACAGCAGCAGGGTAGGACAAACTGCTGCATAAACTCCCCTCAGCTGGTGCCCAGGACTGGCTGCCCAGCTCCTGCTGACTTCCCAGGACACGTTCTCCTGGAGACATTTCCTTTTTTTACCTTTTACCAAGGCTGACACACATCTGCTGCTTCTGCCCTTAACAAAGTATTCATTGTTCTCCTGTCACACTCTTATTTCCCTCCTGCCTCACTCCACGCTCTGAGGGTTGCAGGGATGCCCTGGGGAGCACCAGGACCTTAACAATGATGCTTCACAGCCCCCTTTTGTGTCCCCTCCTGTCTGCTTCCCTGTGCCCTGGGGAAGGTCCACAGGGTCCAGAGTGCCTGGAAACCAGAGTCCCCACAAGCCCTCAGTAATACACCTGTGCATGCAGGCACATACTTGTACATCCATCTTTGCACACTTGAGCAGATGTGTACCATCATCCATTTTTCTAAGCCTTGAACTCCCTGGAAGGACAGATACTGCAATTAATGGATTGCACTGTCCAGCAAGCTTTGCCCTGCCTCTGGCAGAGCCAGCGGTCACAGCCAGGGGAAGAGGCAGCGAGCTGGGGCAGGATCCCAGTTTTGGGCTTCGAGTTCACTCCAAGCACTTTTCTCCTCTGCCAGGGGCTGGAATCTGAGCTGCTATCTCAGTTCAGCAGCTCTGGCTGCCCCTGAGCCTTGAGGACAGGGCTGTGCTGAAAATGGCACGTCTGACTGTGCAAGGAAATGTAAGCTATGCCTGGGGAGGGGGAGAGGAGCAAAACATCTCCCCCCACTTGCTCCTGCTCGTCCGATGTGTGGCCGCTGGCACAACCCCACCCTGCTGCCATCAGCCAGGCGATGTGGTCACACCAGCCCTGCTGAGCGACGGCATCTCGACTGGGGGAAGGAGGGGAGTGAGGAAACACAGTGTTCTCACCCTGATTGAATCCCATGGATTTCTGAGCAGCTACTGCACCGATAAAACAAAGGCTGCTTTGAAATGGATGCCTGGCCTGGCCGGCTGCCAGCGCCAGGCGGGAGACAAAGGCTGGGAATACAAATGCAGCGCTGGAAGTGGCGAGCCAAGGATGCTCTGCGGCAGGGAGAGCACGTCGCCATGGAGACACGGCGGCCAAACCCGGGAGGAAAGGACCTGCACTGGGATGGACTGGGAGCCACCAGAGAACACAAGAACTGTGGGAGCCGTAGGGGCTGAGAGACAGAGGCACTGGACCCCGCAGAGAGGCTGGACCAAGTGCCAGGTCTGTGTCACCCCAGGCCCGGGACCTGTCCTGACAGGTGGCATGAATGGCATCTGTCAAGCAGACAGTGAAAATGAGGGGGGATCCATGGAGGAATTCTCTTTCCCCCTCATTTCATTGATGCAAAAGCTATCTAGGGGGGATAGAAATTGCTTTAATGGGTTCATGCAGGATGCACAAACCTCTGGGCAGACACAGACTGAGCAAACCATCCCACAGATCCCAGGGCTCTCGGATCACCTGCAGAAGGACGTAACAGTGGCTGTGCAGAATTATGTCATGAATGGCCGGTGGTGATGAACACGATTTGTGTGCCTGATAGTGACGCAGGGTCATTTATCACTTAGAAAGCAGGACCTGCTCCTGGTTCCTGTCCAAATGGCTGGTGAGTTGGTGTGGATGGCTCTTGTGTCCTGCCGAGATGCAAGCTGAGGCACCAGCCGGGCAGGGAACACATGACGTTCCCATTGTGGGCTGGAAGACCACCCTGCCCTCGCTTTCTGCATGCCCATGGCCCACACCAGGCAGGGGCTAATGCCAGGGGAGTCTGACATGATGTGAGGCATGCCAGGGCCACCCTGAGGTGACAGCTCCCTGACAGCAGCCGCCACCAAATCACCTGTGGCAGCAGCGTCCTGGGCAGTGGGTGAGCCCCACACGTCACCACACCAAGTCCCTGTGCAGACCCCTGGGGAGGACCCTCCACCTCTTGGAAGGGAATGAGAACATCTATCCCATATGCTTTCCATAAATCCTGAAGCCCTAGTGGCTTCGCAGAGCAGGGGAGGGAGCGGGAAGCAAACCATCATTTTTTAAGCCATGGGAGACACTCAGGTGCCGCCACAGTGAGGGCTGTGTAAACAGCCAGAAAGACAGATTAGACAGAACAGAGCTCACTGTCAGCACACGACAAATAATGAACGAAAGATAAGAATCCCCAGGGAGGCACTTTTCTAATAAATGACATTTTGATCTATAGCTTTAACAACTTGTCCCAAGGGAAAGGGAACCCATAACCTGCCCTGTCAGTCCTGAAGAGGGTCAGGGAGGCAGAAATACAGCTGTGAGGAAGGTGATGGGGACATTTCCTGCACTTGCAGATTGACTGCTAGAATTCCTTGTTGGCTTTACCATTGATAAAAATCACCAGCGAGTTTCCTATTTTCAATACTGAATTGCTAATGCTGCCACAACCAGCCCCACACTCTGATCCTGCCCCACGGGCTCTGCAGCACAGGGAGGAACATGAACGAAGACCAGCAAAGTGTCTGCACAGCTGAGCTGCACTGAAATCCTTCTGGCAGGTTAACATTGTCAGGAAGGTGTTTTTCCATGGAAGTTAAGCCCATGCTTCCTCTGCAAAGTGCTGGAGGTCCCCACCCATTCCAGAGGGTGGCTGTGACCGCCCTGGCTCTGACAGCCACAGAGCCCTGTCCCCACCAAATTTATTACTAAACACCTGTTCCTGCCCTCCCAGCAGCAGCCTATGATCAACCATCCCTGGGTCTCACTTGTTCTTGTGAGCAACTAAAACTTAATTTATCTCATTTTAATTAAGGCTAGAAAGCTCAGTAGCCTTTGATTTCTCTCTTTGCTTTGCAGTGGGACAAAAAAGCCAGAAGGATAAAGGGACAGGCAGAAGAGAAAAGGCTTTGAGACAAACAGGTACCAGCTCTGTTGGCTTTTATTTTATGTGTAGCCCTTTTCTTAAAAGAAATAATTATGTTTCAAAACCTCCTTTCCCTTTTCCGAGCACTGCCTCTTTCCACATTAATGCTATTTGCATGCGCCATCTCCTCCCACCCTTCAATAATTTAAACCTTCATTTTTTATTCACTCAGTTGTCAGATTCATTTACATATCATATATCTATATTTAACACTGACTTTGCTCCCCGGTTTGTTTTTTTTAAACAGGAAATAGATTTCCCTTCTAATTTAACCACCTCTGGGGCAGGGCTGGCTGGAATGGGATCAGCACAGGTGCAGTGGGGGTTAGAGGGATGCTGAAGTCTCCTTTGGTGGGTGCAGCAGTGCTGGTGGGGGCTTGGCAGCCCCATGGCCAAGCCCTCACCTCCATCAGCTCCAGGGAGCTCAAAGCGTGGCCTCCTCCCACGTTCTCCTCTCCACATCCTCCTCCCACATCCACGGAGAGAGCCTGGCCTCGTTCCCTGCCATGGGTCGGGGCTGGGGGAGCGCATTGGCAGGGGATGACTCCAGCCTGCCCCTCCGCTCTCTGCTGAGGTTTGACAGCTCTGCCTTTATGAGCAGTTCGAGGCAAAGGGCACGATCGCTGTTGGCGCTGGGTGTGCCCGTGGGGCTGCCAGTGGGGTGGGGCACCTGTGCCAGGAGCCTGCCTGCAGCCCCCACTGGGCAGGAGTGCTGCACCCTCTGTCCTTCAGCCACCTCTGCCCTAAATCTGGCCAGAAAACCAAGGGAAATCATCAAGTAAATGTTCAGCTAACGTTAGAGCCTCTGCACACGACAGCATCTGGCACCTCCCTGCGTAAGCTGCTGTGCCAGACCTGGGGTCAGCCCTTCCTGACGGGGGACACAAACCTCCTGCTGCAGGAGAGCAGGGTCAGAGAGCAAACACATATGGCAGTGCCCAGCAGTGCTGCTGGAGACCACCTGGGCCTGGCCAGGGGCATCAGAGCCCCCTAAAAAGCATCTCTGCAGTGCCAGGCTGGACACTTGTCCCAGGGTCTGCTCTGTCCCACAGGTGCAGTATCATGGGAGAGAAGGATTACGTACGTTCCACATGGGTAGGCTTAAGGCCCATGGAAAATAAATAGTATTAAAGGCAATTTGAAGCAGAGAACATGAATGAGAAAGCAGTAAATCACAGAGCCAGCTCAGATCCCCCTCCCTCATTTTCCACATTACTAGAAAAAACAGTGAACTGATCTCAGACAAATGAGCCCTCTGGACCCAATTTTTCAAGTTAATGAGCTCCTCTTGCAACACTTCCCCAGCACAGAGACTCCCAGCACCTACTCTTTGCCACAGCCTCTAATGAGCAGAGCCACCATCACCCTTCTCAATATGTGCCAAGGAGGTGGCCAAGACCTGGCACGAGCCGGGGGCAGCAATGCCCTCTGACCCCACCTGGGCAGGGGTGACAGCATGGGCAGGCAGAGAGCCTGGAGCCTTGGCCCTGCACCCAGGGACCTGCACCAGCCCCAGACGGAGTCACTGTGGTCCTCCCTAACCCACAGGAGGGGTCTGCCCAGGATGGTGGAGCGGCTCTGCCAAGGATGCTCCAGGGCCTGGTGCCAACTGATGGTTTAAAAGCCCTGAGGGTTTGGTGGCAGCTGCCTCCTGAGCGAGCACCAATGGCTCATCTGGCAAGCCTGGCACATCCCCAGCAAACACTCTCTGCCTCTCCCAGTCTTCCAGCATTAACCTCCAGATGACTTGGTGTTTGCCAGTTTCAAAATAAACTCTTGTTTCAGGAGGAAATTGCTTTTCTTGCTCCCAGAAACGTCTTTGCAGTCCTGGACAGAAGATTTCCAACGGAGTTTAGTGTATTATTAAAATTTTCACACTTGCCCTTGCCCAGGCTGAGTGAGGGGGGAGCAGGGCCGAAGGACACAGCTCTGGCACGTGCAGTTATCCCTACTATTATGCTTAAATTAACAGGGAAAGTTTTGTAAATTGAAGACTAATTATCTCCTGGGAATAGATCATTAAATTACAGAATACTAATGAAAATTTGCAGCATCTGGAGAGAGGGTGGAAGGAGCAGTTTGTTGGTATTTTTCCTTTCTTTCCCAGCTGCAGCCAGAAGTGGGGAGCTGCCACATCCCAGCCCTGGAGCTGGGAGAGGAGACAGACACATCCATGGGGGCTTGAGGGATGGGACCAAGAATCGCCATGGAAAAAGGCTCAGTGAGGCCAGAGCTGCCTTCCTGCAGACCCTGAGAGAGGGAATGGCAGAGGATGAGACCCTCCATCCTCCTGTGCCAGCTCTGGGAGCTCAGCTCCTCCATCCTCCCCTGCAGCTCGGCTTCCCTGGACACTGGTGGTCCTTCCCCCCTCGCCGTGCCCATCACCCCTCCCCAGGCCTGGTGGCAGCAGTGGCCATTGCCCTGGCAACGTGCTGGCTGAGCGACACATCCGCCTGGATTAGGGAGCAGCAGCCGCACTTGGCGGCCGTATTTTTCCAGTCAAACTCAATTTCTTCAGAGCAATGAGGCTCAATAGCTCTGGGAGTGCAGAGGCAGGAGCTACCTTTTGGGGAGGGGACTCTGGGGAGGATTGTGTCTGGGGGGCTCAGAGTGAGGAAACGCAGATTTTTTACTGCTTTGATCATACATAATTTAAATATTCAAACTACTCTGGAATTCATTGAATTATACATGAATTTCACAGGCAGCATTTTTGTAACTCCTGAAAGGCATTAAGGTTTTTTTTCCACTCCCTTCAAAACCTTGCCTAACCTTAAATTTAATTATTTTTAGATTTTTAAGAATCCAGATCAATCTCATCCCAAATCACCTTGAGAACGTCACCTACGCTGATGGGTGATTCCATTGCATTAATGAGGGACATGTGGTGATGTCAGTTTGCTCTTGGCTGCGATGTAATGTGTTCTAGGGCAGTGTTTGGGTCAGCCTGGCAGGGTCAGAGATCTCTGAGCTCCCTCCTTTGGGAGGCTCCAGCTCTGAGTTCTGCAGCCACCGTGGGTCCCTCCAGCCCTGGCTCCCTGACCCCCTGCCTCAGGCTGGTTTGGGACACAAGGCTGGGGGAGCTGGAGGCATTCTGGGACAGGGGAGCATCTGAGCGTCCCTCGACCCACCACCCCTCCCTCCTGGTCCCATTTTCCATGGCACCGCACACCAGGAGCTTGGGATGTGCTGCTGCATCTGTCCCCCAGCTGGCAGCTGGTGTCTGTTAGCCAGCCAAGCGTCCAGCTGTTTCGGGGAGGGAAAGAGCACGGCCAGATGTTGCTCTGCAGACTGCTGCAAGCGTCTTCAAGGCTGATGACAGGGGCACAAGGAGCCAAGGTGGCCCTGGCAGGGGGCTAGGTTCTTCCTAACATCTAATCAAGATCTACTCTCTACAATGAGCAACTCTCCCTCAGGGCTGGGCTGAGAGTGTGCCCTCCTGTTGCCATCACACCCAGCACAGAGCTCCCAGGCAGGGATGGAGCCAGGCAGTGCTTCTGTGCCACTCTGGATCGTTGTTTCCAGGGAGAGCATTTCCCAGCCCTATAAAGCTTTCTGCGGAGCAAGCAAGAGGCTGGAAGAGAAGCAGGGACCCGTGCAGTCCTGTCTGCAACCTCTCCCTAGTTAGCTCATTCCTCATTATCCTTCCCTACCCTTTTAATTTCTCTCTAAAGTCAACCAGCTATTGCTGTTCAAACTGAAATAATTAATTGGAACAAAATTGCCACTGTAGGAGAAAAGAATGATTAAACCCATCCAGCGGACAATGGGGCAATCACAGCCTAAGCAGCTAATTACAGGGATGCAGGATAATAACAGAGCCCTGGGCAAAGTGTGGGGCTGGATGAGTCGGGAGGAGGGTCTGGGCTTGAGTTCGCTTCGGGTTTAGTGCCTGATTCCCAGAGTAAAGATACGAATGCAAGAATGAAAGATCATTGGGGGGGCAGCACAGACACAGTTCTGCTGGGGAAAAAGGAGCAGTGGGCAGCCCAGACACCCCGCACAGCCCTGTGCCCACCGCGGCACCAGAGCCGCTCCGGGTGGGAGCCACCACGAGTGGCCAGAGGGGAGATCAGCGTGACACTGCTGTGGTGGGAGTACAGATAACGGCGGGTTCAACCGAGGAGATTGTTAAAGCACACTGCACACACACATCTGCGTACAGACCGTCACTCGTTGTGAGAGTCCACCAGGAATCACAGCATCGGGAGGTTGGGTGAGCCCACAACCATCACCAAGGCTTGAGCCCAATGGGTAAATTCCACCAGGAATCACAGCATCGGGAGGTTGGGTGAGCCCACAACCATCACCAAGGCTTGAGCCCAATGGGTAAATTCCACCAGGAGTCACAGCATCGGGAGATTGGGTGAGCCCACGGCCATCACCAAGGCTTGAGCCCAGCGGATAATGAGAAAAACAAGCGCTCTGGGATGTTCTCTGCTGTCTCTGCAGCAAAGGGTGATCTTGGCTCAGGAGACCTCATTGCAGAGCAGTACTGGGACAGGGGAACAGGAGGAAGTGTCCTGGGACTGACAGGGATTCATGGATGAGGAACAGAGCCATGAAAGAATGGAACAGAACACCTGCAGCATTGCATGGGGGATGGGGTACACACCTGAGCCCTGGCTGCAGGGACATGCAAACCCTGTGCTCTTCCCGAAATCCCAGTGTTTTACAGCTCTGCACTGGGTCCAGCATGTCAGCTGTGGAGCAGGGTCGCTTCCCCCCACGCCTGCAGAAATGTGGGGTGACAGCAAGGTAAACACGCCCCTCACTGGCCCAAAGTGAGGGCCACCAACCTTCTCCAGATGGTTACAGCAGCAGCAAAACCAAGGGGCAATCCCTTTTTGGGAGTTGCTGTGCCTTGCCAGACTCCCAGGGGAGCCCAGGGACCACCGGGGCTCTCTCTCTGCCCCCCTCTGTGCCCTCCCCACACACATTAAAGCAACATTTAGCTCCCAATCAGGGACCTGTGACTTTCCTTAATAAAGACATATTTCTTCTCCCCATCTCAGTGAGAGTGAGTTAAAAGACGTGTGAAATTGGAAGTGGTCACGGTGTGTGCATGGCAGTGCTTCCCCAGGTACCAGAATGGGGAGCTCCTGCTGCCCAGAGCACATAAATCCCGGACAGCTCCGAGTCTTTTCAGTAATAGCTCATTTTCTGATGGATTTTTGACTGTGACTGGAGCTTCTAACAGGTATTTTCAGTGATGGGCTTGTCCTGGGGGAGTGGGTAAGTCCCAGGGCCTGAATGTAGAATAAAGGAGGCTCCTCCTGGCTTATGAGTGAGTCCCTGGGGCGGCACCATCCTGGAAAGGCTTCACTTCATGATGAGCTCCCCTGGTGCCTTCCAGGCAGAGCTGGGGAGGAAGACAGGGAGATTGTCTTCACCCAAACCCTGCTCTGTGCCCTGACACCAGACAGACACACACATCAATACCAACTCAGGACAGATCCCCCGGCCACGGAAGGGCTCCTGGTTCCTGTGGTAAGGTGGACAGTGGCCTCCTGAGCACCCTGAGCTCCCCAAGCCCCTTGGCACCGTGGGGAGCCCAAGTCTGACATGCAGTTGAGTTTCAGGCAGACAGGGCTGCAGGGGACCTGTGACCATGGCCTGGCTGGGATCACCCGCCCCGGGCTGGGAGCCAACTGCAGCCACTGGCATAAATTAAATCAAAGTCGTGCACAGCCAGCGAGCCGCAGCCACCCCGCTGTGTGTGTGTGCTCCTCCCCTGTCTCTGTATGAAACATCCCTGTGCTGCTGCTCTGGTTCCAGGCCAGACCTGGGCACGGGCAGCCAGATGGGGACACAGTGGCCAGGGACTCTCCCAGCCCCCAGGTCCTCCAAAGTTCTGTGGAAGCTTTGGGTTTCTCCCCAGGGGCCAAGACCAACACTGTGCAAGTGTCAGACATGTCAACAGGATCACACATGTGCTTTCCTCTGCAGACAGGAGTCCAAGGGCACCCCCAGAGCAGTTTCTGCCCATCCTAATTTTCCTGAGTTTGCCCCTGCACCCTGGCAGCACTGTCCATGGTCCCCCAAAGTGCACAAGTCACCTCCTTCCAGTGAGGCAGTTACACTCCACTGGGGTTCCCTGCCACTGAGCTGCTCCATGCCCAGGGCTGCAGGCTCACAGGATCCCTGGCACTGGAGTGGCAGTCCAGCTCTCCCTTCTTCCCAAAGGACTGCTGGATGCTCTCAGAGGGATTCTGATGCCCAGGGAAGCCAGGACTGCCCCTCACCCCATGTCCTACTCTTCCTGCTGCAGGGATAACTTGGTGATGGAAAAATTTCAGCTCAAGGTCTGTGAGCATCAGTGGGAGGACAGCGCAGCTCCTGCCACCAGCACAGTGATTTGTGTGAATGCTAGGTCTAAGTGGCATGGAACACACAAATCCTCAAAATCACACTCGTGACAAGGAGGGAGAAAATGGCCAGGGTAAACCCAGTGAACATGCAACCACAAAGCAACCGTTCGGGAGGAGTGAGCAGCTGCCTTACTGTTCCAAGTCTTCTGGCACCGGAGGGTGGGAGACCTCGTCTTGGCACTTAAAGGGTGACGGCTCTTCTCTGACCTTTGTGGAGACAAAAGACAGAGAGGATTCAGCTCCACGGCAGTGTGGGAGCAGCACTCTGAGGGCCAGGAGCAGGGACAAGGCCCAGGATCTTCTCCCTGTGGGAAACCCAGCGGAGCTGAGCTCTGGTGACAGCACCACATCTGCCAGGCTTTGGGGACGCTGAGCTGGGGACCACACACTGCCCAGGCCCCGGTGCTGGCTGTGGCACAGAGAGGGGACACAGGTCAGGGCTGCCAGGGATGCTGAAGCCCTGACCCTGAGCAAGCACACCCAGCAAGTTGAAGAGGCTTCTGTCCAAAAAATGGTTTTCTATAAACATTTTTATACAGTGGCAAAGCTGCAAACTCCTGTCCTGTCTACAGCCTGCAGACTGATAGCAGTTATCACGATATCACCCGGGATGGGGTCCAGCCCTCCTGTGCCCCCGTGGGTGCTGTACCCTGGGTGCAGGACCACGCTCAGCACAGCACACACTGTGCTGAGCATGTAAAGAAAATGAAATGAGTTACAGGAACAACTTCATGGATCCACTTTTCAGAAGTTCAGTGAGAACAGACAAGTCTCTGCGATTTAAGTGTAATCCACCCCTACAGGGGTAAACACGAGGCCATGTGGTGCTGGGTGGCATCCTGTGGTCCCTCTGGCATTGCCCATTCCTCCAGACCATCTGCCCAGCTGGAGGCAGCTCCCTGCAGACCAGTGGCATGCAAAATGCAACATTGGGAATTGTATTTCCCCTGAATGCTCTGGAGGAGAAGGACTGAGACGGATTGTAGATTTTGCTACCTGCTCCCCATTCCAGCCACCTCCACCCAAGAACAAACAGCCACAGCACAGGCCCGTGGCCGTGCTGTATACAGCCTAATTAATCACATTGCTCAGGAAAATATATTGGCATAATTAATAATGCAAGGCATCTCTATTGGCCTCTGCGGCACAGCAAATTATTAGGCAGTAACACTTGGACGTGTTGACCTGGATTTCATATATAATCCATCAAACCATTCCTGCCCGGTCGGGTCTCGGGAGACATGAACGATACAAAAAAGATAATTAAACAAAAGCAAGATGGACAGCACTGGTGCCCCATTAATCACTCCCAATGTTGTGGGGATGGGACCCCCAATTCTGCTCTTTTATCTGTATAGGTTTTGGTATGTTAAGGGCCTGGAAGGGGACCTTCCTCAGAGAGGTCCCCAAACACATTCCCAAAGGTCCCTAGACACATTCCAGAGGTCCCCAAAAACATTCCATTGACTTTCTATTTCGTTACTGTTATCGGCTGGTGAGAGACTAATATGTGTTCAGTGAGAACCCTTTGGGGGCAGGATCAGGTGAGGGATGAGGATACAGCTGGCTATTAACTGAATCTGGATTTAGTATCCCATTAGGGAGATTGTATTTGGCAGCAGCAAGGAAAAGGTTTGCTGAAAGAGACAAACATATTTTCAATAGAGAAAGGGAATCTTCTGGTCAAAACAAAACAAAGCAAAACTAATGAGTTTGTTTTACTCAGCTGTGAGGGCAAAGAGGCTGTGAGTGAGCCTGAGCAGCTCCTGCTGGGCCCCGAGGCTGTACCTGGGCTTTGGGGCTCCCATCGAAGCTTCACCTACTAAATTAGTTTCATCATGTCTGTCATTAGTTATCTTTGTCGAGCCCTCATTTGGAGGCCATTTAAAAGGAATTAGAGGAAATCGCTGCTCTTTGTTCCCCTAGAATAGTGATTAACTCTCTGGACTCACACAGCATTTTCATATTGATGGAAAGAAGCAAAATGAATTCATAACCACAAAATCCAATGCCTGCACCGTGGAGCAGAATTCAGAGCCAGTGTTAGGGGAGGAATTGCTGGGATGACACCTGGGGTGCTCATCTATACTCAGGGGAGCTGCTAGTGCAGGGCTGAGGATTAGAGGCTCGGAGGAGCAACAGGGGAGTTCAGCGCTAAATGCTATTGGCTGAGGTCTGGCACGCTGGGAAGGGAACCACCAGGTTCCTGGAAAAAATTTAATTCTGGATGGACCTGACTGTCGGTACTTCCAAAATGATCAAACTCTGTCAATTACACAGAGGAAAGCCTTTGGCTGGAGAATGCAATTGTTGTTGTTCCAGCAAGTGGGAAGACCTGCAGAGGAATCATCTTCCTGAAGAGTGGCTCGGCTCCCCAGAGGCCCCCGCCGGCACGCAGGGCACTGAACAAACATTTCCTAACCCAAACCAATTCCAAACAACCTGTTGGGCTGTGCCAGCAGCTCCGTGCCCGGCTCACTCGCTCTCCTCACTGCCAGCACCACCCATTCGTGCCTCGCCAAGCCACCCCGGCTCTGCCTGCAGCTGAGCTACCCCAGAGCACCGACATCTCTGACCTCAGCCTACCACATCCCTCCTGCCTCCTCCCTTTCTCCGAAGAAACACGGCTGACACAAACAACCTTTCAACATTATTTACAGAACCGCCGTCATGGAGTGCCTTGGCCCTTCTGCCCCTCGCCACGATGCCCTCAGGACCCGCCGGCCGCAGCTGAGCTGTGCCGTCATCTCCATCGCGGCATCCCCGGCTGCAGCGGCGATGCCTTCCTCCAGCGCGGAGGAATGTGCAGCGCTGCAACAGCCCGGCGCACAGAGGGGACCCTTGTTCCGAAAGCTCATTAATCTTTAACAGAGCGTTTGGGTTAATTTGAAAGGTTACTCACCCGTCAGCGTGAAGGGATCCCGACGGGGACGCTCCTCCTGCGCGCGCCGCAGCCTTGGTGGGGAGGAGAGAGGAGAAATGAAACCTCTATGGGAGCGCAGCGCGCTCGCATCCTGTGCATCCTGTGCCCGGGGCTGGGGAGCGGCCGGCGGCGTGCCCGGCACACCGGGCATGGGAACATGCCGGTGCCCGCAGCCAGACCGGGAGAAGCCCCCGGCCTCTGCCCCTCGGCCCGGGGCGGGATACTGACCTGGCCTGGACTCCGCTCCGGCGGGAGGCGAGCGCGGGGCCGTGGGCGCAGCGCAGGGCTCGGGGCGCATGGTGGGGGGCTCGGCGGCGGCGGGGCCCCGCGGCAGCTCCGCGGCTCCTGGAGCTGCCGGCAGCGGCTGTACCGCCGCTCCGTCCGCGCTCGCCCTCGCCATCGCCGTCCCGGCGCTGCGGCCGCTCACTGAACGAATCCTAAATCAAAACGACGCCCGTGCAGCGCTCGAGCCGCTTCCCTGGCTTGGGCACGGCTTCGGATTTGGATTTAGCATCTACTGAGCCAAGTCCTCGGTGCATTCGGTGTTAAATAACTAAGGTTAATTTGATTTGATGCACCACTTCATTACCATAAACAGCTCACAGTGTGTCAGTCCTCTGTAATTATGGCTCCCTACAGCCGGCATCTTGTTCATTTTCCATCAGTGCTGGAGCTTCCCTGTGATCCCCTCCCAGCCAAGCCCTCCTGCCTGAACTCCCCCCAACAGTAATTAGGTGTCATTTATTCTGCGGTTGACGGTTACACTCATTTGCAAAAATAGGGGCAAGGATATTCAATTTACTTTTCATTGCAACCACACTTGCCTCTGGTGGCTGGGACAAAGCGGCGTGGGGAGGGGGCCGGCAGGGAGAGGGACGCTCCAAAGGGAGGGTGTGTGGTGAGGGGATGCCATGGTGGGGAGCCCCAGCAGGAACGGATCAGGCTCAGCAGTGCCCAAAGGGAGGCAGAGGGCGAGGAGTGGTGCCAGTCACTGACCAGGTGGGATTTCTGTCCCTGCCCCTGCTGCCAGGGAGGGAACTGCTCTGCCACCACCACCAACACAAGAGTGGGCACAGATCACAGCCCACACGGAGCGAACTGAACACACAAAGCCGCTCTCAACACCTGTCTCCGCCTTGGCTCCTTTTGGCCACCGGTGCCTTTGCCAAGGTGGACACTGCCACCCTCCTCCTCCTCAGCTGCATCTTCCCATGGGAGTCCAGGAACATCTGGCAGCCAGGGATGAGGATGGACACTCCAGGCTGTCCCTGTGCTGCTGGAGCAGGGACTGGGGCTGCCCATGCTGATCTGTCCTCCAAAATTGTTTCATCATTGTCTCCTATTTAGTTCCATCACTGTGCTGAAGATATTTGCCATATATTTTGCTTGACAAATGACTCCAGTGTTTGGAATCTCCCTTATTTGCAGCTACAGGAGCAGCAAAGCAGTTGGTGGGACAAATCCCCCAGCTCCACGTGTTCAGAACACACCTGCCTGCTGGAACCCAGGAGAAATCTGGGAACTGACCAACGAACAGCACAGAGAAATCTAAAAGCATCACACTGTGGCTGTGGGTAGAGCTGCAGATGCCATGACTGTCCTGACACACAATTGTGAAGCTTAGGAACCCAAAGGATAAAGCAGCAGCCCTGCCCTGTGCTGAGTAACGCTGCTCCCAGTGCCAGCTCCGGAGAGTGGGACACAGTGCAGGATAAGGATATCTAGGGTAGGAGAGGAATACCTGGAAAATGACAGGAATACCCAGTATGCCACAGGAATACCCAATATCTAAGCAGAATACCCAGTACACAAGAGGAACCCTCAGTACACAAGAGGAAAACCCAGTACAGAAGCAGCATACCCAGTACACAGATGAATCCTCCAGGAGAGCCCAGTCTCCTGACTCCAGACTGGGCTTCATCTGCTCCTGCTGCCCAGAAGAGCTGGTGGTAGCTGTGAACCCATCCCTGGTGGGTTCCTGTGAAGCCCCCCAGGATGACCACTCTCCATTGCTCCCCTGGACTTGGCACTGCTGAGTTTCCATCCCTCCTCACCCAGCTGAGCTCCCAACAGGATGTTCCACATGCAGGTCCCGCTCCCCACAGAGCAAACACAGAGCTCAGCCTTGATAGTCACACTCAGGGGTAATTTCTGGGGTTTTTCATTGGAATATCCATGGAGCTGAAGTGATGGTGCTTGCACAGACAGCGGCACTAGTGGGGCACTGGGCTCTGACAGTATAAAACAGATACTGTTAATAGCCACTTAAGCCTTTTCATGGGAGGATTGTGGACCCCCGGAGCAGAGCCTGGGGGATGGCCCTTTATTGCCATTGTGACCAGGTCAGCTACTCCAGAATTCAGCAAATCATTTATGAGGTGGTTGGCCTGTTAAAACATTAACACATCCATCACCTTGCTGCTGATCCCACTCCTGCCTTCATAGCACCATCACTGTGTTTAGCTTAGGGTTTAAAACAGTTACTGCTTCACTGGCAGTTGATTTGCTCCAAAGCTGCATTTGGAAAAAAATCCCCACCCCCAGCCCTCACTGTGACAGGGTTACAGCAGGACCTGATGGCTTCTCCAAAATCCCTGAGACTATTTTCCCTTCTGGTTTTGTTTTTGCTCCTGTCGCCTCATTGCATGGACTAAACAAAGGTTCAAATTGGGTCTCTAATTTGCAGAGATACTTTAGAGCAGTAAAAATCAAATTTAGCCGTTACCATCGGAATCTCAAGCTGCCCTTTAAGTGCGAGTGCTGGCGGTGGGAGCGGGGGAGGAGCCAGCCCAGCTTCTCCTCTGAAAGTGATAAAGCATCGAATCTGGAGGATAAATGGGCTGTTATGGCTGTGGGCACCCCGTGGTGACAATCCAGCAGGGAGAGGCAGATAGTGCTTCCTGGGAAGTGGGGAGCATATTTCTGTCTGTCAAGACACAGGAAAGATGGAGAACATACAAGAAATGGGAATTAGTGTCTTAATCTACTGCATTTACTCTTGTCCCTTTTTTCAATGCCTTTGGCTACTCATTTTCCTGCATCTGATATTTTATTATCACGTCTTTTATGACATTTCCAGATACTTATTAAATCAAAAGGGAGAGCTCTGCTTTGTGTGCTGATGGTTTGATGGGGATCCCAGAGACCCGGTGGAGTGACTGGGGATGCCTAGAAAGGGGAGTCTGGACTCAGCTGTCCCCTGGCTGGTGGGGAGTTGCATGGGGAGCTCTCACCCTGTTCATTTGGGTGAGAGAAGCAGGAAGAGGAATGAAACCACAGTCCAAGGAGTTCTGGGCAGACCCTGCCAGCTCACCCCACTCCCCTTGCCACAGCGCCTCCGGCTGGGGGCCCGTCCATCCCTGTCCCACACCAGGTCAAACCCGGCATGAACTGTCCCCAGAACCAGCTGCTGTCCCCTCTGTGATGGACAAAGAGCTGCAGCAAAGGGGGAAGGAAGAAGCTGCTCTCCATGTCCGCTGCGGACAGGTCAGGAAGCAGCTGGTGTGGAGCCCTGTGAGGACACTCAGCTTTAGCAGGATGGGCTGTGCCAAACCTGGAAATCCATCGTGGCACGTCTTCCCAAGGCAGGAGCCAGGGTAAGGCTGCATCCCATGGGCTCCTTCCCCCTCTGTCAGCAGCCCAAAGGTGCCCTGCACATCAACCACAGTGGGATGCACATGGCAGGGACAGCCTGCTCAGCCCAACCCCATCCCCGCCAGCCTCCCTGGGCTGCATGCAGCAAACTTGGAGTTTACTCGAGGCCTTAATTACCAACCATTTGTTCACAGCCTCTGATGAACTCCTTCTTAATTCTCTGAGCTACCTGTGGGGGTTCTCCTGATCTTCCTTGGCTCTGGGTTTTGCAAGGGCTGGGAAACTCAGGGACTATCAGCAGAGTCCTGGTGGCCTGCAGAGGTCAGCTCTCTTGTTTGAAGGTTTAGTGTTGGCAGCATGTGCAGCTCTGGAGCAAACTCAGAAGCAGAAACAGCTGTGGAAGCCACGCAGCACAAGGTCCTTGTGGATGGAGCACCTGGGAGAACTGCAGTGTGACAGTCAGGAAGGTCCCGTGGGAAGATGATGAGGAAAGGTCTGATCCTTGGTCCTGGAGGAAGGTCCCTGGTGGTGGCACCCAGCTGGCTGCTGGAGGGTGGCCGCCCCCTCTCTTTGTGTCAGGTCTCTTCCCAGCTCTGCAGCTCCCAGTTCCTTAGGAGAGATCAGCACATGAACTGCACTGGAAGCAGCAATAAAGCCTGGAAGAGAAGCACGCGGGGGCAGCCCTGAAGCTCGTGATCCATGGAGAGAATTGGGAGCAGAGCACAGAGTGACAGGGCTGGGTCCAGTGCTGTCGGCCCCAGAGATGGGAGTGAGGAGGAGGAGAGGGGAGGAAGCCGCCCTGATTGGGGTGGCCCTGGCTTTGTGATTTGAGGAGCTGCTGCAGTGCAATTTGGCTGTCCCACCTGAGCACCAGCACAGCTGGTGCACAGCTGGAGGTTTGCACCCAGGAGTGGCCCTGACCCCCAAGAGACGATGCCAATATCCTGGCACCTGCCAGGTGCTGTGCCCACAGCTACAGGTGTGACCCGATGGGCTGGATGTGCAACACAGGGGCTGCACAGCATGTGGGGATGCCAAGCCGGCACCAGGGCTTCCACCACATCCTCTCCCCCATACTTATCTCACTTATCTCACTCCTACCACGGGGGAACATTCCCAGGAGCAGGTTCTGATGGGAGCAGAATTCCTGCCATGAAACTATTACAGAGCCAATTAAACCCAATAAAAATCCAGAATGTGAGGGAAATGCTGCGGGAGAGCAGAGGAACGAGCAGGGGCTGGTGACTGGTTGGTGTGCTCAGGCACAGCCACCTGCCAGGCAGAGACAATCTGTGTGAGCAGCAGGGAAAAATCATCCTCCAGCAGCGCCACGGCGGTCCCTCCGCTGGAATTAAACAGGAGCCGGACTTGGGAGCGGCAGCAAACGTGAGAGCAGGGCAGGGCGGACGCTGGTGCCAATTAGCAGCTTGTGGAGCTCATTCCCCCATATGGCAAATCCCGACTCCAAACACGAGCCCGTGTTTGCCGAAGCCGCCGCGCATTCCAGGAGCGCACAAGGCATCGGACCAGGACGCAGGGTGATTGGCAGCAGCATTCAGAGCGTTCCGAAATCCCTTTCTCTGCTGCTCCAGCAAGATCCTCAGAGATGCCTCTGCAACACATGGCTCCCTTCAGTGGCACAAAGGGCTCGTAGCGGCCCAGGAATATCCCGAGTGTTAAATATGCGATTGCAGCCGCGACAGCACCGCACCGGAACGACAGCTCTCACCGGTGTCAGCTCCAAAGAGCTCTTGTGAATAATTAGTTCAAGCACACAAAATATGAAATTGTTGCTGGCGGTTAAGCCTGCGGCGGGTGCGAGCGACGCGCGGGGCTGGCCATTGCCCGCCGTGCCCCCGCTCCCCCGGGCGCTGTCCCCTGCTCCGCTGTTCCTGCCCGGACAATGGGGGAACAAAGGCCGAGCCGGCACAGGGCAGTAATTCATTCCCACCCCGGCACCCAGCTGCCCTCTCCCTCTCCCAGCACGGCTGCCAGCCGCCCCAGACACGATTCACCCGGCCTCTGTTCCCATGGTCTCCAAGGAGATGGCGATGGACCTGCATCCTAATGATGGGCGGCCGGCAGCGCCCGCAGTCCCTTTGGTCCCTTCCCGGCACTGCTCCCGGCATTAGAATTCAGCCCCGGCTCCTGCACAGCAGCGATAGGGGGACAGTGGGTGGCCCCACTCAGCGGGGACATCGGCGGGGCATCACTGGGGACATCACTGGGGAGCGACAAGGCATCGGCTGAGCACTGAAATGAACCCCTCATTGTCTGAGAGCTGCCGCTTCGGGACTGGCAAGCCGGCATCACGGCTGAGCACCCACCGCCAGCCACCCCTTGGATGCAGAAGAAGAGGAACCAGCGCCCCAAACCCACCCCACGCAGGACAGGCCAGGTTTGAACCCTGGCACGGAGGCAGCAAAGCTGGCGGCTGCAGAGCGCGCTGACCCCCGCCCCGAGGATGCTTCGTGGAGCACCAGGACATTGGGAGGACGGAGACTCGGACACACGGACATCCCACCCCGCCCTCACGCCTGACCCCTTCCCGAGCCCCCGTCCGCTCCCATGGAGCGAGGCCGCAGGCGACGGAGCCCACGCGTGCTCCGCATGGTAATGAACCACGCGGCAGCGCCAATTAATTGCTGGAAATATCTCTTCACTCACCAAATGGGGAGCTGTGGTGCTGGCACTGAGGGCAGGGCTTGGCAGTGTCACAGTGGCACAGAGCAGGTACGGCTCCACCACGCAGGTGAAGGCAGGAAGCAAATCTGCTGATATTTTTGTATTTAATTTTTTTTTTTTTTTTTTTTTTAAGCTCACATAGCATTTAGGGTCACATGCTGCCGCAAGCATCGATTGCACCATCACGTGCTGGAGTCAGAGCTCACACGATGAACAAACCTGATGAAGTGCCACCACGACCCATTTTGTGTCGACCCTAAAAAACTTAGTTGTAAAAATCTAATTTATAAAGGGGTTAATGAAATAATTAATTTTTGAAGCAGACTTCTAACCTTTAGGACCAAATAATTTCGAGGGGAGGGGGTGGGAGAGCAAGAGATGGGACTGAAGTGCCAAGATTTTGATGAATATTTAATACACCCTCCACGCTCCTCAGCAGCTCCCGTGCTTGGAGCGGTGCCAGCACCGGCTGAATCCATCCTTTGTTAATAACCAAATCCACGCTGCTGTTGTGGGTTGATGTTTGTGGCTCGATCAAGCTGGAATCTGTCACAACGGATCGAGAGGAACGTGGGGCTCAATGAGCGCCCACCCATCCCCCATGGCTGGACAGGGCACCTGGCTGGGCCCAACCCTGCCACCCCTATAGAACCCTGATATATCTACATGCACACATTTATATTTAAAAATGTCTATGTATGTATTTTTTTCCCCAGCCAGAAATATTACAGGACACTTCCAAAGGCTCCTTCCTGCCACATCGAGAACAGAATTTTGCATTGTTTGAAATTCTCTGAATTTCAAGCAGAAAGTAACAAGGCGCATACATTTCTGCAATTCCACAAAATATCTCCCCCCTCCCCACCTGACCAGTCTTCCCTCAGTGGGATTGGAGGCGCTGCTCATGCTATCGGCAAAACCAGGATTGTTGTGACACCCAAAGTGCGGGTGGGCAGGGCACAGGGATGTGAGATTCCATGCAAGGACAGGGTGACAAACCAGCCATGGCCCCGCTGGGCATCAAAAGGCTGGAATTCTACCCCAGTTTTGCATGCACACTAATGTACAGATCAGGGAAATAAATAGGAAAGCCTTCCGTCTGGAAATCCAGCAGTGCAGCAAAATTGGAAACCCCAGATCTGCAGAGAGGGTCAAGGTCTGGCCCTGGAACATGTCATTGGGGATGCTGTGGGTATCTGACAGCCCTCCTCAGCCACAATTAGTTTAACTAATTGAACAACAGCTCCAGCATAACTCCCTCAATTCCTCCACCCATGGGCTGCTCTGCATTCCGGATGGATGCGTGCTGCAGTGTGCGCGGTGAGCTGGAGCTTCATTGGCATTCCCGGCACACGGAGCCGCAGGAGAGGGCTGGCTGCAGCTACAGGCTTTAGGAACTGCGGCGAGGGAACACCCCACTGGCCACATGCTGGGGAAAAGGGGAAGAGGGAGAGACAAACCCGATTTTCATCTCGTGCTCCATCAGCTCATGAACAGCAGGGAGCAAGGGGGATACACAAGATTTGTTAGAGCAGTGGTGGCCATGCCAGTGCCTCCCTGTGCAGGAGGTGTCACTGCTGGTGTCTCACCCCCATCGTGGGGTGTGCTGGGGGCCCTGGGTTAATCCAGGAGGTGCCGCTGCCAGAATGTGCTTGCGGCTGCTGCAGCATCACAAGGGCTCCGGTGCAAGAGGCACCGGCACAGCTAGGAGGAGTGGGGCTCCCACCCTGGGGCGCTAAAAGAGGTAGAAAACCACTGGGATCAGGCAACCTGCACCTCTGGGTGCCCATGGGCTGGGCTCCGTGGTGCCAGCCTGGCTGAGTGCCCAGCCCCAAGGATGAGGGGTCACAGCTGCTGCACACCCTAGGTCACCTCTGTTCCCCCAAACACGGACACACAGCTGCCAAAGCACACGGGCACAGAGAGCAGCTCATTCCCACACAGGGCTGGGTTGCTCCTGTCCCCAAGCCCTCTCTGCTGGCTCCAGTCAGCCAGTGCACAGAGAACCCCCAGCTGGGAAGGACAGAGCAGGTCTGGTGGCCAGGGCTGCTGGCACGGCTCCATGGTGGGACGGAGGTGCAGCCTTCCCTCTCTTCCCCCAGCACACTGTGAATCCCCTGCCCTCCATGACTGCAGCGCAAGTGCAGGAAAGCACATCCCAAATTACACCCAAGTCACCACCATCCTGTCCCTCATGCTGCTCCCACAGAGCTCACTGTGGGTGGCTCCTTGGAGCTGGTAGCCCAAAAAGGACAGGATTTAACCTCTCTGGTGCTGTCAGCACAGGGTGAGTTGGTCCAGGGGGAGCTGAAACGCCCAGAATAGGGTCCTGGAGTGTTGCCCACATCTCGCTCTATGCACAGGCTGTGGATGGAATTGGAGATGGTTTCAGCCCATGCTGGTGCTGGTTTGTCTCCTCCCCACACGGCTGGGATGCCCAGGACATGGTGGACACAACCAAACCCAGAGCGTCAGGCTCCTGCACATTCCACACCTCGGCCCCAGCCAAGCCCTGGTACCCGTGCCAGCCCCATCCTCCACTGGCAGCTTGGTCGATGTCCCGAGCCACACCCAGGCCTTGTGTCAGACATCCCCAGCACCACCAGCTGAACCTGGGCCAGGGTGATGCCAGGATGAGGCTGGCAGCAGAGCGAGGCACAGGTAGCACCAGGGACATGCTGGGAGTGGTGGGGATATCTCACCTCCCTGCCCTGCCAGAGCACGGCCTCTCCTCTCTGGGAGCAGGGCTCCCACACACAGCCGGGTGCTGCCCCTGCACCGAGCAAGCCGGGTGAGGGTCCGGCTCATCCATGGAGGCAACAGGGAGTGGCCGGCAGAATTCCTAGCATTTCCAGGAGCTTTTCTTCCCTTTTGGCAGAGATGAAGGAGCGTTCTGGCTTCACCTGTCTCTCTGGCGCTGCTGCGTGGAGCTGTCGGTGCCGGGTTATGTCCTTGAGACACAGATTGGTGCCATCTGGGCAAAATGCCATGAGATCCCTGGAGACCAGGGAGTTCTGCGCCACCTCTAGAGCCTCACAGAGCATCCAGAGCCTCACGGAGCGCAGAGCACAGCGCAAGCAACAGCCATTAACTGCTTTGTGGCTGGGGTGAAGCGCAGAGCAAGGGGTGCACAGGGGAGGCTGGGCAGGGTGCGGGGGGTGGCACTATTGACCCCACACCGGGGGTCCCTCTGCAATGGCACAAGGGTCTAGCTTGGGCTGCCTATGGGACTGATCCCAGCCCCTGCAACTCCTAACAGACCTGGACCTGAAACTGAAATTTTTCCATTTCTTGTACCAGACACCCAACCCCTGCCACCTTCACGTGGGACCAAGACCACCTTTAAAATCAGGCTTCAAGTGCCTCTTACCTGTTCCTCTCCACTCCCAAGATCCCTGGTTACATTTTCCTGGGTGTGATTTGCCAATTCTTCCATTACCTACATGGAAACACAGCACAAATGCACTTGGCTGGAGCATGGTGGGTCTCTCCTCACTCTGCAGCCAGCACGGCAGCTCAAGGTGCTCACAGGGGTGCAGAGAACCCAGCCCCACTGGCTGCCAGCAGGCCTGGACACATGGACCCCCTCGCCCCTGGTGTCCAAGGCCAGGTTGGACGGGGCTTGGAGCAGCCTGTTCTCGTAGAAGGCATTCCTGCCTGTGGCAGGGGAGTAGAAATGGATGGTCTGTAAGAGTTCTTCCAACCCCAACCAGTTTGTGATTCTGAAACCCTGCCAGGCCCTACAAGAATTAGCAATGCTAATGGAATGGATTTCAATGAATCTCCCCAAATTGGAAAGGTTTAGAAGCCAAGCAGTTCTGCACCTACCCTCGAGAGCAGCTCTGACGTGGAGGTTCCTTTTCCCTCGCTTGGCACTTCACATCCCAACGTCATGTGCTAAGACAGAAGAAGTGACATGTTGAAATCTGTCTGGAGGGATGGGGACATGTTCTGCACAGACCCAGGTCCCAGCAGCACCAGCAGAGGAGTGCCAGGCATGGAGGCCCCTCTCCTGCCCCCCCAGCAAAGGCTGCACGCAGCATCCATTTGTCCGTCTGGGACCCCCATTCCCGCTGCCCCACATCTCGCCAGTGTCAGTCACTGGAGCTGGGCACATGGCAGATCTGCCGCATCTAATTAAAACATTTATCTGGTTAATTACTGATAATCATGCATTTTCTTCTCCAGTCCAGGCTCCAGTGAAGCTTGTGCTGAGGACAGCAAAGCAAAACATCCAGTAGTTTTTTAAAATGAAAAAGCTCAGTTTGTCTTAACATGACACCATCAGGCAGCACAGCATTCCCGGGCTCCAGCCCACACTCCCCAGCCATCCCTGCAGTCACAGACCAGGAGATTCAATTATCTGGCAGAACACGTCCCAGAGGCATCCAGATAATTGCAAACATAAGTACGAAATCTGCCACTAATTATTAAAGAAACACCAAATAAGGAAACCAAGCGATGGAAAAGTGGCTGCTGGTGCAGAGACCACCCCCATGTGCTGGAAGGGCAGAGTGTCCCAAGTGTGTCCCTGTCCTGGTGGGACCCTCAAACGCTGCTTGGCTGGGGAGAGGCACTGACACAGCCCTGAGCCCATCGTGGGCCCCTCGCTTCCAAAGAAATGCTGCTCCATCACCTCACACTGTCACAGGCTGAACACCCCCAGCTCTCCCAAACTGCCTCCATAGAATTTAACTGTGATTTAAAACATAAAAACAGGAGGAAATAAATGAACGAGAGCCAACCCCAACATGGATTTGGAATGAGGATGTGTCTGCTTGTAATCCACCACCACTGTTGGTTGGTGCTGTCAATATCCACCAACAGCTTCCATCTCTGGAGTTCAGCTCTCTTTTCTCCCCAGTTTTCCAAGCTCAGTTGTTCATCCTGCCCATGATTCAGATGCTCTTTGGATCCATTCTGCCTTCACCTCAAGGAACTGGGCTCTGCGTGGCTGCAGGATATCCACAGCCAAGCCCTTCAGCCCTGACAGGCCCCCACAGGTGATGCTGGAGGAGTATTTGGAAACAACTCTGAAGCTCCTGTTTCCCTCTCAGTGGCTGGAGAGCCATCCCTTGGCACGGAGTGCGCTCCCGGCCGGGGCATCACGCTCCAAGCAATGATGCTCCACATGCTGCCGTGACGAGGGGCTTGGAAGGCAGCCCACATTTGAGGGCTCCTAAAGGGAAAGCAGCTTCTCCCTGACAGCGTTTTGGCAAAAACAGTGTCATTTAAGCACAACAGTTTATTCAGTCAAAGTAAATAATAATTAAATAAACCCAATTAAGATAAGGAATGCTCCAAAATATTCTCAGAAGCATCTGAGCACTTAACTCAGCTCCTCGTGGGAGGAGCACAGGCTCATTTCAGGGCTGGAGGGCTTGGTGGGCTGGGAATGTGGCCAGTGGCCACCAGGCAGGGATGGGATGGGATGGGATGGGATGGGATGGGATGGGATGGGATGGGATGGGAGCACTGTGCATCCTGCCTTCCTTGGCCTGCTGGTGTCAGCCCAGCTCAGCTTCCCAATGGAGTTTGCTCCTGGTCCTTGGGGTCAAGGACACGTAGCTGTCAGCTGAACAGCCCGAGGGCCACAGCCCAGCTCCTGGCTTTTGGGCTGTCCCACGCCCATGGGACAGAGCAGGAGCTACTCTTGTCCCCCACCCCTGCCCCATGCCCCAGGTTAGAAACAGCCAGAATACATGTACAGGACGTGGCCAAACAGCCAGGGAGGGATCCCCAAATCCTCTGATTCCAGACCTGAGCACATCCACTCCCACTGGGCTGTGGGGACAGGGGACACATGAGAGCATCCCAGCCCTGAGGCACGGCTCTCCAGCAGGATGTGTGTCAAACAGGACTTAATTATATCTCCGCTGTGACTTTTTCCCCATGTCCTCATTTCCCTGCATCCTTAAAACAGCGTGGAGTGCCTTTATCTGCGGCACAGAGCATTTTGTTAGCTCAGGCCTCCCGTGCTGGGCAAGGCTCCCTTCTTCCATCAGCATAATCACAATTATGATAAAACCAATGGAAACACACTCTTTTTGAGAGCATCCTTAGGAAGCCGGGAATTCTGGAGAGCTGCCAGCTGCCCTCAGGGCAGGGCTGCGGGCAGGGAGTTCCCGCCTTGGTCTCTGCTCTGGTTCTCAACTGGCAGAGCACTGCTGAAGGCCTCTTGCTGGGGAACCACAAATGTCACCCACATTTGAACACATCTTTATTTGTTTTCCTGTGAAAACATCACGATGTGTCTGTGCTGCTGGCAACGCTCAAAACAAAACAAACAAACACAAGGCAAACCCAAACAAAGCAAAACATCCCCCCTCTGGCAGCTCCCAACTCAAGGAGCTGGGGGCGATGCCAAGGATGCTGAGGCAGGGCTGACCTGCGTGGTCCCTTGGGGAGCACCAAGGGCATGGGCTGAGCCCCAGCCTGGTGAGGCTGACCTGCTCAGCTCCTTGGAGAGCAGCCCCGGCTGAGGCCTCCCGAGGAGGTCGGTGCCTCGCACACCCTCTCGGCCATGGTGCCGCTGTGCACAGCCAGATCACTCCGTCGTCGCTGGCCTCGTGTCACCATCCCAGTGCCAGCGAGCCCAACAAATAACTGTTTGCAGCTGTCATTAGCTGAAAACAAGGCGAATCTGCATATGCTTAGTCTTAATTAGGCAGCTTGGCAAGGAGCCCTCTCTTGCTGCTATCAAACAGCCACTTCGCTCACAAAACGGTGACAGCAGCCCCAGCGTGTGAACACACACGCACACAAACACAGACACACACACACAGGGGATGGACAAACGCCTGCGAAGCTTCATCCTGTCCCGTCCCATGGATGGTGATGGGGCGGAGAGCACCCTGCCAGAGCTGCCCCATCTGCATCCTCAGCCCGGGACGACGCACGATAGCGATAGCGGCGCTAATGGAAATGAAACCCGACGAATTTCGCCCCTCAATGCACCATTGCTAATTACTCAACTCTCATTTACCTCTCAAAGGCACGGGCGTTGGCAGAGCTCGCGGGGGCATTTCCATGGAGGCTGTGGAGGAGGAGAGCCCGTTTGGAGGGACCCGCTGGGCGGGCTCTGGCAGCAGCCTGGCGCGGGAGCGGCGCTGGATTAGAGCTTGGAATTTGCGAGCGAAGCCCTCGCTCGTGGGAAGGGAAACCGGGTAACGGGCTCGGCAGAGCCGCATTGTCCCCTCGTGCCCAGCTCTGACGTCAGCCTGGCGAGAAGGGCGACACCGTGCCAGGCCTGCCCGAGCTCCGCACAGCATCTTCCTCCTCAGCATCATCCTCCTCCTCCTCCAAAACCCTCCCGGTGCCGTCGCTGCCCAGAGGAGCCCGGCACGGCCCAACGGGGCGTTGCTCCATTGCTGTGCGCAGACTGTGACGGCTCTGGAAAGGTGCCACCACTGACCACAGCCGGGGCTGTGGACAGGGGCACCGCGGGTCACTCGGCACCCGCGCTCCCAGCAGGCTGGCACAGCGTGGCACGTGTCACCCCGGGGATGGGCTGCAAGTAAATGCCTGGGGAGTCACCAAATCTTTAGCAAAAGCAGCCTCCAAGGCAGATTTTGGACAAAACCATCCTGGTATTCCTAACCTGATGCCCCCCCGGAGATGGCAGTGCCAAGTGTCTGCAGTGCCTTTGCAGTGCCTGATTCCAAGCTTTATCAATTTGCAGCGTATTCTGCACAGAAGGGAATTAAAATAAGGCTGGGAATAATCACAACATTTCACTTTTAATTGAACTTGACTCTGAGATTATACAACAAGGAGGCCAAATGGGAGACACTGACACCACAGGAAACCTGCTGTCCTGAGGCGAACACCGGCACGGGGCTCCAGGCTCCGGCACAGCGTGGCCACGCCACAAAACCTCTTCAACACCTCAACAGGTTGACCTGGGCATTAGGACAGACTTCAACATCAGCTTTCCAGCAAAAGGTTATATAAAAATACATAATATTACTGCGTTTATGGAGCTATTTCATTAAAAAAGTTCAGAATTTGATTTCAGTGCAAGTTTACTCAACTTGAATCTCAATAATAAAGCACTTAACACATGCCAGCTCAAGTAAGAATCCCATTTCCCTGATTCCTGAATTTTCAATTTCATTAGGCCAAAGCATGCACAGAGAAGTACAAAATCAACACTTTTCCAGCCTCATCCCCATGAGCACAGACTGTGCCAAGGGAGACTCTGAGGGAGTCTTTTCCTGTGCTCCCACCCTGCCCTACACACAGCAAACCCCTTCCAAGCATCTGTAACCCCATCACCCACCTGTGCTCCTTCCTTCTGCAAAGCAAAAATGGGAGCAGATGAACTGGAAACCTGCTTTTCCTTGGGCAGAAAACACCTGGAATTCACCAGGAAGACCTGACATTGAAAGGCACGAAGTCCTGGGGGTGAAATCCAGCAGTGATCCTGGTGCGCTCTTTTACCTTTTAGGATGCTCTGTCTCTGACGCAGGATGTCCGAGGTGCTTGGTCACCACAGGGAGAACCAGGATCAATGTCCCTATTGCACCATTTCTGTGCTGCTCAGCCCTCAGGATGGCACCTCTGCACGGTGACACTTTTCTGCCAGCAGGAAATGTTGCTTCCCCATACAGCACTTCCACACCAAACCCTGGGCAAATCCCACAGCCAAGGGCTGTCCCTACTCAGTCCTGTGGTCATGGGGATATTGTGCCTCAATGACACCCATTCACCCCCGTGTTGGCTTTGATGGCTGAGCAACACCCCCCCCCACCACATCTTTGTTAAAATTACTTCTTAAAATTATCCAGCCAATAATTTCCATTTTCTATCTCTCCTGTCACTGCTCAGAGCAAGATCCTGCCTTTCCAGGCTTCCCTGTCCTGCCCCTTTTGAGCCCCACATGTCACAGAGGGGTCAGGGCTGGCAGGTGTCACCCCCATATCCAACACCGACCAGAAACTTCTGTTTAACACACCAACACCCACTGAGCTGTGTTGGGAGAGAAAATGCAAATTAGAGGGAGCTTAACCCACATCCAAATGTGTGCCGGCAAATTCCAGACTGGTTTTGGCCGGAATGGGACCTTAATGACCACACAGTTCCAAACCCAATGGACAACAGCTCTCCAAACAAACCAGAATAAAGCAGCCACATGACAGCTTTGTGTGTAACAGTTACCTTAAGCAGTCAGCTCTAAGGGGGGCTGCAGCTTTGGGGTCACACCCCACGTTCTACTCTACAAACCCCTGGCTCCTTGGCACACGGAGCAGCACACCTCCCCCAGCACCTCCTCACCCTCCACCAGGGCAAATCCTGCAGTTTTTCCAAAATTAAACCCCTTTTAAGTCATTTTTCTCACACAATAGCTTCCAGCAAGCTTTTTCCCTGGGACTACTGTTAGAATCCTGGAACGGTTTGAGTTGTAAGGACCTTAAAGCCCACCCAGTCCCACCCCTCGACATCTTCCACTAGACCGGGCTGCTCCCAGCCCTGTCCAACCTGGCCTTGAACACTTCCAGGAATGGGAGGGATTGGGATGCTCCCTGCTCACGTGCAACTCCCACTGGAAATCTCACATTGGGTCATTTACTGAAAACTTTTTTATTGTAATCAAAAAGTGACATAACAGGGCTGTAATGTATTCTGCATTTCATCTGCCGGTATTTGCTAACTGGTACCAGCTGCTTCTGCCAGGCAATTAAAAAAAACCCGAATGTGAAAATCTTCACAGTACAGTAAACTCCACCCAAACTAATTAACGGTGGTTAAAAAGAAGATGCCCCAGCAAAACCTTTCATGTTACATGGTCACAACTCACAATTCTGTACAAAATGTTCACTTTTATAAAGCTCTGATGTAAAAATCAAATAATCAAGCAGCAATATTTTAAGTGCAGCACAGGGTCTTTCATGTCATTATTTACAACGCTTGAAGTCGTTTACATTTTAACAAAATTCATACAGATGACTTAGTAATTAAGTCATTTTTTCATTATCTGTCGGTTTATGTCATGACAGATTTCACTTTTTGGTCGTCTTTCTCTTTATCTTTGCTCTTCTTCGATTTTTTCTTCTTATGTTTGTGTTTTTGGCTTTTTTCCAATTCTGTTTCATTTCCCATGTGTTTCTTATGCTTCTTGTGTTTCTTGTGTTTCTTGTGCTTCTTCTTTTCTTTCTTCTTTTTCTTTTTCTTGCTGTCCTGACTCTCCCCTGAGCTGGCACTGCTGCTGTGGCTCCGTGTCTGGCTCTCGGAGGGGCTGTGGCTGCGGCTGCGACTGACGCTGGGGCTGCTCTGGCTCTGGCTCCTGCCTGCCTCCGGTTGCTCAGCGGGAGCCGGGGCCACTGCCTCCTCTTTCGCCTTATCCACAGCCTTTTCCTTCACTTCTTTGGGTGTTTTCCCTGCAGCCTCCTCCTCCTTTGCAGACACGTTACTCTCGCTGTCACTCTCGTTGTAGTCAGGCACAAAGGCGGCCTCATCGGTCTCGCGGGTGAGGTCGGACGAGAGGCGAGCGGCGCTGCTCACTGGCGGCTTTGGCTTCACCGCACCTTTATCGCTCTGACCCGTCACGTTCTCCTTCTCCACTTTAATTTCTGGCGAGTCCTGTTTCACGGGTGGTTTATTCCCACCTGGCTCTTTCTCCTTATTGCTCTTGACTTCTGGTACATGCTTCTCTTTCTCTTTCTCCTTCTCTTTCCCCTGATTTTTTTCCAGAGGTTTGTGTTCCTCAGCGGGGCGCTTGGAGTCATGCACAGCTTTGGGCTCCGTGGGCTTGCGCTCCCGTGGGGGGCTGTAGCTGCTCCGCTTGGCCTCTGCGGGGCCCTTTTTGGGCGGCTCCACACGTTCCTCTCTCGGTTTGCTCTTCTGCACCGCTGTGGAGTCTCTGTTCCGGGATGGGGAGTCTTTCCTCCGTGCTGATTCACCCTTCTCATCCCTGCGCTTGGAACTCGAATGCTCCCTGCTGCCATCATGGTCAGACTTCTTGTCTCGGTTGGGAGTGAAGTCCTTCGCAGCAGAGCCACGGCCACTGTCATGTTTCTCTGAAGATCTGCCATCTTTGGAAGATTGAGATACAGTTTTTCCATTTCCTTGTTCAGCTGCACGTTCAGAGTGCTCTTTTTCTGGCTGCACACCGCTCTTCCTCTTCTCAGAACTGTCCTTGTCTGACAAAGAATGATCCCGGTCTTTGGTTTTGCCTTTTTCACTTGACACGGAACTTTTTGAACTCTTGGCATCGTGTTGGACACTTTCATAACTTGCAGCTTTCTGTGTTTTCTCCAGAGGCTCTATCTCCTTTTCAGTATGTTTGAGGGGGTTTGGTGCCTTTGCACTCACAGGTTTGATAACACTGGCAGGTTTTCCTACAGTTGGGGGCACCTGGGTGGTGGATTTGATATCTTCCTCTTCAGACTCAAAGTCATCTTTATCCCACTTGGACTGAGGGACCTGGATCATGATAATGACATCCTCAGCAGGGGCTGTTATGTCATTGTTATACTCCTCCAGGGTCTTAATGACAGTTCGTTTGGTGTCTGGCTTCTCCTCAGGCTTCCTAACAGGGCTTCCCCCAGTGGAACTCGTGCTGGGAGGAAAAACATGGACATTAGTAATGGGATGCACACAGAGGCAACTTTGGGAACATTTTATAAACTGCCTTATGTTTCAATTCTAAATTCTCAGCATTTTTCCAAAAGATGCTCAATTAAGGGAACAGACAGGAGAAAGGCTGAGTCCACTGGCTGAGATTATGAGCAATCAACTAATTTAGTATCTTGCTACTATACATTTAATTAACAAAGACACAAGATTATCAGATTGGGGACTGTCTGATCTGGTAATTCCTTCGTGTCCTATTTCACCCAATGGCAGATAAATTAGATATCCATTTTTCTTTCAACATGAAAGCAAGCAATTACGGAGAGGTACAGACAGCCAAAGTTTTATCCTCATGCCCCAGTGTTCTTCCTTAGAATGGACATTTTAAAAGCTTTTCAGATTAACAAGACACTATCTTAAGTCTCCAACAAACATCTTAAATGTTTTGAGTTTGCATCACCAATGAACTAACCCTACTGGTTTCCTGTGCTGCAGTACAAACAGCTCGTTTTCCTTAACATTTCAGTTTGACCCAAGTATAGTTTCACATGAAAGACAAAGGATTATTCCCTATTAGCACAAATTTAGCTGTTCCTTTCATTAGGCACCATAGTAAATTGGAGGGGGGGAGGTGGAAAGAAAGAAAAGAACTGTTGAGTTACCTGGTGTAATCCACAAGAGTTGAGCTAGCGCCATCAGCTGCTGTCACTTTTCTTCTTGCTTTTCCCTTTGCCTTCTCCGTTTTAACTTTGCTGCTGCTGGGCTCAGGTTTCTCCACAACTTCTTTTCCAGGTGGCACATTTTCTCCGCTCACAATCTTTTTTCCAGTTTCTCGGTTAAGTTTAATCTTTTTAGAGGGGTTGTTAAGAAAAGCAGCTTTATCCTTCTCTGGTGTTCGCTCTCCTTTCTCCCCCTCAGGCTCAGCCTTCCCCTTGGGCGACGTTTTCAATTCTGCTGTTTCGGGTTTAGAGGCCTTTGTGGAAGCAGATTCATGTTCTTTATCAACCTTTTCCTCTGCTTTTCTTTTCCTTTTCTCAGGTTTGGCATCGGAAAGTTTGCTTTTCTCAGCAGGTTTTTTTGACTTATCCTCCTTGCTGGAAGGCTTCTCTGCCTTGGCTTCTTTCGGATGCTCTTTCTTTGCCTTCTCCTCCTTGGCTGGCCTGGTTTCTGGGTGATCCTTTGTCACTTTGGGGTGAGCCTTCCGTGGGGTACCAAGCGCCTTCTCATCCTTCTGAGAGGAAGAGGTTTTAACACTGTCTGTCTTTGGCAGCTCTTCCTTGACTTTTTTCACGGGAGGTTCCGTTCGAGGAGATTTTTCGCGATCGGGGTCTACCTTTTCTTGGGAAGCTTTAGCTGGTTTCACTACATTGTCTTTCTTCGGAGCAGCTGCCACTTCTACTTTCCGCTTTGTCTTCTCAATCTTTGCTTTTGGCTTATCCTTCTCTTTTTTCTCCTTTTCAGACACTGGTTTGAAAGCAATGGAATCCGCTTCCATGGGCTCATCCCTTACAGGGGTGGCATCATCCCTGCTTGGCAGCATGAACAGAGAGTCTGTTTTAGCATCTTCTGCCGGAACTGGCTCTCTTGGTTTTCTTGCCCCTTCTAACAGCTCAGCATTGGGAAATCCTTCGTTCTCATCCCCTTTTCTTCTCTTCCGGTGTTTTTTATGTTTATTGCCCTTGCCATCTCCCAGTGGATTTTCCACCTCCTTCTCTTTTGATTTTGTAGGATCTTTGATGCCATGGCTCTCTCTCCCAGGCTTTTCAGGGTAGTTTCCAGCTATATTACGATTCCTGTGGCTCTGCCCAGCAGGATACTCCTCCCTCCGTCCCCGAGCATACGGTGAATTCTCTCGTCTGGTCCCAGGTGGGCCAAACCTTTCTGGAGAGAAGTTTTCTCTGTTCACCGGAGGCCGTGGCTGAGCACCCACAGCATAGCCCTTGTAAAACTTCTCGTACCACTCTCTGTAGTTCCTCTCCCACTCTCTGTATCTTTCCTTCTCAAAGGGGTCTCTGAAGTCCACAGAGCGGCCATAGTAAGCCTTCATGTCGTACGGGGGGACCTCTCTGTAGCGGTTGAAGTACTCACGCTCGGCCTCGCCCTGCGGGACAGTCCGTTTGGTGGGGGACTGGCCTCTGAACACTGGAGACCGGGAGCGGGAGTGGTAGCGCCTGTATGGGGGCGAGCGGGAGCGGGAGCGGTGATAACCGTGGGACCGTGACCGGGAGCGGTAGCTCCGACTCTTCCCTTTGCCTCGTCTTTGATACGGTGGCGACCGCGAGTAGGAGCGGGAATGGGAGCGGCTAAAGGAGCGTGAGTAGGAGCGGGAGCGCGATGAACCTGAGCGTGACTTGGAGTAGGTGTACGAGCTTCTAGAATAAGATGAAGCACTATAGGGAGACTTGGACCTTAAAGAAACACAACAGAAAAAAAATAAATGAAGTTAATTCCAAACAGTCATTCTCCCCAAATCTTTTCCTCCCACATTTATTTTTTCTTTCCTCTCCACATGCTTATGTCAAAGCTTCTTTCAGCTGCTGACATAAAGCTACTGCAAATCGAAGAACGTGATAACACATAAAAGTTTCTGCTCACAAGACAGAACAGCTGCTGCTTTGTTAGTGTCAGAACACACAGAAGGGTCAGTCTACTTCCACTCACTCTATCACATGAGCTACCAGAGCTATGGATGGATTTCAGGTGGTTACACTGGCCTCTACTGGTACGGGAACACACACATTTGTCACTACTAAGCAACCACATGCAGTGCAAATCATTTTTGTTGCAGTAAGATGCAAAAAGAGCAAGTCTGAGTGGCTACAGTGCAGAATCAGACATCGAGAAAACACTTAGCCTGAAGACAGCAAAGCCCAACGTTAAAAAGCCGGCTCGGTCTAGTTAACTTCACCCTTTTTTTGGGAACTTGGACAGGATGCACAATCCTAATACTGCAAAGGACCTATACACAGGCCTGTGGAATCCACACTGCCAGGGAGGTGTCCCAACAATGTCCTGCACATCCCGCCAGCTCTAACCAAGGCAAGTGACGGCATTGCAAGAAAAATCCTATCTAAAAGCTTCTAACCTCAGTCTCTAGTCACATGCCCCAGTGCCATGACTCTGGGAAAGCTCCTGACAGCATCACTAACAACTAGTCCGGCCCAAGGGATTTTTGGGGACAGAAAATAGCAGCTACCCTCAGGTTTTTCTTCTACTATTTTAAAAGAACCATTTCACATGATTCTGTATATGTTCAATAACATCATTCCTCCTCTCCAAGTCCCTCACCAATTTCAGATTTCCTTAAAAACAAGTCTGAGCTTTTAATTCCCAAGAAAAATTTAAAAATGTCAACAAACAAGTGAAAGCCCTCAGTTTGCAGTCCAGGTTCAAACATCTCATGTACCCACACGAGACGGACAAATGCAGATATGAGGACGATTTCTCTCACCTCTCTCCTCCAAAGTGCTTGGAGTGCCTGGTTGCAATCAGAATAGGGAAACGCTGAAAATCCAACCCTTACAGCTATTCTGTCTCTGGCCTCCTCAGGGCTGTCTGGCAGTGAAGGATGTCACTGCAGACACTTCAGCAAGACAGACCCTTAACGCTCCTTAGTGCCTTGCTGCCCAATGCTAATTCAGCCACCTGCAATCTCTGCCACACTGGAGCCAATAACCTGCGTATGATACTCCTGTCACTGCTCATCCCTCAATCATCCAGTCCATCTAATGACAGGGAGGTGGAGTGGAACTCCTCCTGATTCCTCTAGACAATCTGCTTCTCCATTACGGACATGTAAAGCAGTTACCTGGAAAACGAACGCCTACGCTCCTTTTGAATCTTTTTATATTCCATCAATTCCTTAGCAAAATCATTTGTAAACTCATCAAGTTTGGACTTTTTCTTTTCCCTGTTAAAATAAGTTTGACCTTTATTACAATTATAGTTTGACCTTTATTACAAAAGACATCAAGAAACAAAACATGGCCAATACGAGAAAATGTTTACTGCATGCAATGCAAAAGGTGAACATCCTATTTAAGCAAAAACAGTTCCTACAAGTTTTAGGAAATGTTTTAGAATTACATTTGTCTTGGTTTAGCTTTGCATATTTACCATCTGCAACGAAAAAGTATATTGGAAGAAACACTATGTCACTTTTGCTTAGGTCAGATGCACTTTAGTGTAACTGCAGTCCAATACGCTCCCCCGATACAGACATGAAAACAAGGCAACGTTAGCGAGCCAAATACTTACTCCTCTTTAAGCCTCCGTTGCTCTCTGTAAAACTCCTCCCTAGAGAGAGGAGGTGCTTGTGTCGTTGGGATGGTGTTTGAATGAGCCGCTGGCACTGCTGTTGGGACCCAAGCTGATGACATGTTTGCAGGAGCTGGGGGATATCCGGGAGGGGGGACAGTGTACCCAGCGGATGGAGGCTGCCCAGGTGGAAACTGAGGAGGAAACTGTGGTGGTGGTACCCCCGGAGGAAGAGGAAGTGCATGGGGTGGTGGAGGATACAAGGGAGGTGGAGGCACAGGCACAAAGACTGGTGCTGATGCTGGCAGTGATGGGGCCTGAGTCCTTTGGGCACGGTCACTGTGCGGGCGTCCTCGATTTGAACTTTAAAGAAACCCAAAAACACGTGTCACTGTTTGTCACAGCCTGCCCTGAGCGTACAGAGGAAAGCGAAGCAGCAGCATGGCGGGAGCATTCCTGGTTCTCACTGGTCTCCGGCTTTCTGTTCACTCGAGACTACACTCAGTCCTGGAGCCTCGCACTTGCCTTGCACATCCTCGCCCCAGCAGCTCCCTCAGCCTTCTCTCCTTACATTCACTTTGGGACTGCGGGTGAGGCTGCCATGAGACCCCCATCTCCCATGAGCCAAGCACCCACCGCTCCTCTGCCCCTCCTGGACACGCATTGAGCTCCATGCTCCCGAGCTTCCAAGCACTGCGCAGGAATTAACTCACCTCTCAGACCTCTCCTAACCTCTCCCACATTTGCTTCCTGAGCTCCTGCCTCAGGATGTATTTGGCCTGTTCTTGTCTTTGAATTGTTTTTTTTTCTTGTTTAGTGGATTTGAGATTTTAGAAAATCTGGGGGATGGATCCTGGATTTTGTTTTGGTTTAAGACTTTATAAAAACAATGACCCTTGTTACAACCTGGCTGTAACAAATCTCTAACAAATGAAGGACTAATTTGATACTGCAATAACAGATCAACAGGCACCTCTCTCCAATGAGAAAAAGCAGCTTGGCACTTTGAGATGACTGAACTGCAGAAATACAAAACTGCCATAAAAATAACAGCCTCCAATTTTTCAGTAAGTTGCTCAATCAGTTTCAACTAACTTTTAGAGAAAGAATGTTGGAGGCTGATTTCTACTGGGAAATCAATTTCTTCAGCCCTATTCAGTCAGTAATCAAAAGGATGCTTTTCCATCAGATCTTTTAATTACATTTAATTTTTATATGTAATTTTGGTTTCCTCAAAAATTGTTCATTACTCAGAATCTTCAATTATGTACTGAATTTTTATTTTTAAATAATCTTACGGTAAGCACAGGTCCCCTTAGTTAAAGCTAATTTAAATTAAGCCACTTGAAAATTAATTACCACTTGTATTCTCCATAACTATTATTTCATTATAAATCAGCTGTTGTCTAAGTGCTGTGTTACAGACTAATTTAACCAGTTACAACTAGTAATACATTGAATTTCTGTCTAATACTTACAGTTCCCAGCCTGGCCTGCGAAGTGCACCAGCTCTCATTGGATGACCTGTTGCAGCAGGGACAGGAAAAAAAAAGTTCCCAGTAAGTTTATCTGAAGACAGTTTTTTAGAACAAATTCTAAAGTTCTAGTTCCTTACCAGTTGTGGGTATTGATTGTCCTTGAGGGCCCAGAAGACTTGGTATCGCTGGTTGTCTCAGTACAGGAACCTGATAGCCCTTGGGAATAAATGTAAACAGTCACAAAATAAGCTCTACTAGAACATAAGAATCATTGCATGTGTTGAAATGAAATTTACCTTCTCTTCCAACAAACTGCTGATTGACAAAGGGGAAGATTTGGAAAGCTCAGCAGCAGACATCAGAGCAGGAGGCAAAACAGCATCAGGATCTCTACAAAAACCACACATTTTTATTATTGAAATACTGCTTTGAGGTGAAATACAATATATATTTTGAAATATAAAGTCCAAGGTGAGAAAAGGCTTATTTCACTAAATGAAAAAAACATTTTAAAATAATCTCCAGCAGATTTACAGCTGTGAAGTTGGCAGGCTACAGAGGAACAACTGCTGAGGAGTCTGCTTGGATATTGGCATTTAGAGAAGAAGCTCTCTGGAAAAATATTTGATTAAACAGCACTTGAAAGGATGAGAATCCATAAAACCCATGCACTGAACCTCAGCTTTGCAAGATGTAAGAACTGAAATTCCATTAGAAAATGTTTCTGTGCTAGTTCAGAGGCTGCCCTGGAGGCTCTTCTGAATTGTGATCCTTGTATTGACAGCCCAGCTGAGCCTGGCAGCCCTCTGGACACAGTGGCTCTGTGCATCCAAGGCAGCAAGGTTAAAGTATATAACCTAAACACTGGTACAGATTTCTGCATGAAAATATCATTTCTTCAGTACTAAAGAGAAATTAATGAGCCACTAAGTTCTGATGGAACTAAATGGCTACTCTAGGAATGGCTGGCCACTTCAAATTAAAAACAGGCCCTCCTTCAGGGTAAACCTGTGCTGCATGACTGGTAAGGGAACCAAACAGAAATACTGCCAAGAAAATTCTCACATGAGGTACACATTCCACTAACCAAAGTGTCCTCATTCCAAGTAAAAACAAACCTGTAACTTCCACAATGACTGGCAGCTTTCACTAATCATATATAAGGTGCTAGCTGGGAAGCTCAAGGAAAATCTAACTTAAGCATTTTGGTTTCTTTTATATTCCTGTTGATCTCCAGATTTCCTTACCGAAAAGGTCCATCTGGCTTTTCCCCACGGAGAGAGAGGGACACTGCTGGAGGGAGATCAGAGACAACCACAGAAGACGGATTCACTGGCAGCCCAGCTGCCATGGACGGCCCAGGGCCCAGGGATGAGAGGGCAGAGCGGGAAGCCAGGGAGGCCAGCGGGATCATGAGTGGATCCTGCTGCCTGGCCATGGCTGGCCGCAGCAGCGGCTGCAGGTTGCGCGTTATCGTTTGCCGCATCAGGGGGGGTGGTGGCGGCGGTGGTGGTGGTGGCAACTGCTGCTGGTGCTGCTGTTGCTGCTGCTGCTGCTGAATCTTACGGAGCCTTTTCGTGTAGCCAGTTTCATTTTTGAAGTTGTTCACAGCCTAGAGATAGGGAAACATGTTTGAAAAGGTGATAATAAACTTCAGTAGATATATGGACAAAAGCCTCCTTAGAGGAAACTCACTGTGTTCCTGTAAGTGCTATTAATCCTAAACCCAATCAACACACAAGTAAGAGTACATCCCATGAAACTCTGGTATCAAGAGTGTCTGGATCAAGACAAAACTCTGGTATCAAGAACTCTGGTTCCTCAAGAGTGTCTGGATCAAAAGTACTTTGCTGTTAACACCCAGTTTGAAAGTGAGGACATCCCATTAAACACAAGTGTGTCCTGAATTTGCCAGATTGTCTCTCATGAGCCGTAGGCTTCTGTAAGAACAGATAATGTATTTGAAAAGTAAATTTAGCCTTGCTTAGTTCAGCCTTGCTTAAGGAGACCTAAACTAATATTTTTAAACTATTTTACAAACAGGTTTTTCTAACAAAGAGTTCAGGCTAAAGTCACCACATTACCTGGCGCAGAAACTTGTTGGCGATTAAAGCATCGGGAGAAACATCTGTCTGGTGGCAGGTAGGGCATGTGTGTTCCTCGGACTCCAGCAGTGCTGTTCTAATACCTGGGAATAATTAGAATATCAAAGTAGCTTTTAGCCAAACTAAGTAAACTTTTTTGGTCCTCATTAATTACAAAAACAAGCATATGATTAATGGGGAAATATGGTCTTGAATGAAAAGCATGAAGCTATAAATGTTCAATAGTGAAAAAAACTGGCACAGGAACAGATTGCCCAGAGAAGCTGTGGCATCCCTGGAAGTGTCCAAGGCCAGGCTGGATGGGGCTTGGAGCAACCTGGGACAGCAGAGGTTGAAATGAGATGAGGTTTAAGATGCCTTCCAAACCAAACCATTCTGAAATTCTATGAAAATTTCTAGCATACAGCATAGGTTTGTTATTTCACCGTGGCAATATGTAAAGATGCAGAGCAGACTGGTGTGTGACTTCTCAACTGGACTCTTTTCTAGTACAGTAAGAAGTAAGTCCCATGTTAATTAACAAAACACATTTCAAAAAACCATAAGCAGGTTTGAGCTCTGAAGGTTTTAGCCAGCCCTAGGGAAGAATGTGGATGAAATGCTTCAGTCTCGGTTCTTTATACACTGCAGTAAGTGCCCGAAGTTGGAGATAGAATTCTTTGCGAGGAAAAGGGCTATGGACAAAATAAATGCATTTGATATCTAATACTGTAACTACCTGCACTAATATGCACTCCCCTCATCCTCTTCCTTCAGTAGGTAAAGAGGATTTAACTAGATACTTAAGAAGGAAAAAAGCTTTCTGCCTTTTTTTCACCATCTACATAAGAAGAGTCTTTCGCTGTTCAGGACATACTGAAGTATTCAATGGAACTAACACAGCAATTTCCTTATCTCCTGTTTCTACACTCAGAAGATCAAATTTGATGTTTGGAATTAATAAACCTGGCAGTAACACTTACATTCATCACAGTAACTGTTTCCACAGCAGGGAATAACAACCGCATCTGTCATTATATCCTTACAGATGAGACACAACAGCTCATCTGGAATAGGATCATCTTCTTCTGAGGAGGAAGATGGCTCCTCGGGTAGGAAGGGAGGCTTCTCCTTCTTTCCTATAGCATAAGCTTCCCTGGAGGTAGGGTGGGGAAAGAAAAAGAAAAAAGTTAAAGAAACTCTTCCAAGCTTCCAATTTTATCAAAGAAATAATATGTGGGATTCTTCTCCCTCTCCATTAGCCTTTCTAAACACAGCTGTTTAGTCTGAACTACTTTTCTATGGCCCTGACACAAGAAGAGGGAGGGAGGAATTCTCCTGCAGAACTCTCCTGTTCATTGGATCAACCAAGAAATCAGTTCAGACTAGAAAAATATTTGACAGCTCATATCAGGAAATGAATCCCAGCTCTCCTTTGCCAGAGGCTAAATGCAAATTGGAGGCTCAGGATAAAGCTGCTCTCCCACTAATTACATTTTCTAACTGAAAGAAGTCTGTGTTACAGCTTCCAAAAAAAGGACATCCAGGAGAGAAAACCAGATAGGCTACCACGTGTATTTTAGAACTGTCACTGTGCTCAGCACACACAAGTGTTTTCTTAGTTTATGGCAACAGGAAAACTTGCTTCACATGAGGGAGGGAATCACAGCCCAACAGCTGCTTTCATAAATATTACATGAAACCTTTGAAAGACAAACCAGAAGCAAATGAGCTCCCAGAGAGAACAATCCCAATTACAAACCCTGCTGAAATTTCTGCAGAAAGAGTCACAGCACACTTCACGTTTAACCAACTCCCAGGGGCATTAGCAGCAGGACCCCCTATTTTAGTGTTAGGTAGCAGCATGGATTTTAAAGTTGAGATACAGTGCCAATGCTTCCTCCCCGCAATTCCAGATGCTGGCCAATGTGGCTGCTCTGCCACTCACGCATTTCTGCCTGGCTTCTCTCATTCCATTTTTGGATCAGCCCAACCAATCCCATACTTACGCATCTATGGTTGGAATTGCATATTTCCCAGTGTTTGTCAGCATGGCACCCTTTGTATTGGGGTCCTTCACCTCCATCATAAAACTTCTTGGAATTCCCGTGCTCTTTTTAATTCTGGGAACAGACTCGAAATTTTTGTCCTGTTAAGAAATGCAGAGATATCTCAAGGCCCACATTGAAAATGAGATTTCAATGACTATTTTAAGCACTACAGCCTTTAACCCTCTCCTCTTACCTAGTGCAAGGGTTGTTGGACTAAAATACCCTTTTCCCTAAATGAATGCAGCCAGGGTGTTCTAGAGCCCAGAGCAATGTTTTGAACTCATTCTTAGGTTTAACTACAGGTTACTTAAGGATGAAATCCCCCAAACCTATTCCTCCTCCAAACGGCAGTTCAGAGAGAGCTGGATTCAGGGCTTAGAGAAACTTATTTTGAGATATATCAAGCTATACACAGGGGTTCACAGAGAAAGACCTATGGGAATATTTCATGCCTGTGACTTAGCGAAAGAAAATTTTACATTTATAATTCCAGGTTTTTCTTGAATCCAAAGGGTTTTGTAACACTGCTATGTAACCTCTGCATTTCACACCAAAAGCATTACTTCTCACTGTTGAGTATTCACACATTTGTTATGTAACTCTCCATGTAAAAATTAAAAACTGAGCACCCCCAAGTCCTCCAAATCTTACCCCATTCGTTGGACAGTTCTTTATGTAGTGGCCGGGTTTGCCACAGCGAAAACAGGTGTACGAGGGTGGAGGTGGCCCCACAGGTTTCTTCATGTAACTACAAGTATTTGGGGAAAAAAAGAAAAAGAGATTCATGTGTCTCTCTTGTTAAAAACAAACCATCTCTACAATTTTTACATCAACTTTCAAAGAACAAGTTTCACGTTAGCAACACTTACTTGACTGGATCATATTCATGGCCAGACTGTGTCATCATAGCTTTTATTTTATCCTCCTCGGAAGCATTGGCTTCAGCCAGATTGGCAGTCTGTGCAACAGGTAATTATTTGACACACACATTAGAAACACATTTAAGCCCACACAGCCCAAGACAACACCACTCATCCAATCCTGTAAAGAGCAGCACTACACTAGCTGAGCTTGCATGAGAGCAGCTGCTTATACCAAACAGATTTGTGCTGAAGATGGTCTGGGGAGTCCTTATGCCATGACATGATGTTTATGTGCCTGAGAACCTACTAGAAAAGAGCACTCTTGGGCACTCAAACCTTAGGCTCTGTTTGTACCTTACAGCAAGACTTGTGTAACCAATCCAATTTCCTTCAGAGGACTGAAGCTATGTGTAGATAAACCACAATATTCAGTATTTTTACACTGATTTTTAAGCTCCAGACTATATGCAGGAGAAGCTCTCCACTGGACATGGAATTAAGACGGATACAAGCAGCATTATTTGCATTTTGCAGTATTAAAAGGACACAGAACTGCAGAGGTGGGGCAATTAGGTTTGCTTGCTGAAACTCAGACACAGAAGTATTAAAAGGACTCAAGCCTTTCACAATCCCTCATCAAGGTAAAAGATTCTTTTCAGGAGAAATTTGCCCATCAGGAGTTGCAGGCATCCAAACTGCATGTTCCTCCCTACTAAATTCTTCCCTGTGAAGTGATTTAACTACAGTGAACATAACCTGCAGTTTTTTCCAGTTGACTATGTCCTTTTAACACACAAATTGTAATATAAACCTTCTGCATAACTAGATCTTCAAATTACTGAAGCCAGCTGATTTTTAAGTCATATTTGTTCAAATGTTTTTATTACACACTAGTCCAGATACAAGCAGGGTCTAAGGGAGTGACTGTAAATGACTTGGGCCTTCAAGCACCTATCACTCAGCTCAAGCACTCATGGTTTGGTTTTGTATGCATTCATTCACAAAAGCAACCAACTAGTTTCAACATTTTATTAAATGGTTGTTTCATATACACAGTTTTTCTCCATAGTAACAGAATCCGGATCGCCAGCTATGAAATCATCCATTAACAGTTACAGAAAGCTTTACAGATAATACTTGACTAATTTGTTTGAACCCAAACAGTTTACAAAACACGTCCAAAAGCCACAAAACATTAGTAGGAATAGACCAAAATTCAAATATGGCATTTCATACATAGTAATAATCACCAGAGAACTGTTAACACATTGCCTCCGTGCTGAGCCGGGCTGCACTAGAGTGGTTAGAGGGAGTAACAGTGCTGAGCCACTTGTGTGATCTTCCTGCATTTTTCTGAAATACTTAAGTTTCCTCTAAAGCTTAAATGTGTACCCCCACCCCATGGACAGCTTTGCACATTTTAGAATAAATCATCATATTAGGTTACAGACCCGAGGACCTATTTAGGGACAGCACTAATGGGGACCAATTCTTTTGGTGGCTACCTTCCAAACTAGAGTTATTTATTCTTTTTTTTTCCCCAAATGTACACAATTAAATTTCTGTAGTGAAGAGGGAAAAAATTACCAGTGGGAAGAGATTTCTTTTTATTAGAAATGTACTCCAGCCTTTATTTTGAAGACAAAGAACTAGCTGTTCTGCCTCAGGCCCTGCCTACTCTACTGCCTGTAGCTTTAGGAACTGGTGGTTGAGCACTCGCCTGTCCACACAGTGCAGTCACTAGTGCTTTCCCAGACAAATTACACATTGGTGAGCAAAAATGCAAGCAGTTCCCGAGCAAAACATGGCATTACAACAGTTTCAGAAGGTCACAGCTGCTCAGATGCCACACATACACATTGGTATATTCCTATAAACAATGAGGTACATTTACACAATTTCCACAGTCTGCGTTCAAACAAATTAGATCGGGTTGTCCAATGTATAGATCCCACAATTTATGGAATTGTGCAGCATTCAGAGAATGGGTCTGTAACTATGACTAGGGATTCAAAAATAGCCATGCAATTGTCCATGGTACAGAACCGCTTCTCTTGGGGCTGGTCACACCCCCCTGGAATGTCCATAACTTACAGCCAATTAAATTCTTCTGTACAAACTGGGTTAGTTTCCAACGCAAAATTAATGAAACGTATGCAAAACGGTAAAACAGCTTCTGAAGAGCTTCTTCTTTGTGTCTTGCGGATGAGTAATACTGCAACATTATGCTGAGGCTGATAAGGTACTCCCCTTCTATCTTCCCAAACTGGGAACTACTCTTTACAGGATAGTATAAAAGTATACACACATTTTTAAGTTAAAATAAATACTATAACTTATTAAAAATTAAAGGAGGTTTTCCAATTACAACAGTTATCCACCTATAGATCACAGTATCAATTTAAAAATAGGAAGCAAACACTTTTTAAAGTATTTGACAAGAATATATATATACCTTAGTAAGCTGGGCCAGAGAAATAGATGCAGAAGAGTCATCAATCTGTTCACAAAAAATTAAACACATATTCAAGTTCTACAGTCAAAACACAGCAATAGATAACCTCTACTATAGTCTGAATGTCTGCACTATATCCCCCTGAGTGTCACCCATAGGCAATCCCAACCCAGTGTAATTTGTATTTATTCAAAACAAAGTCCAAATCTATGATGGCTTAAGAGTATCTACGTGCTTATGAGAAGAAATTAAAACAACCAACCCCACTGGAGATCTATTTATTGCTAACAATATTTCAGAGAAGGACCTCTTTCAAAAGGGTAAGGAAGCTGTCGATTTTCAGCTAAAAAGGATTAAAAAAAATTTTTAAGTTTAATTGAGGAAGAACTACCACTCCAGATAACTTAATATTAGAGTAGTTTGTAAATAAATCAGTGAATGTCTCATCATTTCTAAATGCACACAGTGATGATTTTGTGAACCCACAGATGCCTGTCACAATGAAGGCCAGGCCCAGCAGCCCCAAAACACACACTCTGCCCCTCCTGTCAGTACCCAAATAAACCCAGATAAAAGCCAATCTGCCAGATAAAATAAACCCAGATAAAAGCCAATCAAAGCAACCACAACCTGCCACTTTGTCTGGAAAAAACCCAACTGCTTAAATAATTTACATCAAGGTGTTTATAATGACAGAGTAGACTATGAAAGTTGAGAAAACTGATTTCTTGTATGTTATTAGACCACAGGCCCTACCTCCAAATCAGTTTGTAAAGTGTGAGAATTTAGATTATTCCCTGCAATCAGACCAAACCTGATCTTTAATAGCAGCCTGGTGCTAAATGAACAAAAGAAAGTGCAAAGCATACTCTTGATGATGAAAACATGGTTTCAGAGCACAAGCCTGGAATTTTTGTCTCCATTTTTCTCCTCCCAGCTGCCTATGGAACAGCTCTCAGAAATGAAGTCCCCAGTCTAGAAGCCAGAGAACTAGTGCCGAAGAGCAGTTCTGCCACAAGTAAAAAGGGTAACTCCATCTAGTTCCTTCTGCAGTATATTGTATTATATCATGCCATGAGCAGCACTTGAGCTAGCACAACAGTATCAGAAAGACACTTGAATCACTGCTTACTACATCTAAATTGCTCAAAAACGTGAAATAAAATTTCACAATGTGAACTGAACAGCTATCCAAGAACTAAACAGGTCAGCAAAGAGATGAAAACCTTTCTTTAGAAAAGGTCTTGTCCTTTACTACCTAATGTAGTGGAGAATGCGAGGGAACAGTTTTAGCACACTCTGGGAAAAAGTATCACCATGCACAAGATGATTTCTCACACCAGTAAGTTGTTCATCTTCTGTGTTTTCAGGAAAGCACACACAGCATTCCTGTATTACTGACTAAAGAGCTCTTGAAAATGTCTTTGAAAAGGAACACAGATATCTAAACAGAAAGACCTTCATTCCACTCCAAGTCTTACCACAAGATTTACCTTTCCTTCTTTCCAGAACACTCTGTACCTAGATGTGTTCAAAAAGAGGTCTGGACAAGTTTTTTGAAGTTTCATGCCCCATATGCTACTCTTTTACACATGAAAAAGCAGGCCAGTGTTCTCTCAGGGCAGGCATAGCTATAATTCTGTGTTTTTTCAGAAACAAACAAGAAATTAGGAAAGCTCTAGTGTTAAATGATCTAGTACTGACTAGCAACTGAAACACAACTGTTAATGAACTATTAATTCTTTCCTCTATTTTTTTAGGAAGCTGCTATTATTCGGCCTGCAGGTAACAGTCTAATTCTGTAAAGGAGGTGATACTGAACAGTTATCAAAAGCAGCAAACAGATAATTAATGTACTCTTCAGTGCATTTGCCCATTTCCATCTTTCCATGATCCTACATTTTTGCCTATTTTTTCCTTTCAAATTTCTACTGAAGTATTTCCTGGCAATCCCTCAAAACGGTGAAGTAGAAACAACATCTCCATGAACTTCTATGCAACCCTAAGATAACACTGCAGAATTATTGTAACTGAAAGCCAAAAGAAAATGGAAAAAGTAACCCTGAAAACCTAAACTCGACAGCCAGTGTTTTAACTCCTATGTCATGCAGCAGACTGAAGAGAAACTAACACAAAGCCAAGTGGGCAAGGGGGCAGAAAAGAGGAGGAAAAGGCTGATGTCACTGCTGGAGTGCAACACTGAAATTACAGGGCTTTCCCCAAACCCTGGAGCTTGGCTCCACTGAAAGTTCAGCCAGGAAGGCTCCCAGTTGTGCCTGATGGTGCTAGACCAAAGAGCACAGCTCAGCCCTTCTGCAGCCTCCAAGGACAAAGGCCAGCCCGAGAGCCTGGAAGGTACCGAGACACTGACCCTAAAAGCAGAAAGGCCCCACGCCCTGGCTTTGGCTGTGCCAAGAGCAGCACACATTGCCAAGGGTAGAATGGCAGCTGGCAGAAGAGTATGACAACAAAGAAATATGAAAAAGAAGATTTTGTGCATCCCTTAAAAAGAGAAATCATAACTGAATTTAACATTGCAGCTTTACTCCACATCAATAACTGACAAGATTCCTAGTATTTTACTCCAGCTAAATAAAGACCCAGCTTCTGCTCTGAAATACATGCAGAAATAAATGTGTATTAAAAAAAAAAAAAAAAAAAAAAGGCAAACAACTCCCCCCAGACCACAACCTCAGTTAGCTTTAAGAATCAACTACTTGTGTCTCCAGGCCCAGAAGCTGCTGAGGCTGCAGGGCTTTTCCAGTGAGACAGAGAGGGCCTGTACAGAGGGATGCAAGGCTTCCACCCTCCCAGGCCAGGGACAATTGGAGCATGCCAGGGAATGTCTTTGCTTTGCCTTTCCTTTCCTGCTGTTGGTTCTCTCTCACACTAAGTCTTCCCTCCCACTCCGGGATTTTTCCTTTGTTCTTTTTGACACATCTACGTTAGCTTATGGTTAAGATGCTACTGAGCAATGTAATACAGACATGCCAGGGAACACACGAGGCTAAAAGAATGTTAACTTTATTTATGAACATGTGGTTTGTGTTTATACACATGCTAGTAAACAAAAAGAAAAAGAACTGTTTTCAAGAAATAAAAACCCGTCTGAATTAGATCAAATACTATAAACGTGGTTTACATAAATGCATTACATTAACTGCTAGGGTCACTGGGCCAGTTCAACTAACTCCAACTCACAATGAGAGGTGTGGTTTACATAAATGCATTACATTAACTGCTAGGGTCACTGGGCCATTTCAACTAACTCCAACTCAAAACATGAGGCATTCATCTCCAAAAGGAATTTCAGTCAATCAGCAATAGAATTATGGATGTTACATTTAGTGGTCTTAGACCTACACACAGCAAGTTTTCAATTTGAGGTTGATTGTTTCCATGGGAACCAGAGGCTGTATTCTTCCCAGAACACAGCCCCAGAGTTCAGGAATTTCTAGATTAAGTTATCCTAATAGCTGATCAAGTGATCAGAACCAATGATCCAGGGTTAGTGTAATGCCTCATACCAGTCTAGTGAAGGAGAAGCAGTTATACTTAAAATAAAGATGAAAAATAAACCCCACCAAATAGTACTTTGATGCTCTAAGGACTATTGGAAAAGCATAGTTCCACACAGTACTGACCCAAGTGGCACACCATGATCTAGCCCATCACCAGGCACGGATTTCTGTGTGAGATTATATGTTAGCAGCGGAACAACAGTGTTTGCAAACCTGAAGGAAAATGCTGCCCCTTTTCCAAATGTGAATTCCAAGTGGTGGTATACTAAAGAAAGGCTTAACCTTTGGGAATTACAGCAGCAGCCAACCCTGGAGTTACCCAGATCCAAAAACATGCTGCAGGCAGAAGTTAAGAACAGTGACAGGGATTGCACTCCCAAATGCCCCAGGCTCTAACTTGGTGCCAAAATTTGTGTTACATATTGTCATTTGCAGACAAACTGTTGAACTAAACTGCTTCACCAGATAAAGGGGAGAGATCAAATACAGAACTTTAGAATACCACTCTGTGTAGCAGCGATATTGAAATTCACGTCAGGCTATTAAAGACATTTCTGTACTCAGAGGCACCCAAACAATATCACTTCAATTATACAGCTTTAGGAACAAATACCCAAATATTTAAAGACACAAGAAGGAATCATTTAGCTGCACAGAACTGTCCTGAAAACATCTGGGATGTGCTGAATTTGGTATTTGTTTGAACCCCCAAGTCAAAAGTAAGGAACAGCACCAAGTTTCACAATAATGGTTTCTCAGTGGTTTTTGATAACATTTTCAAAAACCATTAGGCAAAAAAAAGCTATTTTAAAACAAAAGCTAAGTGATACAATGTGAAAATGGCAAAAAATACACTCCAAACAGTTTTTATTGCAAGAAACAAAAAGCACACAACAACCTATACAAACATACATATCACTAGCTATAGACAGACAGATGTAGAACATGGCACCATGTTCAGTGTGCAAACCTTGAGCCTACAGGATCTGGAAATGATCGTACATTATCTGTACAACACAGAGTCATACAGGAGAGATTCTGGCATATTCAATATGAAATACAATGCATTACTAGGCACAAATACCAATATTCACATTAAAACTCTGCAAATTATGGCATTACCCAGTTTTTACTATGCTTAATCAAATACAATGTATTTACAACATACACTAGGTTTTACTGGAAAATATAATAAGTTAATGTTTGGCAAACTAAAAAAAGGCTGCATTGTTTAGAATTAAGTGCAGTGTGTAGGAAAAAAAGTGTGAGATTGTGTTTTTACATACTGCTTTTGATGTTCCACTCACTGGCTCACTTCGACTTCTAGAAGAAGAAATAAAGGTGATCAGAATTTAAATCGCTTGTACACAACACAAAGATTCCAGAACCTGAACATCACAACATTATGCTCCAATACTCTATAGTGAACGTGAACATTTATTTGTAATGTAAACTGCTCTCTCTTGGCACATTCAGTACAACTAAAAAAACCCCCCAAATCACATTTCTATATTGTCACAAGTTACTCAAGACTTACAGATCTAGAACACAACAGTGCAAGAGGAAGTCCTCAGACATTTTGTCTCTGCTCTCTAAGTATCAAACCCATGAAGTCTGTACTAGAGCTCTGTGTTCTTAAATAATCAATCACCGAAGCATGGGGCAGCTTTGGCCAACACGTACATCCCTGGTATCACACACAAGTACCAGGTACAGGGCTTCAGTTTCTATAAAAGAACAGTGACAATCTACAAGTGCAAGTTTGCTCAAGTAAAAAACACAGCACGTGACAAAGGGGCAACATTAACAGTGTCAGCAGCACAGTCTCTAGAACAGTGTTTCTTTGTGGAAGCCCAAGCACTGTGTTCAGAGATCTTCTATATTTAGCCATCAGAGTGCCAAAATATTAAATGTTACATATGCTATATTGACTAAAAATAGTAGTAGAAATGTCACCTGAAAGTAGTTTCTAGGATTTTGTGCGATTTAGGAGTCCTGTGACAAAAAAAAAGGTCTTAATTGCCAGAATTTGCTATAAGGTAATCTTGAAAATGCTACAATATTTTAGGAAATACGTATTACATTTGAAAACTTGCTGAGATTCCACATACTCGTTGGTCTGTACCTGCATGCTCCTCATCACGAACCACACATGCAGCCACTGAGAGAGTTAACAAACAATCCATGCATCATCCAAAGAGTCCCATGAGCAGAAGCAATGCAAAGGCTGCTGGGGAATTAACATGCCAAAGGAAAGGCTCAGCTTCCTGCCACTGCTAAACCCCTCCAGGCTCCCAATTATACCTCCTGCAGATGAGGAAGTACACTGAAATACTCTGGATTACCACACAATAGTTGCTTCAGCCATTTACTGCAAGGTGAGTAACGCCTTTCTGAAGGCCTCTACACCATTCCAGCAGACATTCTCCATCCACAAACATGAACTACCTTACCAGTGGTTTCTGCAGTGTTTGCAGCTGTCAAAGAGAAAGCTCATCTGCCTGGTTAATTTTCAACTCTACCACAGCAGTGCTGTTCTTTCCTGATCCCCCCCACACCAGTACTGATGAAATCTTTGATGCCAGCTTTGATTCTTTGGAGGGCTTTACAACACCAGGTGAGGTGCACTGACAGGACAGCACTCCGCACATATTAAAATGAACCCCCAAAGCAAGGCCGTGTTTACAGGCACCAATGCTGTGGGCGCAGAATCCCAAGGGAGAGCCTGGAAGCGCTGCACCAACTCCTGCAGTAACATGCCCCAAGGTATCATGCAGAGCCATATCCATACAGGGCTTTTTGCTTGCAAATACTTCATGGGTACCAGGATGTTGCTGTATTGTTTGCTCAAGACACACTAACTCCTCAGGGTACTTTATTTACTGAGAACCAACATTAGAAAGACATGGCAAAACCACAACCTAATAATATCTCCTGCTGGTGGTGGAGAGGCATGGCTTTAAGGAGGCTGAAAAACATGCCCATTCCAACAGAGCTGATGTAGCTATTATAGATCTGGACTGTATGAAAACACCAGTGTAGATATAATCCTGTAGTCAGGATTGCATTTGAGTATCTGATTTTAATCAATACCGAGGACAGAGAATCAGGTGTAAACCTTAGGAATACAGAATTAAAATCTGGAGCACAGATCCCAACTTGGGTACAAACAGACTCAGAAACATAACTACTACATTTGGTAACGTGCTAAACTGCTTCTGAGATTTGAGTTCGGACAGGATTAACTATTCCTTTATGGTACTTGCACAAAGCCAGTACCCTTTAGGGTATGGCTCTTTTTCTCTTGCCTCAGATACTGTCTTTAGGAAATGCACAGGAATCACTTAAGAATGAAACTTGTTTGCATGGTTTGCCAGCTGGCAACCCTTGGTCTTTCCTCTACAGCTACTATACAATCCCCCAGATTTGAGGCAGAAAAATACCTGCCATATCCTGCCCTATCTCCCACAAACACAGGCAATAGTCAAACACCCAGAATCAGACTCTTCTGAGGTGAGAACAAATGCTAAGTTTACACTACAATGCATACCTGACTTTATTAAAAAAGCAGACACATATAATAAGGAATCTCCCCATGTAGAGGAAATACGATCTGCATTTGAATCTCAGAAAAATAAGCCCCAAATCAAACTCAATAGAATAATCTCAAAAGTTACCATTGTTGGTGTCTGAACACCGTGTACCAGCACATCTCAAAATCTAAGTCTCCTCTGGGACAGACACATTAAAATCTCTCCCATGACAACAAACACCAGCAGCAGCTTTAACAAGCAAGATACAACCCGAGTGCCTCTGTAACTGCTGTCAATAACAAGGTGGGCACACTGACCCCTCCCAAAGAAGCCAATGTTTGGGGTACTTACATAACATATGTTTTGCTGGTAGCTTTAACTCCTCCAATGGGGATTCTCCTCACAATCACCGATGAGTTCTTGGGAATCAGGGCACTATCATCAGTGTATTCTGAAAACAACATCAATACAGAAAAAACAGTCAATTTGTAAGAATGCATTTAATATGTAATGACAGAGCACTTTTGAGAATCTCTTTATAGATCTAAAACCAAAATTTTATACATAACATCGGGCTTTCATCCTCTCAACACACCAACAGTACTTGCCAAGGAATCTTCAGGTTTGATAAACACAAGCTGCAAGATCTTTTTCAGTTTTTAAAGTTAGATTGAATGCCAAGGGCAAAATGGTTTCAAATGACACTAAAGCAGAGTCTGATAATGCATGCAGTTCTTCTCTGATCCGTTTTAAGTTCGTTTTGCTTCTGTCTGGCTATGAAACCAAGAGATCTCTGAAGAAAAACAAACCACAGTGTCCTGGGGTGGCATAATGATATCTTGTATTCCCTATCGTTTTGTAAGCTTGACCAGAAATATGGTCCTGTAGCTTTAACTGTGTCCCGCAGCTGGGAGCTCTGCCGCCAGCGCGGGATGTTTTGAAAACTTTCCCCAGCTCTCCTACGGGGGAGTGAGAAGGAAGGGACACTTTTTTTTTTTTCCTCAGTCAGTTGCTGCTGCTGGTGGCTGGTGCTACTGGTGTAGCTGCTGCTTGGGTTTTTTTTTTTCCTCCCTGGGATTGTTTTTCATCGTTTTGGACCCTTTTCTTCGACTTGCTTTCTCATCCGAGAACCTGAGGAGCCCCGGGGGACAGCGGACGAGGGTCGTCCAGGGAGCCACCGGAGGAACTTCACCTAGCCCTTCGGGGCCCCCCCACCCCAGAAAGGGGAAGCTACGCCTGAGGAAAAGGACACTAAGTTCATCAGCTGTTTGTTCAGGTTTTCTGACCCCTTTTCCCCTTTCCCTTTCCACTGTGTGGTCTGTTAATTAAACAGTTCTTTCCACTTTAGGCTGAGATACCAGTGTTGTGGGGGGAGGGGTGCCAGAAACCTCTGCGGTGGGGGAGGCACCTGCTCGGAGTGCTTTCCATCTAGGATATTTGTCTCTAATCCAAGACACACAGCCAAGCCTCACCTGCATATAACAGATTCTGAAGTCTGTGACTGCTTGTCCTGAACAAACCAGGCACTGGCTAAACAGGGAAAACAGGGAAACAGGGAAAACTCTGCACCACTCTGCTTTCTGGGGGTCAAGTACACCTGACTCCCTTCTGCTGCCATGCTCAGGCCTGGCAGAACAGCAGAGCCACCAGCTCTGTGCTTGGAGCTGCACCATCCTCACCCATCCTGGGCAGCTGCTTAGGGCCTGACAGAGAAATGCAACTGAAACTGGCAGCACTGGAGTTCGGAGCACAGAAACTTGGGGGGGTTCTGAGCTTGCTTTCACAAGTAGGGCAGAAGTGGCTCATATTAAAGTGGTATTTACCAGATAGTACCACCATCCAGTCTGAATTAACCAAAGGGGTACAAATACTTTCCATTCACTTTCTGCAGAGAAGAGAGACTCAAATGAAATGACTTCTGAGGGCAGCCTTGAAAAGCAGCATGTTTTCCTGGAGTTATCCCTGCTCTGCCTTGGCCTGTTCCATGCTGGTTGTCCAAAGACAAGAAAAGCCTCCTGACCTTTTACATAAGACCCAAATAAAAATCCAACTCTCAGGCACACTTTGATTAAGCTTAAAATACAAAGATTTCTCCATGGGAATGGTTTTTATACTGAACTTACACAAGCTGGATATGACTAAATATTGTACGGCACCATGAGCAGCCCCTCTCAGCGATGTGTCTGCAGTGTTAATTATTCCAATCCCTTACCTTTGCAGACTGAATCAGAAGACCAGTCTGAAATCCAGACCTGTTGTGCATCTAGTAAAGCTCTGTCAGGATGAGTTTGCTCAGTGATCACACACAAAATACAAGCATCTCACAATTTATGCTCCTTTTTTCAGTATATTATTACTACAGGCAGGAACCTCCCTTAGACCAAAACACACCTAACAGAAGACATCACTTCAACCATGAAATTAAAATTTTACTTCTATTTCCACTAACAGAACATTTCTTCAGAAAACTGAGAAATCATTTAGCTGAAACTAATTCCTGATCTTCCCCCCAGGGAACCAAACAGCAAGATTCCTCTGGACTGCAGAGTAGCTTAAAACTGTGAGTGAAAGGACTAGCAATGACAGAAACAGCAATGACAGATCTTACAGAAGTCCAATCCTGACACAAGCCCTAAAGCTCTGCTCCTCACACAGCCACCTGTCAAAAGAGGGGCACTGGGACTTTCTGATGGAGAAGGAGCTCAAGCAGTGCTGAGGCCATGACAAACACCTGGAAGACAGTGCCAGCTGCACTTCTAGAAGTCCAAAGCAGCTGTTTCTACTTGTGGAACAGAGTAAAAAAACTGTTCTTTCTTTCTGGTCCAGATCACAAATCACTGGACTGTGATTTCAGAGATACAAGATAAGCAACAGTGGCTCCACAAAAATGCTTTCAGATTAAACTGGCATCTCCCAACAGGAACCTGCTCCTCATGGGGAGCAACATCCCCTGGCAGAGACTCACAATTCCCAGGACCTGCACAGCCCTGTCACTGTCTTGCCATGACTCCACACCCCAAGGTGAGCAGTGAAGCCAACTTCACGCAGCTACTGCTCACACTTGTCCAACCAAAGCTCCAACAGAAACACTCAAAGCTGGAGGCAGCAACATTGTTCATTCCCACTCCCACACAGCATAAACTTGTTTTACCACCACTGATGCCCAAAAAGTGGCTACTGATTTTGTCAATCTGAGCTGTGGTTAAAAGTAATTACTCAACTAACCCAAAATGCCTGTAAAAGCAAAGAAAGATCTGGATATTAAAGGCAAGACCAGAAGAGACACAGTAGTCTAAAACTTGCTGTTTATCCTACAAGAAAATAGCAGCTTGAAAGAGCCCAGAAAAATAAGTATTTCAAGGCATGAATGGAAGCAGACTAATTCACAGCTGCTACCCTAACTCACTTAGAAATCTGACATCAACTACTCCATCAGTGTCCACAACCTTCTTACAGCAAAGTGCAAAGAGCTCAGATTTGCTCTCAAGTTCATGCTGCTTCACACTGAATGGGCAATTTAAAAATCCCACTTTTAAAGTTATCTATTATAAAAACGTCTACAAGGTTTAATAATTTGTGTTGTATGTATGCTATAAACAAGTTATTGAAAGAAGTTCCCATGTTATTTGCTGGCCTGCTTTCATCCACCGTTTTGTCTGACAGCACTGCTCAAGCAGCTCTGAGCACTCTGAGAGCTTTCTCACCCAGGTGAAGTACAGAACTCACCAGGAGCCCTTGGAAGGCAAGGCTAGGTGTGACAGGGCAGGGAAAAGCCTTGCTAAGCAGCTGTTAGGCTGCTGGGGGAATGATGCACAGGTAGGAGCTGGAATGCCTGCCAGCACGCCAGGCTGTCCCCACCAGAAGACAGGGAATTCCCTAGAACACATTTTCTCCCTAGACAGGAATTGTTAACTCTGTTCTCATCACTGCCACTCGCACACTTTGTGACAAGTCATTGCTGTAGCTGGCTCAGAAAGCAGTCTTGAAACTTCCCAAGTAACAGACTGGGCCACTCCTGCTGGGTTTTCTGCTTCCCCCAGGAACAGGCATCACTGATCTCATCTACAGCAGGTAGATCATCACTTCTGGAACAAGCTGGCTCAGGAGGCCAAACAGCCCAGGGAATCTCCATTTGCACTGTTACCACACAGCACTGTGCCCCACAAGAGACTCTGCACTACTCTGGAGGGATGAGTCAATAAAATCCACCCTACTTCCAATCATTAATCGGATTATACTGCCTGCCCCATGCCTTAAGGTCCCCTTGGCTATGGTGTGGTGTCAGCATGGAGCTGAAGTGCCTGAGCACTGTTCTGCCTTAAAACCACTCATCCATCCCACACCAGAGCAGAGACACAGTTTTGGATTTATTCTTTGTATTTTGCCCTGTAAGTATGACACATTTTCCAAGTGTTCTGATTCAGAATGTCACAGGGCAGGAAGCAGCACTCAAGAAGCCTCAGTTCTGGAGTTTGCAGCTCTTCCACAATATTCTGGGAATAACTATTACAGATAACAGGTAAAAGAATCCAGATCCAATGAAATGGTGGCAAGTTTAAAAGCACCATTCTTGAGCACATGCTTTACAGAACATACCTTGATAGCAAGCATGGAAGAGCAACCAACCCCCTCTATAAAACAGGTCTCACCCAATCACTTTGCATTCCCAGAATCTTACACAGTCCATCACATCCTTTTTTCCCACCACTATTTAAAATTCTGTTTACTTTTAGCTTATATTAGCAGTTCTCCTTAAGAAAGGTAACAGCTCTTGAACTGTAAAAGCTTGCAGGACCTTGGAACAACCTGAACATAGAGGACATCTTCACTCTTGGCCCACCTTGTTCTTTCAAGATCATTCTAACATTTACTCAGGACTCATGAATGGACAAAGTTATAAAAACCCAATACTTATGTCCACATGTAAGAATCCCTAACATCCCACTTAGGCAGAATATCCCAGTCTAGTTTTTACTTTAATTTCTGCAGGTTAATTTAAGCATCTCCATCTGATTAATAAAAACAGAAATTCACATTTGTGCATATAAACCAAAGATCTGACAGACACAAATTTTTGAAATGCATTCTCTAGCTATGCTCTGCAAATCACAGGGGGATTTTTGCCTTTTCACATGGAAAACACCCTTAGGAAAGCTTCAATAAGCAGCTGTGTCACTAATATGGTATTTAAAAATATGTATTTTATATCGTTAAATATTTATAATTTTACACTCATTTTGCAGAGGTTAAAGCACAACACATGCTGCCCATAGTACCCAGAAAATCGTTTTTTAACTTCACCTTAAGGCAACACCACATGTAACAGCTCCCAGTGAGACAAACACTTCTCCTTCCCCGGACTCTTGTTACATATGAAAACAAAGTAACACCCCGGTAAATCTGGGATGCTGGATGCTGCAGTAACATTTATGAGGTGACATTTGCAAGCATCTTTTTTCTCCTAACAAGTTTGCTTTCTGTTCACCTGCCACAACAAAATCCGTGTGTTTGGCCTATTTCAAAGCATTTGTTGTTCTGGTGCCCATAACGGGGCTCCATCACAGCTGCTTCCCAGCCAAGGCTCTGTTTTTCAGGCTGTTTCCCACAGCCCGGAGCAGCCCAGGGTGACGTCAGCCGCATCTGGGAGCCCAAAGTGCCCCAGCAACTCAGGACACAACCCAGAGACCCTCCAGCAGCACAGCCCTCAAAGCGAATCAAACAAAGTACTCAAAAGCTTCCGACAATTTTACTCAATACTATTAGAAAAATTCAAGACTTCTGAACTGTGTCTCTACCTACGGTTATCACACAACACAACAGCATCCCCAGGACCCCTAATGCTGCGCTGTGAAGTCTCTTCACACTCTCCTGGAAATAATTTAAATATCTGTAGATAAACAGATGCTTTAAGTCCAACCCCTTTGAAGGTCAGGGATGAAGTTACAGAGCATTCTGTTTAAGCTTCAATACAACACACTGAAAGAGAAAAAAACTACCAGTGCACCTTTTAAAGAAAAGACTATTGAGACACAAAACCACGGGGGGGAGGGGGGGAATAAAAAGTTTTAACGTTGAAGGAATGAAAACACAATTCTTTTTATTTCTGGAAAGTCACACCCCGAAGTCTTTAATCACATTCAAACTTAACAAGATGGCAGATTACCAAATTGAAGCATCATAGTAACACAAGCCCACATGAACATCTCAGAATCAAGCACTATTTATTAGATTTAAGAGACTTTATGACTTCCCGAAGAATGTTTCTCACATATATTCCGTGTAAATGCTCTGCCATAAAACTTCAGGACTGCCCTGATACAGCAAACACTAAGCGCCAGGAAGAAAAAAAAATTAGACAGGAATGATGAAATGATGCTCAACAGTATCCAAATGACAATGCGGTTCGTTTGGAAAACTTATATTAACCAGGAAATCCCGAGAGTAATTTTGACACAGAGAACGCTGATTGTGCAAGAGGCTTTTAAAGGCCTGCAGAAATTGTAACTCACGGATACTTAGTACAGATTGTTGCTTCTGATCAATTACTGCAAAGGGCACTGGCTTTCAAAGAAAGGCGGATAAAAAAACCTGAAAAGCACCTTTAGTGAAGTGGGACAAAAAGAAGTTGAAGACAAAGTTCAGTCACCAAACTCACTTTTTTTTTCCTCCCATTCAAATTAGCCATGTGTTCTATTCCTATCACCTTCACAATTCTCTGCCAGATTTCAAAGAAAGCTGGCAGGTTTGTTGTGAGATAAGACATCCCCCCGCCCCCCCCGCATTTTACCTACAACTCCAGGTTTTTACCTACAAACCTAAACTTTTGTAGCACCATCGCATACGAACTCGTGTTCCGAACACAGAATAGTTCGGACGGTGTTGTGAGACCGGCAGCTACAAAGAAACAGCTCTGAGAGCACAGCAGCCACAGCTCCATCACCGCAGCACCGCTGCCCCCGAACCCCACGCACCTTCTTTGGTCTGCGCGTTGGTGATCTGCAGGTCGCAGTCGGCCGCCTTCAGCTTCTCCCGACCCATGATCTGGCGCTTGAGGTCGCTCAGGGAGATGTGTAGCCCGTCGAAGGTGACCGTGTCATAGTTGAGCTTGGAGGAGAACTTGTAATGCACGCACGACATGGCGGGGCGCGGGCGGCGCCCGCTCTAGCGCGGCGGGGCCGCGGGGGTCGGGCAGG
>VZRL01003210.1:873677-912964 GCA_013397895.1 Origma solitaria
GGCGCGGCCCCGCTCGGTTCAGGCTCGGTCCCGCTCGGTTCAGGCTCGGTCCCGCTCGGTTCGGTTCGGCCCCGCGCGGCCCCGATGGCGGCTCCCGCGGCCGCCCCTACCCTCAGCGTTGTGCCGAGGGGTTTCCCGGCCGACACCGCACGGGCCGCGGGAGCATGCGCAGGTGAAGCCGCGGCCACCACGCCGCACGTGACCCGGCGCCGCGCGTGACACGACGTCACGTGGGCGCGACGGCCCCGCCCCTGCTGCCGAGCGCCCCCTAGCGGAGCGCGTCGTTCCCGCGTGCGCGCCCGTCGGGAGCGCGCAGGAAGTGAACGGACGCGATTGAGATGATTATCGATATTACACACTCTAATAACCACCGTCCTCTGGGTTTCATATTGCAGTGATGCCATGCTTAAACCTCGGGCTCTTTTAAAGTTGTGCGCTTGGTGTCACGTTCAACCCATTTGTTGAAAGTTACTAAGAACAGTCTTTCACTTTACAAATATTTATTTTCTAATTCTCAAATCTTTACATGGAAAATTTTGTCCCCACCAGCTGCCACACCGCTGTCTCAAAGATATCAATCCAAAGACAAATTAATTTTTCAAATAAAAAGCGTGAAGCCTTGGACTAAACTCATCTAAAATTTTAGTCAAAGCTTGTGATCACTGAGCCCTATGGGTCATCCCACTCTTGTGTCCAGCAGAACCTGCCTGATTGCTCCCTGGGACATTTCAGCCCAAAAGTCCTGACCTGGTGATGATCTTGGCTTGGGCTACAGGAGCTACGGCTCCTCTTTTGGACACGGCTGGACCATTCCATGATTCCATGATGTGTCACCAGCTCCTGACTCAGGGAATGCTGCCCTGGACAAACCCGTCTGACCCAAAGGAGAGGCCTGACATGCCTGTTCCAGGCTGTTTTCCCCACGTGACAGAAATGCTCATGTCATGTCAAGTGTTCTCAGCCACCCACATTTATAACTTTGAAAACAAAATGTGAACTTCCTGGTGAAGCAGGGAAATACCCTGTGGCTTTCGGAGGGGTTGGTTTACTCTGAGAGCCACTGAACACCAGAGCAGCATTGAAACTTGGTGGTCTCTGTGCACCTGTGGGCACCAGGGCTACTTTTGTAGCTTTAACTTAGTTCTGAAACTTTGAACTCTTTTGCTTCAAATGCATTCAGGAGTAAACTGTTCTCTAAGTTCTGCAAAACAACCTAAAATGTGTTGGCACTTTTTTAGTTCATGCTCACACATTAGTTAAAAATAGAGCAATAAACAAAAACTATTTCCTGTAAAAATGGAGTTTCAGTGTTTTACCATCATGGATTACTGGGAGCTATGTAGGGAACTTCATCTCATTTAGTATTTTACTGGTTTAGAAGCAGCTTATATCTGAGCACAGTTCTGCTGCTCAGAGCACCTTTGGCTGAGCTCTGGTCTTTGCTGCTTTAATTCTCAAATATACAAGTGCTTGAGTTGTAAAATCATAAAATAGGAGGATGCTTTGGTTGGGAAAGGACCTTAAAACTCGTCCTTTTCTACCCTCTGCCATGGGCAGGGACACCTTCCACTATTCCAGGCTGCTCTAAGCCCTATCCAACCTGGCCTTGGACACTTCCAGGGATCCAGGGTCAGCCACAGCTTCTCTGGGCAACCCGTGCTGGGGCCTCCCCATCTGAAAGGGATCAATTCCTTCCCAAAATCCCATCTAACCCTGCCCTCTGTCAGTCTAAGGCTGTGACATTCAGTTTCAAGCCTTGGACTGAGGCTGACACAGAATTGTCCCTGTTGTACAACCAAACAATACAAAAATAAACAAACAAAACTCCTTCAAAGCTGAGCAGGACAAATCACGTCTGACACCTTCCCAGCCACATGGGCAGGTCTCTTGGACGAGCAGGTTGGCAAGGTGTGGAATTGTATTTCCTTCTGCAATTTATTTCATCAGCAGCAATGACACTACTTTTTTTTTTTTTTGTTTTGTGACTTCAGCTGTGAGCACTGCAAGAGGAGAGGAACTCGCCTTGCCCTGAGCACTCGGGGCTTGGGTGATCCGAGAGCCCAGCTCTGCATATGCTGAGCCTGGCCCACGATGCCAGTTCTGCTGGAACATCCACATTGCTCCCTAGGGCCCAGCCTGGTGTCATCACTCCAGCTCCAGAGGTTGCCTGGATGCTGTGGGCAGGCTCTGGCTAAAGCTAAGCTTTCATTAAGAGTGACTGGTGGTTTTCCAGAGTTCCTCCCAGTGTGCAATCCATGAATGTTTGTCAGCTCTCTGAGGCTCAAGGGACTCAGAACTGAGGGAAACTGAAAGAGTTGTGCTGGAACACCGAAACAAATCCAGAAACCTGCTTTTAGGTCATAGGGAAGAAATAAACAAGGAAGCAAACAAGAAAACCCAGTCTGTAATTACCCAGAGTCCTGGGAGCTGCTCCCTCCTCGGCTTTGCTTACAGCCTCCAGCACACCACTGACCCTACACACCCCTCTGGACTGGTGGAAGGTGTTCACCTGGTTTTCAGAGCGTCCCAACCCTGGACAGCCCCACTGCAGCCTCCATACTAAGAAAAAGAAAATTTATCCTATCAACGAGTCAGAAAGAAGAGGAGAGGTCATTCCCCATCACAGAACGAATCGGGAGAGGTATAGCAGCACAAACTCCGCCCTGAAAGAACAGTGTAAGAGTTATTACCAGAGTAAAAGTAACTTTCTCTGTGATAATCGGAGCTAATTTATCTGGGAAGCCCTAAAAGCTATCCAGAGAACTCCAGCAGTAAGTGTCCCCAGGGAGGTGGCCTGGACCAGGGCTGCTCCCACCTGACGGTACCAGCTCCAGGCACCCCACAATGAGCCCATCCTCTCGGGGCCAGTGCCCTCCCTGGGCCGTGACGCCAAACTAAAGCCAGATCTCTGCAAAGAGCTTTCCTTTCATCCTATGCCAGAAGGATGCCAGGAGATGAGCCCATCTCTGGTCGGGCACTGCCACACAGAGCCCTGTGCCCCAAGCGCCAGCGGAGCCCACCAGCATCCCTTCTCCTGCCAGCTCCTTGTGCCTGAATTGTGGGCACAGAGGGAGATTACGCTGCTGCTGGGGACATCTCTCCTTCCTCCCTGGAATCCAGAAGCTCTGGGAAGATCCAGCTCATTGTCTTGCCATCACTGACACTGCCGGGCATCCCCTTCCAGCCTGATCCCCCTCGGTGGGAGAGCACCAGGGCGAACTTGCTGCTTAATTTCGAGTCACTAATTATACTGCTCGGCGAAAGAAAAGAGAAAATTAATGCTACCTCGGGAGATAAAGAGCCTGACGCAATTTGCTCTTTATTTTGGCTTAGGTTTTGGTTTTTTTGGTTTTTTTTTTCCCGCAAATAAAGCGAACCCGCCGCCCCCGTCCCCGCCTGCCACTAGAGGTCATTTGAGCACCGGGATCGGGACCGGCGGCGTCTCCTGCCACGGGCAGGGACACCTTCCACTATCCCAGGCTGCTCCAAACCCTGTCCAGCCTGGCCTTGGACACTTCCAGGGATCCAGGGGCAGCCACAGCTTCTCTGGGCACCCTGTGCCGGGGCCTCAGTGCCCTCACAGGGAGGATTTTTTTTTTTCCTAATACCTAATCTAACAGTTTGAAGCCATCCCCCCCTGTCCTGTCACTACATGCTCTTGTAAAAAATCCCTTTCCAGTTCTCTTGGAGTCCCTTTAGGCACTGGAAGGGGCTCTGAGATCTCCCCGGAGCCATCTCTTCTCCAGGCTGAACAGCCTTACAGCTAAAAAAAGCTCTGGTGCCTGTTTGGGGTGGTTGTTTCCATTCAGAAGGGCAGGAAACATCCCCCTGGTAACACAGAGTCGCATTGAGTAGCAAAATCAGTAGCAGTTCATGCCCAGCACAGCCCCGCACACGCAGCCAGTCGCAGTGCCCTGGCTCAAGTGGCCGCAGAGATGGTGAATCCCACGGGCAGGGAGCAGCCAGGACTGTGCTGTGCTGTCCAAACCCTCTGCAGAGAGCAAACCCCGCTGGGCACCACTGACCGGACACTCGGCAGCTCCTGCACTGGTCCCAGTGCCACCAGTCCTGTGGGAGCACCAGTATGTGCATCCCATCAGCTCTCCTCTGCCCAAGGACCTTGCCTCCAACCTTCCTTGCTTCCCTAATCTCTGCTCTCTCTGGAGCCTCTTGTCTGCATCCATCCACTCGCACACATCAAAGCAGCCACAGCTTCTCTCCTCATTCTTAACTTCTCAATACACTTTAAATCAGAATTAATTAGAGGGATCAAAGGCCCCTTCTCCCTGTCCTCTAGAGCCCTCCCTTACCAGGCTGCCCATGCCCGCCTGGCTGCACACGGCAGCTATCACCGGATGCAGATGCCGAGGATCAGGAGAGGGAGAGCCAAAACCGAGCACTGCTCCTCTGCAGCTCCCTGCGCGGCTGCACTAATCGCTCAGGAGACAGTGCTGAGTTTGTGGAATTGGCTGGTGATGGGACCATGGTTGACTTTATCCCTGGATCCTGCCTGTCTTTGAGTCATCTTCCTTGTGAGTCACCAGCAGCCGTTAATCCCTTGGAGATAGCGGCCTCATCCAGCTCTCTCCGTGCAGGTACTGCTGCCTCTGCTCTTCAAAACAGGGAATAAATCCGTGTGAGCTGAGGTTGTGGTGGGAGCACTCCAGGACACACTGTGGGGTGGCTTGTCACACCAGCCCCGTGTCACCTTGGAAGCCAGCCTCACCAGAGCCAGGGCTCTCAGCCACCGCTCTTCAGCAGGGTCAGGGGTTCCTGCCTTCCCAGAACCATTTACCCCATGGGTAAACACCGCCTCTTCCTTCTCTCCTCCAAGGCACTGGGGGTCTCCTCGCTTCCCCAGCACAACTCCGCATCCCCAGAAGCAGGACCAGCAGGACCCCCCTGTGCCTGGTTCACCTCCCTCCGACACAAATCCAGCATGATTTGCGTCCTTCATTTTAAAACCTTCTATGCATCTGTTGGTAAATTGTTCCTAGTTTAATTTCTCCCTTTATTAAAATGTATGTTTTATCCCTAGCTTAAACCTCTCAGTTACACAGCTGCTTATGCCATCCATCACCAGAAACTTCCTAAGTGGCATTTGGAGACCACAATCCTGTGATCTTTAACCCCCTTGACTCACCTCTTCAATCTCTCCTGCAATGAGGCACAGGTGAGCATTGGGTGCTGCCTGCCCTAATCCAGCACGCCAACATTCCTGCAGATTCCTCCCTGGCAGTGAGCTCAGCACCCAGTAATGCTGCTCTGCTTTTCCCACCCACCCACAGGGTGGGACACCCAGCTGTGCTGGCCTCACCTGTGCCATCAGGGGTGATGTTGTCCTCCTCTGTTGGTCTCCCTAACCCAGGGAGTGGAAGCCACATTTGTATGCAGAGTTTGAGATCAATTAAATTGAATTCAAATTATTGTATATCACAAATTAGCAATTTCTACCATGCTAATATTAATTGCTAACATGATGATAAGGTGTATCAGGCAGTCAGGATGGAGCAGGCGTTTGCTTGCTTGGAGAGATGCCTGAAAGCAGAAATTGCTGCAAATATGGATATCCCACAGGTGGGAGATGTTCCTGGGCTGGGGTGCTGAGGTTGGGATTCAGCCTCCTTCCTAGCCAGGGCTGGGGTCAAGAGCAGCCTGGAATTGCCAGTGCTCAGGTTGGCTTCCTCAGGAGGGGACACAGTCAAGGGCACACTGAACCACAGGGCAGGTGATGAAGAAGTGCCCTCTTCCTCCTCCCCAGCTCAGGGAGTTTGGGTGTATCTTGTTGCATTTGTGGAAAATTCAATTAAAAAAACCAAAACAGTGACTGATTGGCTCTCAAGAGACAGCTCCCTAATCCCTGCCCAGAGTTGCTCTCCCAACACCCCTGGGTTGGTCTTCCTCTGGAGAGAGGGAGGTGGCAAGACGGGCATGGGGTAGGAGACCCAATGCCATCATGTTTATCACATTCCATGAAGCTTCTGTAGTGACCTTCGCCTCTGCCAGGGTGGAATCACAACTAAAACCCCACTGGGACTGTAGGGATGGGCACTGGCGGCTGTGGGGACAGACAAGGACATCCAGCTCCAGCCAAGCCCTGGGACTGACGTTCTGGTTTAGCAGGACCAGCTCTGAGCTCATCACAGACGCTGTGGCAGGTGCTGGCTGTCAGAAAGTCCTCACCCTGTCAGAGACAACATGTTCAACATCCTTACATCACCCAGGGAAATCCGAGGAGATCAAAGCCGAGGCAGCTGGACGCGCCGCTGTGGATAAGCACATCCCTTGGGAGAGTTAATCAAGGACACGGCAACCCCTGCAGCTGTGGAATGAGCCCAGGCAGAGCCTTGGAGGGGCCTGTGGGTACAAAGCTGGTGATTTGCAAGGAAACCCTTCCCAAGGAAGTTGCTGCAGGTCCCTCAGTGCCCCTGGCAGTGGCTAGGCCTGTGGGGGCTTCTGGGAGGGAAGCCAGGAGCACAGGGATGTCCCTGGCAGCGGGAGCAGCAGCTGGGATAAGTCCTCAGCAGGTTCCTGCGCCACGAGGGAGCAGTGAGGCTGGAGGCAGATGGAGAGGACTGTGGTGTGGGGCGGGCTGGTGGCACAATAAACAAGAGAAGAGCATTGAGCATCCCCCAGGACTGGCATTTCCTGTCACATCCGCCTGAGACTTGCATTCCCCGAGGGGCTTGTCCCTAGCAGGCTCTGCTCACCTGCAATTATAGTGATTTAGCATCAATGAGGTAATTTTGTCCCAAGGGTTATTTATCTGTCTATTGAAAAACCCCTGCCCTGTGTGAGTCACCAGGCTGCACTACAGCCCTGTGATGAATTACACTTGGACACATGCTAAATGACATTTACCAATAAATTTATGCAGATTTCTCCTGTAATCCTTCTCCTCATCAAAAGTAGTAATGCTTTCTCTAATGCAAATGCACTGCGAGAGCCTCACCACATCAAACAGGAGCTGGGCTGAGTAGTTCGGAATTCAGAACGATAATCTTCATTGTGCTCATGAATAACCATTTGCTACAGATGAATATTCAACAAAGCCTTGGCAGAGCCTGGCGGCTGCTGCCAGAGCCCCTCCGAGGCCTGTCCCACTGCCCGTGTCCAGTGGGTCTGACCAGCCCTGCAGGCAGATTTCACGCTCCCTTCCCCTTGTGCTTTGGAGCACCGGATTTAATGGGCTCCACTAGCGAGCTCAGAGTGGGTGCAGAGCAGTAGCAGATTTGCAGCTTCGTGGGTGCTGTGCTGACCTCTCCTCTCCATCCCATGATCACAACCTCCCCTGGCATGCTCAGCCCAGCCTGTGGGCTCCATCATGGGGTCACACCATTGTTGAGAGAGGGAGGCTCACCCATGCCTGTGGCACCTGCCCATTCTCTTGACCAACACTTCACTGGCCACAGGTTGTCCACAGCCCCTGGATCCCTGGGAGCGTCCAAGGCCAGGTTGGACAGGGCTTGGAGCACCCTGGGATAGTGGAAAGTGTCCCTGTCCATAGCAAGGGGTGGAACAAGATGGTCTTTAAGGCCTCCTCCAATCCAAATCAGTCTGGGATTCTCTGATTCTTTCTCTGAAGACCCTGAAGAAATGTGACAGCATCTGCTCCTTCAGCTCTCAATCCCAATCCAATCCAGCTCCTTGCTGTGTGGCAATGAAAAGCTCTGGCTTCCCAGCTGCTTCTCTGGAGAGGGCAGGAGAAGGCAGGTGGAAAGGTTGGGACACCAGGACAGGTCTGGCTGCTTGGGGACATCCCCAACACCCAGGCAGGAAGCACTTACCCCATAATGCTCCAGGCTGTCCCCAGGGATCACCGAACCCCCCAGGGGTGCTGGAGGGGGGATGCTGAATGTGTAGAGCCCCTAGCCACCTCTGATCAGTGGGGTTTACATTTTTATTCGTTTTAAAGATAATTACATTCTGAGCAGTGATGATCTAAGCTAATGAACTGCCTGCCACTTTGTGGCTTGGCAGGAAAAGCCGAATTGCTGGAGTTGTGGGCTTTTCCCTTCAATCCAAAACACAGACAATATGGAAGTAAATTATTTCTTTAACAGTTGTTTAATGTAATTTTCTCTGTTCTGGGTTTTATGCCCTGGCATCCTGGCAGTCTCAGTTAACCCAGGGCAGGGGCAGTTCCAGCACTCCAGAGAGCTCCCTGCCACCTGGATCAGCAGCGAGGAATAGGAGAAGAGCCAGGAGAGGCTGCAGCTGAGGCTGCTAAAGGGGCTGGCTGGGAGAGGGGCACCAGTGCAGAGCACTCACTCCATCTCAGCTGAGAAAAACTGCCCCAAAACCTTCTTTTGGAGCCCAACAGCACCGGCTGCAAGGTTTCCATGATTGGAGAGGTTCAAAGGCACTTGAACCCTGAGATGAGAGCCTCTGGGACACACTCTGACAGTGATTTATGGCTTCTCCACTCACCCAGAGCCAGCTCAATGCCCTTCTTCTATTTATTTTTCTTGTTATCTCTGTGAAATAAATATGAAGAGGATTTAAATTCAGACTCCCAGCCCAGACTTTGCTGCTGCAGGACCAGCAAATGGGGAGCTTGGGTTTGCGATTGTACAACTCCCAAATCAGGAGATGTTTTCACATTACCTGTTCTTCATGGGAAGTTCCTACCTGCCATACCCCGAGGAATAGTAAGCTTGGAAAAACACCCCTAGAGGACTGGGGGGTGCTGAGGAAAGTGGCAGCCCAACAGGTATTTGCCAGGAGCCATCCCAGCCACCTTGGTTGTACCTGGCAGTGATGTGGCCAGGCATCACCAGGGGAGGAGCTGCATCCAGTGCTGCTGTCCTGCATCCTCTGGGCACAGTGCCTGGGTGAGTGAGAGCTTTCATCCTACAAAGCTCGTGGGGCTGCTCCAGGCATACTGGGCATGGTTCCCCACCATCCCACCACCATCCTGGGTGCCCAGCACTGCCTGGAGTCATGGCTCCCATCTGTCCTGTGCCAACCTCACCTGTGCCACTGCTGCTTCATTAAGATTTCTGAAGATTCAGGCTATGAAATCCTGCCCTTTGTATAAACATTTTAATTACAAGTTTCCGGGACTTCTTTCCTAAGATAAACACATTTTAATTGCAAATTGCTTGTGCTGTCTTTACCCACCCCCCAACACTGCCGGCAGCTGCAGGGTTTAATATTTAATGAAACTGCCTCTGGGCTGAGCTTGATGCAGCAGCAGGGCTGGGGGACACTGGAGCACCCCGAGAGTGCCTGGAGTGAGCCATGGGGACAGCCTGGGATGCAGGAGAGTGGCAGCTCCGTTGTCCTGCAGGGCCACCGTGCTGGGGTGACCCCGGCACAAGCACCTCGTGTTGGAGCCCAGCAGCTGTGACATGTGTCCCTGCCAAAAGGGACAGGGTCACTTGTAGTGAGTGTATCCCACCCGGCAGGTGCAGGGAGGCTCTGGGCAGTTTCTGGGCTTGGCCCCATGGCAGAGGGTCCAGGCATGGCCACCTGCCCATCGCTTCCCAGCAGTCACATCACGGTGGCACAGCCACGGGCAGAGTCTCCGTGTCCCCTGTACCACTGCTGCCCGTCCCCAGAGCTACCCCACGATGAGGAAATGCCATTAGCTGTTCGTGTGGCACCTCACGTGCCACCACTTGCAGGTCAGGTCTCTGGGCACGAGGCACCACGTGTTGGAGCCCTGCAAGCACTGAGCCACCAGAGCTGTGACCACGGCAGCCGCGCTCCTGCAGCAGGTCCTGCAGGGCTGGGGGTTTGTCACCTGTAAGGTGCCTGTGTGGCTTCTCCGGTGACACCCCAGCTGAAGCTGGAGCTGGCAGGGAACATCTGCACGGGGCTCCCTCAGTGCTGTGCCACAGGGGAGCTCGGGGTGGCCCCTGATGCCAGCCCGGGGACAATGCTCCGTCACGTGTGTCCAGCTGCCACCCTGCCAGCCTGAGTGGCACTGCACGTGCTGCCCTTTCCAGGCACGGCTGTCACCGCAGCTCCCGGGGAACTGGCTCTGCCTGTGGTGTGGTGTCTGGCTCCGGCACAGGCCCTTGGTTTGTTTTAAACCCAGCCTGCACCACGAGAATCCCACATAGAAAACCAGCTGAGAGCTCCCACTGCTCTGCCTTTTATTCCTTCACTTTTTTCCCCCTTTTCTCTCTTCAAGTCTTCCTTTGAAACCCAAACTTCCTGCAGTTTGAAATGGACAATCAGGCCGCCCCGGCAGCTGCAGCCCAAGAGCTTCAGCTCTTGGCAGGAGGATCAGAACTACAAAACTATTTCTTTGAGGCAAATTATGCATTCATCCAGCTCATTTGAAACAAAATATGATTTGCAATTTAACTTTCCATAATGAGCTCCTGCTATTATACCGTTTCCATAATGGCTGGTTTCATTGGAACAGATTGTTGGTGCACATGGTTTACAAAACATTTTCAATGCAAGACCCGTTTTTTCTTATTTTAAATAGCAACAGCTGCTAAGCATGATAATTATTGTATTTCATCAAAATAAACTTACCGAGTTGCTTCTTGATGCCACTTGTCACAGTTTTCCAGCAGACCTGCAGGTTATTAAAGAAGCTGAAACTTTAATTCAGCAAAGTGAGAGCAGCACCTCATCTAACTCCTGCCACAGGCAGGGACACCTTCCACCATCCCAGGCTGCTCCAAGCCCTGTCCAGCCTGGCCTCGGACACTTCCAGAGATCCAGGGGCAGCCACAGCTTCTCTGAGCACCTGTGCTAGGGCCTCACCACCCTCACAGGGAAGGGTTTTCCCCTGATTTAATCTAAACCCACTCTCTGACAGTTTGCTAAAATTCTTTTTCCCAGGGCAAAGGCAAACAAAACCTTTGACTAATTTTATACAAAATTTTTAACCTGCTATATTTTCCGACAAAGGCATTCCTCCTTGTCCTGTCACTACATGCGCTTGTAAATAGTCTTCCTCCATCTTTCCTGTAGGTTCCCTTCGGGTACTGGAACACCAGGAGCAGGCAATGAGAACCTGTGGTAATTAATTCCTAATTGTATTTACCTGCACCACAATTTCCCATGGTGTTCCCAGGGCACCCGTCAGGGTTTCCCCAGCTCCAGAGCATCCCCAGAGCTGCAGCTGCAGGCACAGAGCTCCTGTCCCAAAACACCCCCAGCTCCTGCTGACCTTATCCAACACCAGCTCAGGCAGTGAAGGAGGATTTTCTCCTCTAGCGAGTGGAGGGAGGTTAATGGTAGAGGGACAGGAGTTTATTAGTAAAGAGCAGGTGAAAGACTTACTTGTTGAAAATTTTCTGGGGAACTTTTGAGAGCTGGGTTTAGTGGCTGTGGTCAGCCGGAGGTTTATGGATGGGCAGGATAACGATGCTGGAGAAGCTATTCCAGCCCCCAGTGAAAGGCTGCCCTTTACAGCACCTCAGAGTTTGGATTTCGATGACATATAGTAATGGCACCACAGAAACCATCACTGTCCATCAAGTAAATAATCAACACATGATATACATGGTTTGGCCTTACCCAGACTCTCATGAGCTACAGCAAACAGTAAAAATTCCCCCAAAAAACAAAGCCAGAAAGCACAAAGGATGATGTTGAGGGAGAAACAGCCTGCAGGAATAGGGACTAGGGAGCTTCCCTTGCAGCAAACTGCAGAGAGGGCAGTGTATTTGTCCTGGCGTAGATGTGGAATTAGGAAGAAAAGGGTGAAAAGCAAAGCTCTGTGCTGCAGCCAGGACCCAGCTGCCATTTCCCCTCTGCGGGCTCGGTGCCAGCACCAGCTCCCGCAGGCTGACAGCGCTTCGCCGCCAGGTTTGTCATCACAGCACCAACACAGCAATTAAACCCCTCCCTTGGGAGGCAAACGGGAACGTCAGCCCACGGGGACCGGCAAACCAGCCGTGACTGGGAGCCATCTCCAGTTCCACCAGCTACAGGCAGGGCCCTTCGTGTCTGCAGGGCTGGACAAGCACCCATCAGGGCAGCACCCAGCCCTGCATCCCCACCTTTCCCAGCCCTGTTTCACCTGCAGTGAGCTGAGTGACCCTGAGTGACAGCCACTGCTGTGCCTGACACTGACACAACAGGTTTCCCGCGGCGTCCTTCGGGATGGATGGTCCTTGCTCCTCCTGTCCGTGGGATCATTCCAAGGGCAAAGACTGAATCACTCCAAGGCTTCTGCTCTGGCCAGTCGAGCCCACACTCCCGCGCTCATTTTGCAGTGTTTACAGTGCTCCCACGATGATCTAACGCTGCACAAAGCCATTGTAGGATAAATATAGAGCACTGCAGTGCCATAAATCAGCCTGCTCAGGAGCAAGGGGAGGATCGGGCTCACTGGTGGGATGTGGGTCCGCTGGCACTCGGAGAAGGGGGAGTGGGTGCACCTGCACATGACACCTGGCCTCTTTGTCACCACCCTGGGCTGTCCTGCCCACAGTGGAGGTGACTACAGGCTCTGCCATGGGGACCCATGCCCGGCGGGTCAGCGTGGCTGGCATCAGAATGGTGCTGGCAGCCGCGTGTGGACGATGGGCTATCATACTGTTTATCAAGGTCTGGCAGAAAGAAAACAAGGTAATGGGGCATTTGCTGATTCAATTCGTTGAATTTGAACAAATCTTTTTAATCCTCCTCCCCCGGGAATTGGAAAGGTCAGGAAATAGGCAGAATGTGCACTTTCGGGTATTGAAATTAAACTTGTTAAGAAATCCATATTGATTTGCACTTCTCTGAGAAATATTGAAGCCTCCAGATTTAGCCTGGGTATTGATTTTCTCTTCCAGGGGAAAGACATCGGCACAAAGGGAAGATATTACACGTGGCAGTAAACACCTTCAATCACTGCCCGCTCTGCCTCCATAAACACAAACAAACGGCCCCGGCACTGCGGCTCCGGCTCTGCACCGCAGCCTTTCTGTGCCCGAGGGTGTCAGACCCTGCCTGGGGAGGGCTCGGTGCCCCACCCTAGACAGGGTTGAAGAGGCATTTGGGAAGTGACCTCGAGATGGTCATCGTAGGTCCCTTCCTGCTGAACTACTCCACTCCATTCTGTGTTTAGCACCGCCAGCCCTTTCACTGCTTTGTTTTGAAATATTGCCCTAAGATTCCTCGCTGTGAGGGTGGGGAGGCCCTGGCACAGGGTGCTCAGAGAAGCTGTGGCTGCCCCTGGATCCCTGGAAGAGTCCAAGGCCAGGTTGGATAGGGTTTGGAGCAGCCTGGGGCAGGGGGTAGTGTCCCTGCCATGGAGGTTGGAATGAGATGGGCTTCAAGATCCCTTCCAACCCAAAACATTTTGTAATTCTGTGAAGAGCATGCCTGCAGCCCTGTGTCGAGGGACACGCAGCCCTTGCTGAAGCTGTTTGCAGAGCTCCAGGGAGGATTTCACTCCAGCAGAGCTCCTGTGCCAGGATTCCCAGTGGCCTGCCCCTTATTCCCAGGAAAGATGTGGATGTGCCCTGTGAGCAGCCATGCTCTGACTTTGGGCGGCAGACCCAGGGCAAGGCTGTTCAGACTCACACACTGCACACCAGATGTTCCCCTTCTGCAGAGAGTGGAGCAAACAAGAGCCCCGCCGGCCCCAGATCACCTCTGGGGACCCTGTGGGAATCTGTCACTTATGCCAGAAGGTTAAATCAGATTTCAATTAAGTGACACATCATCACAGACCAGCTGCTTCAAGACTGCCTCCACTTAGACAAGCTCTGCTCCAGCGGGAGAGTTTAAAGCCAAACCTCTGGCTGCTCACACACTCCCTGGCAGTCCCAGACTGACCTCCCTCCTCCCTGCCGGCCACGGTGCGCAGTTCTCCAGTGCCCACAGCAGGGTCGGTGCGACCTATTCACCAAGGAACTTGCCAAACTGAACAATTTTATTGTTTTTCTCATGGATCTCCCAGCCATAGGGAATCACACCCCACCCGCACGCGGCCGCAGCCGCTCCCGCAGCACCACGGTCGCGCGTTGCCCCCTCGGCTGTGCCCAGACAGTCATCTCTGACTGCGTGTGTATCAACTGTAGGGAAATAATTCATTTTCTTGCAACATTAGAGGTGAATTAAACGCTGGATACTTTCTACCAGTCACTGGAGTAATTCTGCTCCTGAGTCCTTTCATGGCCTGAATGTATGGAAGGAAGGAAGGAAGGAAAAAAGGAAAGCAGGAAGGAAGGAAGGAAGGAAGGAAATAAGCCCTTTCGAGACCACAGAAAATTGCAAAAGGATGTTTCTTCCAACCCGACATGACAAAATTGAATTCCAAGCTATTTAATGCATGCACGAAACGCCATAGAGGAACCCAGCCCGAGCACTCCATCCAGCACGACAGGGAAAGGGGTTCGGAACACAAGCATCGCTCCGGCACTAACTCAGTGCTTCCAGCTCCAGACTTCCAGGCGATTCCACTTAAATGTAACTACCGGGTTAAGGGTTCTCACAGACAGGGCTATCGCCAGCATTTCCATGGACACACAGCTACGGGAACACTGCGGTTATGATCACACGAACGATGGAGACCTTGGGAAGCCGCTGTCCCGGGGGGTTGGAGCCCCGCTCAGTCTGCAGGGCACCAGGGCCAGGGTCCCAGCGTGGCCCTGTCCCCTCCCCGCCGGGGGTCCTGCTCCCACCGCGGGTGCAGCGGCATGGCCCGGCCAGTGGCATTTCAGGAGTGAAAAACCAGCCCCACGGGCAGGGGCACGGGGAGCCTCTGGGTTTGTCCTTAAAAACGGGGTTTCACAGGTTACACCGTCACGAGGGTGATGCCATGCAGCCTGCCCACGGCCCAGCCCGCCTCAGACCGGCGTGGTTCGTCTGTTGGCCGGGTTGTTGTGCAAAGACTCCTTGAACTCTTTGGGGATGGAGTTATGGACCTGTAAAAAACCGTGGTCCCGCTCCGAGTTGAGCAGCGTCCCCATGGTGACCTTGGAGGGATCCCTGGAGAGGGTGAACATGGAGATGTCGGTGGAGGGGATGGTGCTGAACCCTTTGCTGATGGGCGACATGTCCCGGGAGCGGGGCTCGGTGGAGCGGGAGCTGGACCGCCGGCGGAAGCGGTACCTGTAGGGGGGGAGGCGGGTGAAGGCCGACTTCTTCAGCAGCTCCGAGTGGGACCTGGCGCGGATCTGGCGGTGCTTCTCGATGTACATGTGCACGGCGATCACCCCCACCATCTCGGCGATGATGAAGGACAGCGCTCCGAAATAGAAGGACCAGCCGTAGGAATAGCTCTTCTTGGAGTCGCTCTGCCCCGGGTCCCCTGCGTTGGCTGAGATGTAGACTATGATCCCGATGATGTTGCTAAGACCTGCAGGGACAGACAAGTGGGACAGGTGCTCACCTGAGCAGCAGGAGTGGATGAGGGCATGTGTCCCTGTGGGGCAGCAACCCCTCTGCCAGCACACTTGGGCCAAATCCCCTTACAGACCTCTGCCAATGTCCCAGGATACCTATATACTCCCTTACACCTAGTATTCCTGTATATTCCCAGATATTGGAAGGGAAGGAGGAATAAACACTATTTTATCTGGAAAAGAGGCATTTCAAGAGCTCGTTGTGCTTTGCTGAGCAATGAACACAGGAGCCCGGCTGGTGCTGTGCACCAGGGCCGTGGCCCCAGCAGAGCCAGCCTGAGGGGCACAGGGGGATTCCCTGCATGAACCCTTCATTCCCAGCATGAACCCCAGCTCTCCGTGGCCCATGGAGCACAGGGAAACTGGAATAACTCTGTCTCTTTCTATTTCTGGTGGAGTCCTGAGGCATTGTTTGGGACAGGGGCAGCCTGAGCCCCACCAGCAGCCAGCAGGGCTGTGCCGCAGGGCTGGGGAGAGGCTGGTGCATTCCCAGATTTACTTAATGAATCGATTATGTTCTCTCTGCTGTTTTCTCATCTGCATCAGCAGCTCCTGCCAGCCAAGGAGGGAGAGTCATTTGTCTCTTTGTGGGGAGAAGAAAAACACAAAATAGAGCAGTTCCTTGAGACAAAGACATTGTCACACGATAATCGGAGGAAGCGTTGGGGAACGGCACAGAGAAATGAGTAATCCAGCAGGAACGGCCTCTCCGGAGAGCGATTTCCACGTGGGACTGTGGCAGCCCCTCTGCCTGGTCCTGCTGGTCCCAGCACAGTGCCCACTGACTGTCTGGGAGAGACAGAGCCCCCCATCCCTGTCCCGTGATCTGATAACCCCCAGTGGAGTGGCTGCACTCCGGGAGCCCCTCCTGGGCTGCAGCCCCCACACTGGCCCTGCTTGAGGCAGGGCAGAAGGGGACACGTGAAGCCCTGTCTGGCACAGTGATCATGGCCAGAGACCCCAATGTTTTTTCCCTGCAATGGGGATTTTCCCACAGGGATGGAACAGCTCTTGAACCTCAGAATCTCTCTGTGCTGACGGCCTGGGAGGACCCACATCCCACCTCCCACTCCCCCATGTCCCCCCAGGCTGGAGGAGCCACCTGGGCAGCTCCTACCTGCGGAGACGAAGAAGATGCCGGCGCTGAGGATGACGTTGTGTTTGCTCTTGTAGAACTCGCTGGCGGCCACGCACAGGCCCCCGAAGAACAGCAGCCCCACGCTGAGGATGGGGAAGATGCTGGATGCTCTCACTGCACCTGTGGGACAGGGACAGGGGCAGGATCAGCTTCCAGCACCCCCCGCACCAACACCACCACCTGGGAAGGATCAGTGCCAGGGCTGTGCTGCCAGGGCAGGTGGGGAGACCCAGCGCCAGTCCCTGCCGTGCATCCTCTGCTTCTCATGGAATCCAGGAATGGTTACGGTTGGAAAGGAAATTCAGACCATCCAGTTCCACACCCTGCCATGGGAAGGGGCACCTTCCACTATCCCAGGTTGCTCCAAGCCCCATCCAGCCTGGCCTTGGATACTTCCAGGGATCCATGGGCAGCCACAGCTTCTCTGGGCAGCCTGTGCCAGGGCCTCCCTGCCCTCTCAGGGAGGAATTTCTTCCCAGTATCTCTGTTCGTGAGCTGCTCTGAAGCCCACCACCAGCCCTGCAGACCCTGTGATTCCAGCCATAAAAAAAGATAAACCCTGAATTTCTATTTTTTCCTTCCTAGGTTACGTCATGGAATTATGTCTTCCAGTCTAGTCACACAGTCAGCACCAGCGCCAACCAACTTCCCATTACCAAACACCACCCTCAGGTTTTGGCTGGAATGCCTCTGGAATCTGGGATGGCAGAAAATCCCAAAGATCTCACAAGGCTGGTGAGGAACTGCCAACCACATGGTCAGGAACTTCTCCCATGGGCCCCAAACTATCACAGCTGCTTTGGACATAAAAATTTACAAATTAACATACCTCAATTTCAACAAAAAGTAATTTTCTGATGCAGGGGGGAATATTTTCAAAATGAACAGGATGCTAAGGTCCCAGAATCCAGCCTAGACAATGCTGTCACCCCAGTGCTGGGCTCCATCCCACAGGATCAGTTCTGGAAGCACTTACAGCAGTCACTGACCGGGGACTACACAAAGAAAGGACTTCCCTGCACAGATAAGCTTCCAAAATGACAGTAGAGAGTAATGAATGCAGCAAATCACTACCTGCTGCACCATAAATACACTGTGCCTTGGTCCGGGCTCTCATCCCTCGATTAGGGCTGTTATTAAAGCACAGAAATACAGAGAAGCTCCATTAAAATTCCATTCTGGGGGCTTTAAAATAGACTTTTTACTTTAAATGTGAGAGGGGGTGGGAGAACTTCAACACTAATCTACTAAATCTGCAAAGCCATTTCATTAAACTCACTCTCCGCTGGGTGAGCAAAGCTGTGGAAATTTGAGAGTCCAGAGCAACAACTAAATGAGCGGTGGCTGGGTCTGTCAGGGGTTGGGGCTGAGCACCAGGAAATGGACACAGGGCCCTTCTCCTGGGATTCCTTCAAGCCCCAGCAGCTCACAGAGCACCCAGGGCTGCCACGGCCTCCGAGGCTGCTGCGTGCCCCTGCTGCCGTCTGCTGTTGTATGGAAACACAGGTGCTGGGATGAGCCCTGAGCCACACAGTCTGGCACACACGTGTGGCTTTGCATGTTGGGAGGTGTCATTTGTGTCCAGCCTCTGTCACTGGTGCCCAGCACACGCTCACACACATGTGTGCCCAGCGCTGAGGGGACAGTGCCCCTCATCCGCAGGGTCACCCTCACCCAGCCTCAGGGCTGCCCATGATTTCCCCTGAAAGATGGGAAATTTAGGTGAGACAAGCAGAAGAAATTCTTCCCTGTGAAGAAGTGGTGAGGGTGGGGAGGCCCTGGCCACAGGTTGCCCAGAGCCCCATCCCTGGAAGTGTCCAAGGCCAGGCTGGATGGGGCTTGGAGCAACCTGGGATAGTGGAAGGTGTCCCTGCCCATGGCAGGGGTGGCACTTGATGGGTTTAAGGTCCCTCCCAAACCAGGCCATTCCAGGATTCTGTGAAAGCCTGCAGTTCTGCCCCAAAGCTCTGCTGGCCCCTGAGACAGGAGGATCTACTTTTCCCAGGAAAGCTACCAGTTCCATTTCCATCTGTCTCGCTGTGCTTGGCTGCCACCAGCAGAGCACATAGCAGATGCTCGTTGTGCTGTCCCAGCAAATCCAGCCTGGCTGGACACTCGGAGAACAGGGACACTAGCACGGACAGGGCACGAACACGTGTCCCTGTGGTGCTGCACCACGGACCTGAGGGGTCCCAGTCCCCCCTGGGGGGACACCAACAAACTCAGGCTGTGCAGCAGCTGCTGGGGCCAGGCATGGGGACAGCAAGTGCCAGGCCAATGTGCCTTTAACAGGTGGCACTGCGACATGACATGGCTGCGCTCAGGTAATCTGGAGGGTCCCTGCTGCTGCATGGGGAGCCTGGGGGGCTGTGACCCCCCAGCCTCCTGCTGGGTGAAGCTGGGGGACAGGGAGGGGGTGCCCTGCAGCGTATGGGGGGGCCCAGGGGATCTGTGCCATGGGGGAGCAGACTCACGGAGGAGATACTCGGCCGTGTCTTGCTCGTAGTCTGCATCCTCAGGGAAGTGGTCGATTTTCTTGCACACTCCTCGGAAGGTTCCTGGAGAGACACAAGCCAGGAAAAACTCAGAACCTCTGTGCTGGCCAGGATGTTGAGCAGCCCAGAAGCCTTGATGTCCTAAACGGGGACACTGAGGCACAGTTGTGGGACTGCTCTGGAGTGGGAAGGGGCAGGGTGAGGTGGGAGGAACTGTGGCTTCTCCCTAGAGAAGGGCAGCCTCTGCACCACCCTGGCTCTAGAGCACGTGGTCAGGTCACTCTGGCTCCATCCCCTCTGCCATAGGACCAGGAAGGACACATCACCAAGGACCAGGGCTCCAGGCAGGACAAGGCGACCCGCCTGGTGTCCCACACAGCGGCACACTCCCAGGCTGCACTCGGGGGAGCTGAGCAGCGTGACAGGCATCAATTAAAGCTTGAAGATGAAGTTCTGGAGGAGGTGAGCTGTCATCCAGAGAGAGACACAGCATCCAAGGGAGAATCGCTTGCTCATGTTGCTTTGGGAACTGTAGGAGAAGGGGATGCACTGGGCACAGTGAGGACACCAGCTCCACAGAGCAGCCCCCAGCCTCCTCCTCCTCCTCTCAGCTTTGGGTTTTGACCCACCTTCTCCCAGTACTCAGAGCCAGCAGGCTGCCCCATGCACCCCAGAGCAATGCCCCACGTGTCCCTTTGCTCTGCAGCCATGGGGCACTTCCAGAGTGGGGCTGCACAAATGGAGCCCCAGGCTGAGCAGGCACAGGCAGAGCAACACGCCTGGCTGCCCAGGGGTGGGCAGGGGGCAGCCCCGGCTCCACAGCGTCTATTCACACTCTGACATTTATTTCGGCTCCTTTACTCCCTCTGTTCATCAACTGATGCTCGTTGTCATGGCAATGCTGAGCCACCTGACATGCAACTTCAGCCTCCAAACACACACCACAACAAGGCTGCAATCCCAAAAAACACCCTCTGACCTCCAAGATGCTCCCCAAGGAGGGAGTCCTGCCCCTTGAGCTGCCGCTAGTAATGGTTCCAGGGATGGATGAGGCAACTGCTCAGGGTCCTGGGTGGGGACTCAGCACCCAAAGCAGCTGGGCCACATGTCACCTCCTCAGCCACCAGGTGCCAGTCCCACGGTGACAGCAGATGCAACTCCATGTGTTCCTCTCCCGGCCTTACATCTGGGCCTGGGTAAAGGACACTGGGATGGTGCCTCACTGGGACATGCTCTGGCACCGGCTCAGCCACTTGCTCTGGGCACTCACAGTCCCTGCTAATACCTCACCTGGGTGCGCCTTCCCAGCACCCAGCTGTGCATCCGGAGCTGGGCACAGCCCTGGGCACGGCACCGGCATGGCTCATGCTCTATGGAAAGGCTGGACTGGGGAGCTGCTGCCTCTCCCCCAGCCACTGATCCTGGTGCTGCCACTGGTTGGGCTCCTCTCCCAGCCAGGAGCATGCCAGGCTGCTGGTTTCAGCACATCCCAACCTTCTCCTGAGCCCTTTCCCAGCCCCTGGCCTAGCCTGTGCTGTAGATCCATGCTGGGAGCTTGAGTCACACCCCGGGGTTTGATTCATCTGCGGCCGGGCGAGCACCAGCACAGGCGGTGCTGCCATCGGTACCCACTCCCCCCTCGGCTGTCTCGGTGGTGGATCTCAGTAATTTCCTCTCTCTATTAGTATGAATCCCAATTAGCCAACTTGGCTTATTGCCACACTTCCCTGCCGGAGCCCAGCACAGCAGCAGCTGGCTCTGCGCAGTGCCTGGGCAGTGGGGCTGTGCTGGGAGCCCCGATCAGCCAGCCCTGAGCCCCCTCGGCAACCCAGCACTGCTCAGTACAGAGGAACCAGACCTGCCTGTCCCCACCTTCAGCAGGAGAGCTCAGCGTGAGCAGTCCCAGCTCTGCCCGCAGTCGATGCCATCAGGCAGGTGCCACCTCTCTGCCCACCCTGCGCAGCTGCCGCACACCCTGGCCAGGAAGGGAGTCCATCCATCCTCGTTCTGCCCCAGCCTCACCCAGCTGCAGGTCAAACTCTCCATGTAATGGTCTCACCTTAATCCACGGAACCCCTGTCCAGCTGGGAAACCTTCCAGGCCTTTTTGTATATATCAGAAACGGGACCGTGGGGTGCTTGCAGGGTGTCCCCACCCGGCGGCCCCAAGCTCCTGCGGCGAGCCCTGCCTTTGGGTGACACCGGGTTTAATTTGGAAGCGATGAACTCGTACTTCACACTCTGCAGCCGCAGGTTTGCACGGGCATCCCTCCCCTCCCTTCCCCTCCCCTCCCCGCCCGCAGGGCTGCTTGCACCCCGCGCTCCGCGTGATCCTTCGATCCCTCTCAGCGCCGGCGGCTCCGAGCCTCCCCAGCCGCCCGCTGGATGCTGTGAGTGCCCCCGGAGCCCCCCGTGCCCCGGGGCGGAGGGCAGGCTTTGTGCTTTCCCCGCTCCGCTCGCTTTGCGCTGTACGCGCTCAGCTCCCGCGCCGCATTTATCGGCACATGCAGAGGCAATTAATTGATTTGATCTCAGGTTGTTTTCCTCTCAGAGCCCTTTTCCCCAGGGAGGGCTGGGGGGACGGGGAGGGGGTTGTGAGGGAAATACGGTTGCAGTGCTGGAAATACAGCCAAGAATATCGATCTCAGCCCGGCGAGCTAGAAGACTAAAAAGCACCGGTTTTGGTGTAAAAATCTCATTACTTTTCATCTAGTGCAACAGTTTTCCAGGGACTATCCTGGGTGTTACTGGTGTGTGCAAAGGAGGACTCAGGCTGAGGAGGATGAGCTGAGACCGCTCTTAAATGGGAACAAAATTCGTTGCTCCCCTCGTACTGGCTCAGGCAGGAGTCAAGGTCACATTCCAGCCCTCAGCTCTCGGCTCCTCCCAGTAAATCCAAGTGAGTTATCTCCCAAGTTGTGGTTTCCAGTAATGGCCTTCCTAAAGACACTGTGTTACACTGAATCCATCTGAAGGAAGTGGTGGGTCCATATTGATATTTTGAAGGAACCAGAGGTCAGAGCTGAGCTGGGAAGTGCTGGGTAGGAAGGAGCCTGCGGCACATCCCCAGAGACGCACAGGCTCTGCACTCCCTGAGTAACAAGAGCAAGATACCTAAATATCTCCGAGGAATTAAAACTTCAGGGCTCATCTTTTTTTACCTCCCACCCACCTCCCAGATGCTTGGAGAGATGGAAAGAAATTCATCCATATTCCTTCCCTTCTCCAGCTCCAGGCTCTGCAAGGGATCCTGAGGCTCTTTGCACAAGGTCCCTGGTGTGAGATTGCAGAGCTCGAGGGTTTTGGGTCTGTGTTAGCCACGGCCAGCAGCCAGTGGCCACCACACAGGGCTCAGTGGGTGGCATCGAGCAGCTCCCATATCTCTGTGAAAGGCTGTGGGGGTCCCAGCCACCCTCCACCACCTTGTTTGCCTCCTGCATTGCCAAATTTTCCACACAGCCCAGGTTCAAAGACACACAGCAGCTTAGAAGAGCATCAGAGAAGGCTGGTGGGACGGCTAGAGACCCCTGATCCATGGTTCGGAGCAACCCAGCTGAAATTGCTGCTGGAGCTGAGGACAAGGGGAGTTCTCCACCAGGGCAGGGAAACCTTGGGGAGCCAGGTGACCTGTCCTCACCATCCCACCAGCTCTGTGACTCCTCAGACTGATCCTGTCACCACCTCCTCACACGCATCTGTTGGCCCCAACTCCACTGGAGAGCAGCTGAATGAAGGCAAAACCTGAGAGCCCCCAGCCCTGCACTGGTGTCAGGATGGGTGCTGGGCTCCTCAACACCTGGCAGTGGGAGGAATCCTCCTCTTCCTCGCCAGGACTAAGCTCTCCTGCAGCACATCCCATTGCCCAGCAGCCCCACACCAGCTTCCCCCGGCGGTACCGGTGTAATCTGGCTCCGTCTCCATTTCACACCCTCTCCCCCTCTCTGCGGTGGTGGCTTGTGGCTGAGCAGAGGCACCTACACAGATACGCCTGTTCTGAAGGACTTTTCCCCTGTTTTTATATATATATCAAAAAACCCCCCACCAGTGGAAAAAACCCAAGTCAGATGAAAGGAATGCAGGCGCAAGGAGGCGGCAGAGGTGGCTCTGCTGTGCCAGGCCAGCGCCAGCACACACCTGAACACAAACACGGCAGAGGGACAGCTGAGCCCCTGGACACCCCCACAGCTCGGCAGGGTGGGGGAGCAGGAGATGCCCATGATGGGCATCCCCACGGGAGACACGGCGGGCCCAGCTTGGCACTCACGCCACGGGTGGGCTGGGAGCTCCTGCCAGCGCCAGCCCGCGAGGTGCCAGCGATTGGCGTGTGGCACAGGGACTTCACTCCCTCAGCAGTGTTAAAAGGGAGAAAAAAAAGAAAAAAGAAGAAAAAAAAAATCTACATTTTGACAGTGACTCATCATCTCCCATTCTGGAATCTGTGGGGTTGGTGCAACCTACACAAGGCAGTTCAGAAAAGCAAAACAATTCTGAATAATAGAGGAGGAAAAAAAAGTTTGCAGCTGATGGGTAATTTCCAGCCCTTTGCTCTGAGGGTTTTCTCATTAGAAAAGTAATCAGGTAACACTCTGGAGCTGCTTCCAGGGGCTACCCCCACGCTCCCCTGAGCTTCCTTCCTCCCTGCATCCTTCCAACCTTCTTCCCTCTGTCCTTCCACATTGCTGGAGCTCATGGCAGGAAAACACCGTGCTCCTGGGAAGATGCTGGGATGGGGTAGGAAGGTGCAGAGGCTGAGGTGAGTGCAGGGGGTCTGGGTGGCCCCTTCTCTGCTGTGCCCTCATGGCAGCCAGAACACTGCTGTCCCCTCCATGGCACATGGCAATGGGCAGCAGCTGCCAGTGCCGGGAGCCCTCGGATTGTGCTGGGGAGGAGAGCACTCATCAGCATGTCTTAGGAAATCATTTCATGTTTTATCTTTAACAGTGAATAAACATTGATTTTTATTTTAAAAGGTAATTGACATTCCTATGAGAGCGCAATGAGTGCTGGAGCAGCCGGAATCGGCGTAAATAAGCCATGTGCTAGAAATTAATGAGCTTCACTGATTGAGTTTATCTGTTCAAATTAATACAATTCTGGCAATTATAAAAAAATAATGATCTTTGGTTTGTTTGCCGCTTGGAGACATTGATGGCAAGAGATGGGGCAGAGTGGGAGGCCTGGCCCCAGCCGAGCATCCCAGTGCCCGAGGCGCCGGGACCTCCCTCTGTGCAGCTGGAGCAGGATACCACTCTCCTTGTTTAATGAACATTTTAGATTTACTTGGGTTCACTGATGAGCTTCTGGGAAGGGTTTGCCTTCCAGCCTGCTTTTGGATGACAGGGGCAGCCAGCTCAGCTCCGGGAGACTCCTGGACCCCACAGCTTTTTCTAACAGGATGTGGGGGAAGCAGGTCTGCCCTGCAGGGTGGGAGCTCTGTGCCCGTTTGGCAAAGGGGGCTTGGGCTCATCCCCATCCTCCCCTTCCCACCACTCCAGGAACTGGCCTAGAGCCAGCAGAAGCTCCCAGCCCAACCCCAGTATGACTACCTGGTCCTTAGGGTCTCTTCCAACCCAAACCATTCCATGATTTCATGATCCCAGCTGCTAGCTGGGTAATTAACAGAAGGATCCAGACTCATGCATTTGTAGGAGTGGGTTTGCCCCACATGTTTCACGTCCAGAACACTGTGGATAAAACCTGCCCAATTGGTACCGGGGGGAAACAAAAAGCCAAGAGTGTAAAACCTGGGATCCCCCCCGGTTAAACAAGCTGCCAGTAATTCAGACAAAGAGAATCTGTGGGTGTGGGTGCTCCGGTGTCTGCTCCCACCCCGAGCCTGGCAGAGGCCGGATCATCCCCAGGCTGCTTAAGCACCTATTTATACTAAGGAGGAGAGAAGCTGCATTATGATGGGGAGCTGGAGGTTTCACTTCACCGGTATTAAAATGTCCTCTGAATTTCTAAAAACCTATAAATGACAATTTCATAGCTGTGAAGCGTGGCATCCAGCACAGGGGAGTGCTATTTTCGACTCCGTGTTGACAGCTGAAGGGGAATGGATCACAGAATTAAAAACTAGTTGCTGCTCAAGTCCAAGCAATCACAGCTTGATTACGCTTCTTATGGGCACACAGAGGCAAGTCTGAGGCACCAGCACAGATTCCTGGTGCTCTGAGAGGTCAATTCACAGAGCAGAAAACAATTATAAGCCAAATCACTTAGGAGAACGGATTTAAGCATAAAAGCACAACTGTGTACAGAGAATGATTTAAGAGTCTTTTGCCCCAAAACTCATCGCCATGACGGGAGTTTGCATTGGTTTAGAAACTGCCTGGCTAATAAGTAAACAGCTATAAAAATAAAAACAGGCCCAACAAAGAGAAAAAAGGAGATATTCATAACTCTGAATATAAATCAGCGACTTGAAATTGTAGCGCACCGATAACAGCACAAACAAACGGCGGAAAAGCATCAAAACGTCCTTCCCCAGTGCATTGGGATGAGCAGCAGCAGCAGAAAGGAGCAGTGCCACCGCCCGTCACCAAACAACGCAGCAACATCACTCACAGGCCCAGGAAATGTTAAATAACTGATCACAGCCACGGCATTTCGCATCCAGCACAGTCTCATCCCGGAGCCCAGGGAGGCGCGGAGGGAGCCGGCTGAGCAATTCGCAGCCGTATGGAATGCAGCTCTGGGCAGAGCGAGGCTGGAGAGGCAGCGGTGCTGCACTGCCCACCCTGCCCGGAGCGGTGCTGCTGCAGCCCCTCTGCTGCTCCGGGGGCTCGGGCTGGAACCTGATGGCACAAGCAAGGGGACAGGCCGTGGACACAGAGTGACAAGGCCGCTGGTCACACTTGCTTTGGGGCAGCCAACAGCAGCCTGGGGTAGTGACAGTGACGGGGCTTTGTGCTGGCGGGCACAGACCCTGGCAGGTGATGGTCAGCGTGAGGGCCAAAAGGGATATCCTAGATCAGTGATGTACAGCAGCCTGGAAAAACAGCTTTGTTCACGGAATCAGCACAAAATCCCAGAATGGACTGGGTTGGAGGGGACCTTAAAGCCCATCCTGTCCCCCCGCACTGCCACAGGCAGGGACACCTTCCACTATCCCAGGTTGCTCCAATCCCTGTCCAGCCTGGCCTTGGACACTGCCAGGGATCCAGGGGCAGTCACAGCTTCCCTGGGCAGCCTGTGCCAGGGCCTCACCACCCTTAATATTCCCTATTTCAAGGTGAATCAGCTGCTTAAATTTGGGATCAACACCGTGGTCTGTGTTTGGAGTAGGATGTTGCTAAATTCATCCCATAAAGAGAGGGCACAGGGGCAGAGGTTCAGGAGGTGCTGGAGGAGCCCGGCAGGCAGTGAGCCCCTGTGTCCTCAGCATAGCCTGACCTCAGCCCAGCACTGCAGTTCCAGGGCTGCGAAAAGCAAATAATTCTCCAAAGGAGCACCACAGTGCAGAATATCCAGGCTAAAAATATGTAAATGGCCATGAAAAGCACTGTCAGAGCTGCAGCAAGATGAGCCAGTTGCCAAAAGGCAATTTCAAATTTCCGAGCTCGCTGCACGAGGCATTAAAAAGGTCACTATTTCTGAAATAAGGATCTTTACAAATAAACACATTTGCCGAGGCCTCAGTGAGTCACGCCGGAGCGGAGCACAGAGCATTTCCACCCTAATGCTCCTGACAGGCCGGGAGCAGGGAGATCTTTTCATGTTTACAGTTCATCAATAGTTATTACAGCTGCACAGTCAATCTTTAAAGCACATTTAGCCTGGGAGGAGGCTCGGCAGGTTGTTTTCCCTGAAAAAGTGATATTAAATTTATTATGTTCTTCCTCTTTTATAGCATGGATCTGAAGGTAGGTATTTGAACTTCAAATACATGACTGCCACTCCAACACCTGCCTTTTTTTAAATATATCTACACTTCCGTCACATCTTCCTGGTATAAATATTTGAAGTTTTCAGCTGATGTGCTAAAAGGGCCTCGATCCATCACAGCCTATTTATTCCAGGGAATGCAGTGGGCATCGTGCTGCTGGTTTGCCGGTGTGGGAGGGAGCTGGTGCCATTCTGCAGCCACAGCTCCCCACTCCCCTTCCCGCTGGTGCCAGGCTCCCCCTGGCCGGGGGTGTGGGTCCGGTCCGGCCCCGCAGGTTCCGAGCGCATCCAGCATGGACAGATTTAGCTCCTGCCTGCCGGGAGGCAGAGCCGCCTCCTCACCATCTGCGGGAGGGAAGCAGCCCCGGGGAGCAGCTCCAACGCCCCAGATGGGGAAAGCGATATTCAGGAGTAGCACCATAGTTTCACTCTTAGCTTTTTTTGGAGAACAAGAAGGGACTCTCCTGCAGACGGAGCATCAGGAGAGAACTTTGCTGGTGAACGAGTGAGCAACGCCAACCTCATCTTCCGCCTCCAAGAAATAAAAGCTGCCCTTGTGAGCTGCCCAGGAACCCAGAGCCATTCCCATGGCACAGCACTCGCCCTGCCCTGTGCCTTTGGGAAGACCTTGACAGTACTGCACTGGCAGCAGGCTCCCTGCCTGGGCAGGGACAGGGGTTGGTGTATCTCGTCCATCACACATCACTTTGGGATTTTACAGCACCAAAACATCCTAACACACAGTGGCCAGCTGCTCCAGGCCCCTGAAACACTCCCCTGCCTCAGGCACTCCTCTGTCTAAGGCTGTGATGTCCCTGTCCACCTGCACCCTCCGGCCCAGGGAGCAGGACACCGCTCCTGGCTACAAAGCTGCTCCACTCTTGGGTCAGACCTGGGCAAACTACTTTGTGCCCCTGAGCCACTCACACCACCACCTCGGCCATTAAACAGCCTCACCTTCCCCTGCTTCCTAAACCTGGCTCAAAGCACAAAATGCTTTGCTAGAAAAAATCTGGGCATTGAAACAACCTCAGGTCCATCTGGCCCTGCCACTCCAAACGCCAAACAACCCCAACTCCCCATGGCTCTGACCTTACAGGAGCCAAAGAGAGCTCTGAGTGGGACAGGAGAAACACATGAAAACCCCTGAGATGGGTGGCACCAGAGAGCTTTGTTACTCACTCAACACTTTCCATCTTCCTCTTGAATCAAACCACAAAGAGCCCATCCTGCTGCTGCTGCAGCCAGGTGCTGCTCTGCCATTAGTCTCGAGGATAGTTGGAGTTCCACAAGTCCCATGGCACTTACCTGGGGCTGCCCCCGTGGCTTTACTCCCCTATTGTCAGCTCTGGCTCATGCCCAGGGTCCATGGCTTTGCCCTCAGCCCACACCACACAACCTGCAGGGAGAGATGCGCCCGCAGCATCTCTTTAATAGCTCTGTCCCAGCTGCGAGCCAGCAAATCTACCTGGTCATCACTGAGGGCACCCACCTGCTCTCTGGGTGATGCACAGGCAGTTTGGGCTGCAAGCTGGAAGGAGAATGGATGGAGAGCAGCCCTGAGCTGGAGATGGACTGTGGACAAGGGCATGGAATGACAGGACAAGGGAGAATTGCTTCACACTGACAGAGAGGAAGTTTAGATTAGATATATGGAAGAAATCCTCCATGTGAGGGTGGGGAAGCCCTGGCACAGGATGCCCAGAGAAGCTGTGGCTGCTCCTGGATCCCTGGCAGTGTCCAAGGCCAGGCTGGATGGGGCTTGGAGCAGCCTGGGATGGTGGGAGCTGTCCCTGCCATTGGCAGGGGTGGCACTGGATGGTCTTGAAAGTCCCTTCCAACCCAAACCATTCCATGGTTCTGTGATTCTGTTATCCCCAATTTACAGACGGGTAGTGAAGCACTGGAGAGATGCAGATCACAGGCATCTGCTCACTTTGGGTGCTCAGCTGGAGCTGTGCAGAGCTGGGGATTTCACAGCCCTGGAACAGGCTCTGCGCGGGAGGTGACGCTGCTGTCACAGCCCGGCCTGCGCCGCCAGCGGGGCTGAACCCACACCCGAGGAACAACTCCTGGGTGCTGATGGGATGTTCTGCTTCTGTTTTATGGAAGACTTCTCTTCATCCCGAAGGGGAGACCTGTTCAAATTGACATTGCATGTAATTTCTAAAGAAATGACTGAGCTTTTGTGCCCTGACCAAGCCCTGCTTAAGGCACAGGGCTGTCACTGAGACCCTCTGTGAGCGGCACAGATGGTGTTACATGCAGCACACCAGTGCTGGTGGCACGATGGACAGCAGCTCCCCCAGACTCAATGCCACCACGGCTGCAATGGGCACAGGGGCCATTCTGTCACTGCAGTCCCACAGCCCGGTGTCCTTCAGGGCCCCGCGCTGAGCAGGCAGACGGGGCTCAGGGCTGGAGGCGTTGGTGCGTCTGTCTCACACCTCAGCCGTGCTGAGCCGGGACTGGCAGCGCAGTGGGAATTGGAGCAGGCTGGGGCAATACATTTAATGTTATTATATGCGATTATTTACAATATGCACACCACCTTCCCCGGCCTCGCTGCTGTCACGGCGCCCTCGCAGGACCACACTTCGGCTGATGGGAGACAGAAGCAGAAGCGCTGGCTCCTGCTCCTCCCCAGCTAAGAGGTCTCACACCTTGCTGCAGCTTTTCTGCTTCCTATGCAAGGCGCGATCGCTCTGATCCTTCTCCAGCTTCTCACGTCGGAGAGAAGGCCAAAGACTGATGTACAGAGAACACTTTCATCTTTGGCTGGAGTGTGCTGAGGAGCGACAAGAGAGTCCCCCAGCATGGGGAGAGGGAGCCTCGGGGCTGCGAGAGGCTCCCAGCCCCCGGAGCAGCCTGGGTGGGCAGGGGGGATCAGCATGTGCCCATCTGGAGGGCTCCCTGCTGCCAGCCCGGTGAGGCCGGGTGGCACAGCTGCTGCACCGCGATAAGGCTGCGGGGCTGAGCGAGGCTGCTCAGGCAAATGGAGGATTTGGCAAGGATGCCGTGCATCCCGGCAGGAACGGCTGTCTCAGCTGGCCAGGACACACAACCGGGCTGAGGCAGGAACAGCTGCCAGGAGGTCACAGTCTGCCTCGCCAAGTGACAGTGACCTTTCCCAGCCAGGCAGCAGCCCCGGGCCGGGTCGGGCAGGAGGCACTCAGGGAAGGTGTAGCCCCTTGCAGTGCTCACTCAATGGCGTTGTGTGATGCAATCGGTGATGCTGATGTGTCACATAAGCTGCAAGAAGTTGGTGTTTAACATCCAGGTAAGCATCACCGGTCTGGCCTGAAGGGGTCCTTATTCCATGTTAGGAGGGAGCCCCGGCCTCTCCAGGGATGGTCTGTATCTGGTCCGTCTCTGGGACCAGGAAAGTTCTGCAGGACATGAGTGGCTTGATGATGGTGCCAGCAGTGCAAACCAAGGCTGAATTTAGTAAGTTACAACAGGCACACTTCAGAGGAGTCATTGTTTGTTGGTAGTCTCTCTGGGGGTGCTCTCCCCTCCCCTTGTGATTCTGGACACGAACTAAGATTAAAGGTATAATTAGGGGATAATTACCAAATCACCAGTGAAATTGGAAATGTGACTGTTCAAGAGACACAAACACAAATGTCACCCTCAAACACCACCTTTTGTCACTGCTCACTACTGCCCAAGTCCCACAGGGTGTATCACCAATGCCAACACCCCCATGGGTGCCCAGCGACAAAAAGGCTGGGGGGTCACATGCCTCGCTTGCTCCCTGCACCCACCCCAGGCTCCTGTCCACCCCAATTCTCCTCCTCCAGTACAAACCACTTGGCAAACAGCAAACACAGAGAGCCCCCAGGGAAGGTGGCAGGATGGCACAAGAGGCTGACCTGCTCCCAAACCTGGCCATTGCCCTCCCTCCTGCCCCCCTGGCATTTCCACATGACCATATGATTAAACACCACCATTCCCAAGGACCTGACACAGGAACAGCTCAGCCCTCCTCTGCTGCCCAACAGCATGAGATTTGTCTTTACGTTGTGGTGTCAGGAGATAAGAAACAGGCAATATCTGAGAAAATCATCACACCCTATCACCTGCTCAGCAACCACGATCCCTCCTCCTGCCTCTCCTGCCATGACTATGAAGAGCCCCGATGTGTTCAAGCGCAGCCGTTCACCAGTGAGTGAGGGATTCCTGCAATGTTCAGGGATGAGTGAAGCCCAGGGGTCTTGACACATCTCAAAAGGACCGAAAAGCCTGTTGAAAGAAGGTCCTCCACTCCTCCTCTGGGCAAGTGACCATAAAATCTTAGAACCCCCAAATGGTTTGGGTTGGAAGGGACCAAAGGACACAGCACAATTCAAAGCACGCAGCATACCCTGGCCTGGACTTTTCATTCTGAAGACACTTCAATACCTGCTGCAGGTAGAAGGTCGGGAAGCCACACAAGTGTGGAATGAGAACATTCCGCAGCATCCCGAGCGGCCCGGGCTGACCCGGAGCCGGGACAGGGGCGGTGTTTCCCGGGGGTTGTGTAACAGGTCCCGGTGCGGGATGCAGCCTCTGCTCCTCCTCGGCACAGCCTGCGGAACCTCCTCCCCGCCGCAGAGCTGTCAGCACACACACGCCGAGGGAGAGACACCCGTTGTCACCCCGGCACTGTCATTCTTTATCACAGCAGGTGTCTGCTTAATCAGAGCCCTTATCTCGAGCTGCTGCACTCCCCGAGCGAGCCGCGGCTCCTCACAGCCCGCGTGGGACGGCGCAGAGCAAGCGGCTCCCGGCTCCCCACCCCGGGGAAAGCTACCCAAAACCTCCGGAGCCGAGCCCGGAGCATCAGCCACAGCAAACCCTCCCGGGAGCCCTCAGGAGGGGCGTGAGCCCCCTGCCTCCACACAGAGCGCTAAGCCAAAGTGCATCCACCAGCATCAGGGGATCTCCTTCGGAGGGTCATTTGAAAGACTGAAGTGGGCTGTAGGTGCTGGAGCCCTTCTGGAAAGGGAGTGGGGCACGGGCAGCGGGAAGGACCCCTCCCCACGTCCTCCCCATCTCCCTACGGGCACTTTGCGGGGACTCAGGACACGGGTGGGCACTTTTCCCTCGGATGCCTTGGACTAACCCAGCCCCAGCAGCTGCCAGCGCTGCTGTGTTAATGACAGTGGATACCTGGCAGCTGCCTCCTGCCAGCGCCGTGAGTCAGCCAGCGGAACTTGTCAGCAGGTGAGGCAGGGAAGAACCCCCCTGCCAAGTGGGACCCCTTGGGCAGCAACTGAGCAACCCCCCCACACACTTACGGATTAGTGCATTCATATAATTTTAAGAGCATTTTTGATTTTTCCTGAAAAAGGAGGTTAATGTCTATTTATGAAGCGCACACTGTGTTCATTAAAAATCCATGGTGAAACCCATGTGAACAGGAACCACGGAGATGCAAGAAGCACTGAGCAAGATTAATGCCTCGGCTGCCTCACCTCATCTCATCTCAAACAGCAGAGCATGACAGGTCTCCACACCTGGCTGTCCCCCAGTGTGGAGCAGGGCGTGCCAGGGGGCACGGGAGGGCATCACCCTGAGGGCCGGTGGGCACGATGCTGGAGGGCTTTCCCGGAGCTGTGTGAGGTGAGCACTCCTAAATCCACTTGGCTTCACCTTACAAAAGGCAAAACTCATGCTGAGAGAAGGGATTTACCGAAGCCCACGTAGCTCTTGGCACTGGAGCCGGGCATCGCTCCCTGGCTGCTCCAGCAAACGTCATCGCTGGCACCTCCTGGCCAGTCCCCACCTCGCTGGGAACTGGAGGATCTGGCATCCATCCGTGGGGCATCCTCCCCAAACCACAGCTACCCGCAGCCACCAGCACCAGAGCTCACAGCCTTCGTTAGCCATCCCTAATTATTTACAGCCGGCATGGAGCCAGTGACCTTGCATGGGAAAAAAACCACTTGAGCTTCATTCAAATTCAGCCTTCCACCTCTATTACACGGGAACAGCTCTGGAGATGACAGGCTCTGCACCACGCCTATGCAGCAGTAAAATGCCCGTTTCTGCGCTGTTCACAGCATACATTTTACTCATCACGTGCTGCTCGCAGGCAGTGAGGGAACCGGCTCTTTAACCCACCCCACAAGTCAGGATTTTTGCCCAGAAAACACTGCAGCATCCCAGGAGGGTGAATTTTGCACCCGCTGCTCGAAGCAGAGCTGGCAGCAGTGAGCTGAGGCACAGCTCCTCCCCGGACACTCTCCAACCAGCCGTGGAGCCGGAGGCATGGCTGCTTGGAGCCACAGTGCCAGCTGGCAGTGGCATGAGACCCTCTGTGTCCAGAAGGATTTTTATGACTCGTGGCATTTGGCCATGTGCCACAAGAACGTGCGTCTGGAGCAGCTTGAGGGTCCAGCCAGCCTCATTTCCATCTCCATTAGAGGACAGTAATTCACGTTTGTCCAATACATCGTCCACCAAGGCGAGGCTCAGGGATTCCCTAAATCCCAGGTTGTGCCCCCTCGCAGAACCCCCTGCCCAGGGACGTGTTCGGTCCTGTGTGACCTCAGTGCCAGGGGTTGGGCTGTCCCTGCTCCGGGCTGTCCTGGCAGAGAGACTTGCTGGGAGTTAAACTGCAGCCTGGTAACTCCATCAGGTAGTCTCAAACAGGTATCTGTCCCTCTCCACCTTCATCCATCAGCTCACCTTGGGTGCCTCCATCACACCACACCACATCCTCCATTTCCATCACACAGGAAAACTCGACACCTCCCAGCCCTCAGGTAACAAGGAGCAAATAACTCCTTTCCACCACCGCCCCAAACCTGCCTCTCTGCACAGAGCAGCCCCGTCTCCCCCTCCATCCCCTCCAGCCCACGCTGACAGTCCCCATCTGTGCATCCCTGTCCCACAGCTGCCATCCCTGGGCTCTCATCACGGGGACCCCAGGCAGAGCCGTGGCTGGTGGCATTGTGGGGGGCCATGGCAGGGATGCTGGGCCACTGGGCAAGGTGGTCAGCGTGGTCAGCATGGCCGTGGAGGGCAGCCTGGCAGCCACACCATCACCAGCACTGGTACCGAGCTGGACTGAGTGCCACCGACAAGTGGCACGTTGGGGTGGTGATGAGAAACTATCACAGACACCGACCAGACAGAGGAACAGGATGAGCAGCTCCTTAAATACCTGCCTATAATGAGTAGAGAGAAAAAGTGCTCCATCATGGGTGATTGCAATCTCAGGGACATTTGCTTGGCGCTTTTAAAAATTAAAGATAATAACTTTCTAACAGAAACAATCTTGCTGTCACCTTGGGGAAATTCTCTGCTTGGCCTCACTCAGAGGGCTGAGAGGAGCTGGAGGTGGGGGAAGAGCTGGTGCCTGGCCAGGGCAGCTGCTTCCAGCCCGATTTAACGCCTTTGCTGCGACCCAGCTCAGCTCAGCGGAGCCAACGCCAGCGGCGGACAAAACCAACAGGGGAAAATGGAAGTTCAGGAGCAAGGGCAGGTGCTTTCCTGCACCTCACACCCCTGCCAGGCCTACTGTAGAGGGGAACGGAAAATTGAATTAAAAAATGAAAAATCAGGGACTTTGATACGGAAAGTAACAGGCCACGCACATGGCTGACGGGAGAAGCTGATGTTATCAGTTAAAATAAATCTGTAACTGAAAGGTCAAGACAAAACAAGGAGGAATTCTTTCACTGTGTTGGAAGACGCTTTCCTGATAGTGTAAAGCACCACTGGATCATGACGATGTAACTGTCAGTCATGGAGCAGAAGTGACACATGCTTATTTATTCATCAGATACTTCTGTTCTGTAGTTGGAGACAAATAGGCTCCTGTATTCTGGCAGGAGCTGGGGGGATGCTAAACAGCGACTGCAAAGTGTAAACATGGAATCGGGAGGACCAGAGAACTTCTTCTCAGGAGCATTCAGAGAATAGGCTGAGGAGGCTTCTGAAGATCTAAAATGGATTTTAATAAACCTTGGCATTCTGTTGAATTTCTAGAAGATGGGAGAAGCTGGTTTAATGCCAGGAGTGATGCGATGGGCAATGGCAGGAACTGTGTCCCCAGCACCGCCCGTGGGTTAGCAGAGATGGGAACGGGGGAGGAGGCAAATGTCAAACGGCCTCGTGGAAAATAGATTTATCAAACTTCATAAATTTTTCTTGATATGGTTACAAATTCAGTTGATAAAGTAAGTTGGTAACATAATACACTTAAGAGTTCCACAGGGTATTTGATTTAGCTCTCCTGAAAAAGTTAAAGACCTGTATTATGCAGGATCAACAGCACTTTATTAACAGGGCTGGCAGCTCACGGAGAAGGTCCCTGTCATCCGAGCGATGTTCCTGCACAGGATCGCCTGTTACCAGCACAGTGCTGAGCTATAACAACATCTTTATTGAGAGTATTGAATAAAACATGAAATAATTGGGAGTAAAAGAGGGAAATGGCAGAGAAAAGACTGATGGGAATATTGATGAATGAGGGAGGTGGGTCAGGCAAATTTGGGCAGCTCGGTACCACGGGCTCATTCAGCAATGGCCATCTCTATAGAGCCAACTCCAGGATCAAAAGCAAGGAACCAGGAGAGCAAGTTCCAGTTTGGGGGTAGGAGACGCTGCTCAGTCACACTGGGTGGGCTGGGGGTCCCACCACCATGGGGACTCCCTGTGAGGGGTTCAGTGACCTCAGCGTACAATCAGACTCACAGCAGGCAGAACACAGACGAACAGCCCACATGGCTATGGGAGAACCCAGTACCAGTGATTATTTCTCATGTTCAAGGTGAGTTTGAAGAGCTCATGAGCTCTCCCAGTGGAACCACCGGCCCAGGGACATGGCCAGACACCCTCAGGTGTAGCCTCCAGGAGTGACCATCCATCCACCACAGAGCCACACAGGATCTGCAGGTCAGGTGTAGAAAGGACTAGGCAGGGTCCTGAGGGCCGTGGGGTCAGCTGATGGTATCTGCAATATTATGTTTAAACCCAGACAGGATCATCCCAAAAGACCAGCCCTGAGCAAAGCTGTCCACGCTCGGCAGGGAAGAGCTGCCGGTTGGAAAAGGCTGTGCTGGAGCCACTGTTGGGGACACTGGGGGGGCCAGAATGGGCCCAAGGGGGACAGCTCAGCCAAAGGACAGCTCTGGGACACAAGATGCCTGTGTCCTCTGCAAAATGCTCCACATCCCACCCCAGAGGGATGCAGGATGCTGAGCATCCTCCGTGAGGGAGGCAGGCAGAGCAACGCTTGGCCTCCTCCAGAAATGACAGAGCACTTTATTCTGATGAGGGAAATGAAGGAGGAAAGGAAAAGTACCACATCGCCTTAAAATATGGTATTTTGAGCAGACTTGGCCAAATCCTCCTGCTCCTTCTGCCTGTTTCAGATCCGCATGATGCCATGGAGCCAGTCCCAATCTACACCACGCAGCAGGGAGGACACGGAGCCTCCCTGCATTTAATGATGCTGCATTTAATGATGCTGAATTTAATTAAGTTTGATGAAAACCAAAGTTCTCTCACTTTCTTAAAAACACCACCAGCTTAAGCAGCTATTTCTCAACTTCAGCTCTCTCCCCAAAGTGCTGTGTCCTTCCCTCCTTTCCATACCGACACAGAGGAAAACAAGTGACACTGAAACAGCCACGGGGGGCATGCACCGACCAGCGCTGGTCACACCTGAGCTGGACACACGAGGGGACACCTGCCAAGCATTCACATTTTGTAAAATCAATAACCAGGATCCAAACGCTGCGAATTCCAAACAGCCCCCATCCCAGCCCAGCAGTCTGGGAACACCTGCCTGGGCTCCAGCTACTGACTCAAACGCTAATTTGTGTTTCCCAGTGTGGGTGTCTCTCCATGGGTCTGCGGCGGCTCCATTCAGGATTTATCCGCTCTCGCCGATGGGCTTGTGACGCTCACGTGGTGCGTGGCTCCCACGCAGGCGCTGCGCCGGGACCGACAGGGATGCTCGGAGCCGGCACTCACGTCGGGCAGCTTCGTGATGAGCCACGCGCGCCCGACCGCCCGAGCCACGGGGCTCCTCACGCTATTCCTCCCTCGTTACACGCCTTCAAGCCCCGTTAGCGGCGGAAAGTTCAGAGCTGAGGCGGTTCCCAGCGCGCAGGGAGCTCTGCTCGGCGCTAAAAGCATCTTGTGCAGCGCGGGAGAGCCGGGCCCTGCGACAGACCGTGCTCGGTCCGGGCATGAGGGGTGAAGCCTCTGCCCCTATTTCGAGCCCGGTACGGTGAGCGCGCAGAAATGTGGCGGCAGCAAGGCCCTGCAGCAGGAATCACACAGGACCTGCTGCGTGTAACAGGTACAGGGTTCAGCCCCCAGCGCTCCCCCGGCTGCGGGGGTCCTCAGCCCCCGCCCCAGCGCGGTCCTTCCCCCGCACCGATTCGTGAGCTCTTCGCAGCTCGGCTGGGGGAAGTTTTCCCTTCCCAGCATTGCACTGGTTAACAGCCTGTGAAGTGCCTTTCTCCTGCAGAATTCAGGAGGGTGAAAAGCAGCCCCAGCACGTCCCCCCAGCGCCATCACAGCCCGATATGCTCCCCCCGAGCACAGGCTGGGACCCTCTCTATCCCTGACTGGGTGCTGCAGCCCCCGCAGCCCCACTGTCACCCGCACCCACACGCAGGGGATGACGGAGCCCATGGCCCACACGAGGCCTCGGCTGTGCCTCAGGTACGGCCACGCAGCCCCGCACGGTTCCCACTCCCACTCCCACTCCAGCAGCTCTCAGAGCACCAGCCCGGGGTAGGATGTGGAACAGGGAGTGCTGAGCCCACGGCGAGCCCATGCCCTGCTGCTCCCAGCCCCGCACCAGTGCTCAGGGTGGTGGGCTGTGATCCAGCTCTGAGCTCTGCCATGGCACTGCCAAGCCCTTTCCCGAGTGAGCTGTGCCCAGGGCAGCGGGGCTTCTCTGGCTCCTTCCAAAGCAGTGATTGATCACAGTGAGGGAAACATAAAACATCGACTGAAAAAAAAATACAGGTAACAAACTGAAGAATTTTGGAAATTACTCATGCCTCCAGTGATCCCATCTTTCACATCCCTGGCTCCTGCCTTCTTGGCTCCTTCAGCCCAAGAGGGGAGACAGATTATCTCAAATTATTTATTATGGAATTAGAGCATGATCCAAACCCTCCTTGAATCAATAAGAAAGCTCTGACTTCACCAGGTTTAGGACCAAGCACCAGGAACAGACAGGATATTTCAGCATCCATGACCGTGACTCACCGAGAACTTTCCAACGTGGAGGAGCAGCTTAGCGCCATGGCTCGCCTGCCCCCACCATTGGAGGGGTCACTCCTGGACTGAGGCAGTCTGACACCCCCAAGGCTCCACAGAACAGTGGGGCAGGTTCGCCTGAGCACACAGGACACCCACTGCTGCCACTAATTGTAAAAGTTAGGGCCCAGGGTAATGCCATCAGCCATTTTTTGCTGCGCAGGTACCAGCACCTGGCTCTGTTAAATCTCATCTTTAACCACAGCCTGTGGGTGCTCAGAAACACCTCAACCAGCAGCTTTGGGGTAAAACTGCCCCAAAATGTGGCCTGTGCTGCAGGAGGGCGGCAGCTGCTGGGGCCTCGCCAGCCAGGCACTGCTGCGGGAGGGAAGCAGCGGGGCGAAGCGGCGAGGCCGGGCAGGCGAGAGCACGACCGTGGGGCAGCCGTGGTGGGGCAGCCCGGCTGTGGGACTGCCCAGCCGTGGGGACAGAGGGACGAGCTGCGGTGGGGCAGCAGCAGCCCAGCTTGCCCCGCTGCGCTGCTGAGAAGGAAAGGGCTGGCGCTGGTGCCGGGGCTCGGTGACGAAAACGCCGGGTGCGGTGGGTTTCCCGGTGACAGGGACTCGGTGCCGGCGGAGCCTTGGAGAGGGGCAGCAGCCGCGGGGCTCTCGCTCACACATTCCTGATCAGTAGAGGGACCTGTGGCCCCTCAGCCCGGAGCTCGCCGGGAGGACACAGCGCGTCTGCCGCCGCCAGCGCCGGTTCCCAGCACGGGGGGACCCCGCACCCCGCAGACCCGCTCCCCCCGGCCCCCGCGCCCTGCGTGGAGCAGCCCTCCGTGAGGTTCCACCTCGGTGCCATCGCGAGTGCCCGGGGAGGGAAGCGGAAGGCGGCAGCGGGGAGCGGCGGGGCCGCCGGGCCGGGGGATGCGCCGCTAGCCGGGGGCCCGGATCTGGGGTGGGGGGTCCCGCGATGCAACCCTTCCCCCGAAGTTTTGGGGCCGCGGGGGTCGGTACCTTCCAGGCAGCACGTCCTCCAGAGCCCCGAGTGGGTCATCACCTCCTCGTTCTTGCGGCTCGTGTCGTTGTCGCTCGTGGACTTAGTCCTGCACACGCCGCGCGAGTAGAGCCAGTAGTCAGTGCCCACGGCGATGGTCATCAGGCTGAACGCTGCGAAGGCTCCCACCGTGGTGACGAGCATCTGGACGCCTCTGTCACACATCCTCATGCTGCTTCATCCT
>VZRL01003210.1:913189-1016705 GCA_013397895.1 Origma solitaria
CGGGGACAGCGACCGGCACCGGCGCCGGGGGGACGGGGACCGGGACGGGAAGCCTACCCCGGGGTGCCGGGACTGGGCGGGGACCGTGATTGTGACTGCCCCGGGAACCCCCCACCTCCCCCGGGATGCTGGGATCGGGACTGCACCGGGAGATCGGGAGAGGGACCCTACCTAAGGATACCTGGACTGGGAGGGGCGGGGGGGGACGGACGACACACACCACCACTGGGTGCCGGGACTGAGCGGGGACCGAGACCGTGACCGTGACTTCCCCAGTGACCACACCCCGGGATTCTGGGACCGGACCGGGACTGTCCCGAGGGACCGGGACCGGGTGGAAGTTCCCACCCCGAAGCGCCAGTACCGCCCAGGGACAGTCACCCACCCGTCCCAGCCCCCCGGCGTGGGGCCGCTCGATTCCCTGATTCCCCCACCCCAGTCCGCCTGGCGCCTGAGCTGCCGCACCGGCACCGGGCACCGGGTGGCATCTGGGGCAAGGGGCTGGGGACCACGCACCCACACAGCGGACCCCAGGGAGGGCACGGCACGTGCCCACGCTGACACGGAGCTGTCCCTGCCCCGGCGACACGGGTGTTTATCCCCTGCCCAAGAGCCGGTTCAGTCTGAACATCCCTTAAACCCACATCCCACTCCCGAACACTTCCCAGCAGTTTGCGCCCCCCCGCCCTCTCCCTCTCCGCTGTCTCCTCATCTCCCTCAAACATCCCTCAGCCGGTTGGATGAGCCCATGACTCATGCGACCTTTCCAACAAGCCCTAGAATACACTTACCTCTGGAATTCACGGTCCTGTAAGGGCCACGGGAGAGACGGGAAAGCGAATGATTTACACGATGGCGTGTACTTCCCCAGCCCTCATCTGTATGCACTCACATGGAAATACTAGTTATTTACTCCAAAAAGGCAAACAGAAAATTATGAGAAATTAAGAATGCGAAAATTAAGTAGCTCCTCAACCTGAAATCACCGTTCGTGCTTCTCCCCAGGCAGGGCACACTGATTGCTGCCCCGCCGCGCTCCCTCTCCAGCTTCTCGCTGGCTCCTGGCTGTGGATCACCCTGGTTCATTCCCTGCTTCCCCACGGGCCCTGTGCCTGGTTCCCAGCTCAGGCTGGAGGCGGTGCAGCTCTGCCCAGACTCTCTGGGCGCACAGCACCAGCTCCTGCTTCCCAGCATTTCCATCTGGAGAGTGGCAGTGCTTGGTGAGCTGGGAGGGGATACAGCTCTCTGAGGAGTGTGAGGATGGGGATACAGGGGTTGGGGTCAGCAGCACAGACCCACCCACCCTGCATTACAGGGTGTTTTCCTGTGCATTTTTTGAGGAGGGGTTATTGCTTCTCAGTTTTGGGGAGTGGTGCTGGCAGAGGCACATGATAGTCCACAGGTCACACCTTGGTGTCACAGACTGGACACTGAGATGAGCTCTGGGTGTGGCTGCCCTGGGATGCTGATTATAGAATCACAGAACCCCAGAATGGTTTGGGCTGGAAGGAATCTTAAAGGTCATCCAGTCCCACCCCCTGGCATGGGCAGGGACACTTCCACTATCCCAGCCTGGCCTTGGACACTTCCAGGGATCCAGGGGCAGCCACAGCTTCTCTGGGCAACCTGTGCCAGGGTCCCACCACCCTCACAGGGAAGAATTTCTTCCCGATATCCAATAAAAATCTCTCCTCTTTTAATTTAAAGCCATTCCTCCTTGTCCTGTCGCTATCTGCCCGTGTAAAAAGTTGCTCTTCATGGTTTTCCTCAGCCTCTGATGCAGAGCAATCCCGTGGGTACCACAAAGGCAGCTCGGGGCAGCGCCTGACGCCAGCACCCTGCCCGGCCCCCGGCCTGCGCAGAGGCAGCAAAGATATCTCCCACCCACAGCTGAGGGGCTGCAAATTGCGTTGCGAGTGGGGGATTTTGCAGCCTTAATTGTGTTATTTTAACACAGCGTGTGTAGGTGTGAGCAGAGTGCACATGTACCGTTTCCTAGGCTTTGAACAAAGCGAGCTCAAACAGAAGCAAAGTCCATGTCAGATCATGCTGGCCCCTGTAGGGTTGGAGGTGAGGACACCCCAGCCAAGCCCTGCACCCCTCTCACTGCTCCATGAATGGAGTGTCAGCTCCAGGAGCGAATTCGGAGCTCTGGCCTCCCCAGGGTCTCACTAAGATTTGGGACCAATGAGAATTTGGTGACCTTGGTATCCTGCTCTGCAACTCAAACCTGCAGGGGCACAGCCTGGCAGCCTGACCAGGGCAGCCTGGGCTCCTCCAGCTCCATCTCCATCACCTCTTCCTGCTTCCTGCCTTGTCCATCATCATCTTCCTGCTCCTGGACCCAGACCCTACTGCAATGGGCAAAGTAGAAACAAATAACAAAATCCAGCCCACACTGCAAAGATTGTACAACTCTTGCTAGAAAAAAGTGGTCCTTGCAGGCAAAAATGTCCTAACCTGAGATCTGTTAGGCTTTGTCCTCCCAAATCCAGTGATGAAAGCTCTGCTGCATTTAAATTGGCGAAGTGACAGGAAGTAAGTAGTCAGAAATAATCCCTAGCTGGATTAGGTTTTTCCTTGAAGGAAGAGAGGATGATACAAGGCGAGTTTGGGTCATTAGCGATGCAAGGAGATGCTCCAGCCCTGCCTAGTCTTCACTTCATTTTCCTGCTCCTGGGGGCTGCGAGGGGATAAGGACTCCAGAGCCTTCAGCACATGTGTTCATCCTTCCCCACTCCTACGAGGGGATTATTTATATCTGCACACACTTTGGAAGTGCTGGCTGCAATCCGCTGGCTCCAGCAGGACTCCAGTGGTGAGGCTGGTGTGTCCCTGTGTGCTGTGCTGCCGGGGGGTGACAGCAATGCCATATGTGCCAGCAGCCGCAGTGCCCGTGGCACGAGCTCGCTGTCTTGGTGCAAGCTGGTGCAATTCCCTACAAGCTCCGCTCTCCCTGCTGGATTTCCGACAGTTGAGTAGCAATAAAAATAGCAGGGGAGGAACAGAAATCCATTCTGATTAAGCCTCTTTATTCTGAGAGATGCCGAGGGAGCAGGGGTGGCCGTGTGTGGGCCAGCAGCACGCAGCTTCCGGGGCCCAGGCGACCAAACTCGCAGCAGCTGCGTGCCCAAATCCGGGTTATTTTGCCCACACTTGTGACATTCCTCCAGTGTTTTTTCCTGTCTGCACTGACACATTCTCTACGACTCCCTGACAGGAGGGTGCAGCCAGGTGGGGGTCAGTCTCTTCTCCCAGGGAACAACAGACGGGACAAGGAGAAACAGCCTCAGTTTGCACCAGAGGAGGTTTAAATTGGATATCAGGGAAAATTTCTTCACTGAAAGGGTTGTCAAGTGGTAGAGTCCCCATACCTGGAGGGATTTAAAAGCCATGTGAATGTGGCACTTAGGGACATGGGTTAGTGGTGGCCTTGGCAGTGCTGGAGGAACAGTTGACCACGATGGCCTTGGAGCGCTTTTCCAACCTGAATGGTTCCATGATTCTTTGATTCCCTGGGCAGACAAAACAAGCTGAGGAGATGGAAAGGGATGGTACAGGACAGCCAACATTATGGCAGTGCCCCAGGGCTCCCACAGCTGTTCCATGGTCAGCAGCTCCCCATCTTCCTGATGCTGGGCTGTGTGAGGGAAGCCAAGAGAATCCCTTCCCCAAGGTCATACACAGCCCAGCCTGCACATGGAGCATGTCTGCATGGTTTGGGTGGGAAGAGTGGACGATTAACAAAGGGCTCTGTGGGCAGTGGCTGCCCAGAAGCAATAAAAGAACAAATAGCAGAAGATTAAACCCATTCTGTAGTCGGGTCCAGCCAGACCATGCTGAGCCACAAGGAAAGGTTCACTGCTGCTCCAGCCTGCCACAATTTAATTGATTTGATTTAAATCCTTTGAAGAAGAAGTGGATAAGGAATAATGAGGCAAACAGGATTGTAATGCAAATGAAAGAGATGAAAGATGGCTTCAGGGAGACGCTCTTGAAGGTCAGCGCCCAATGCAGAGCTGCTCCTGGTCACTCACTCCAACATTAATGAGGCTGCTTTAATGGATGCTTTGATGGATGGAGGGATGGGCCAGGAGGCAAGCACAGGGATGTCTGGCCTTTAATCCCCCCGCTCGGGGCAGATCATCCTTCACAGCTGTGGGGAGGGTTCTACCTGGCTGTCACAGGGGCTCGGGTTCCTGCGGCCTGTGTCACGCTGGGTAAGCAGACTTCCTAATCGGGTTTTTCCAGATACTCCAATGGAGGCTCTAACTTCAGAATTAATTAACTTCACTATCAAAAGCTGAGTCATTTGTCACAATGGTTTTGTCATTAGCTCCCATAATTAAGGAAAGTGTCACAAAACCAAATGTTTCACTTACACAAGCCAGGAGAGGCGAAGCTCAGGAGTGTTTCCGACATGCTGGGAATGGGCACATCAGGGCATCAGGAGAGGGGCTCCACCAGGCACCCCAAAACCCTGTCCTGGGCTCGGGGGAAGCTTCCTGGCTTGGCTGGGGGCTGAGGGAAGCAGCAGGGGCTGGGACTGGGGGAGTGCAGGCACCCCTAGGGCTGGCCAGCCTGGAGGAGATGCCAGGCTGTGCCAGCAGTGCTAGGGCTGGTTGAGCCAGGCAGTTTTCCCACCCCCAGGTGAATTGAGGTGCTCCTGGTGACCATCAGCCACACTGGCTGGGAGAGATAAGGACATTTTGTTGAAAGCTGAGCTATTGTCCCCAAAGACAGGAGGAGAAGCCCTTCCCAACACACTCACGCGGTTTCACAAGGGCACTTCCTAAAGAAGCAGAGTTCCTCGATGGAGAAAGGCAGGGATGTGCCATGCAGCTCTCCTGGGACTGAGCAGAGAGTGATGGTGCACTGGGCTAGGAAACCCCCACAGCCCCTGGAGCACCTGCAGGCACTGGGGGATCCCAGGGGATCCCAGGGGATCCCGACCCCCCTCCCCCCCGCCTGCTGCCCCCCTGCCCTCGCTGCTGAGCACTCACCAGTGCAACCAGAACCTGCCCACAGCCCTGCACCAGTTCTGGAGACTGGAACCAGTGCTCGTGGGGTGCTGGGAAGAGCCTCTGCAGCAGCTTTAAGTAACTCATTACTGAGCAATTAATTAAAGATACAAAGAACGTGCACACTCCCTCCCCTCCCCAGGGTCCCTATGTGCCTTGAAGTGCGGCTGCACATTTCCTCTCTGGGACCTGCATTTGGGCAGCTCAATCGGCTGATGATCTCCAGCTGCACAGTTTGGCAGCTTTTTGGCCAAACCCCTGAAACTTCTCAGCATTTCCTGCTGTGCCACGACCTGGTGGGGCCCCACCAGGTGACCCCAGGACCTCTCACATGCCCAGCCACTGGCCATCCCCAGAGTCTCGTGGGCAAAGGAAGCCAAGCTCTCAGGGTTTCTTTAAAATTAAATATTTTATTTTTTCATACATGCAGCAAATTGAATCAAGAGTATATGCCCATCTAAAAGGAGGTCTTCATGAGAACTGTTTGACAACACACAGCAGGTAGTCTAGGATGTAGAAAAGTCATCAAATACTTGCAGGTGAAATCAAATTCACAAACACAAACTGTTCAACAATAAACATTTTCTTTTTTTTTTTTTTCCTTTTTTTTTCCTCCTTGTTTTAATTGCCACTTTGAATGTCATCAGAAATAAACAGCTCAGGTGACACTTCCATGCATGGAGCCAGAGGCGTGTGGTCACGCAGCCTCACCTGCTCCTGCCACAGCAGAGAAGCCACAGCACTTGGCAGTGTGAGCAGGTTGCACCCTCCAGGTGCAATTCCAACCTTTGGGAACAGCGGGATCCTTGTGTCCTGTGCTAGAATCCCCTTGGTTCCTCCCTGGGGTTAGAGCTCTGGGATTCACCACCATCAGAGCACATCGACTGCCCTGCGCTCACTCATCTTCCATCTGTCTACATGGGTTGGCCACTGCACAAACTCACATTTATTTACTAAATGGATTAAATCGATCGATAGCTCCTTTGGTGATGGTTCTCATCATGAGAAGGCTACTCAGAGCCCCAGCCAGGGGAGACAGGCACAGCAGCAGCAGCAGCAGGTCCCAGCCATGAGCAAGTGGAGTGGCACTGGGGGCAGGTTCTGGAGCTGCCACAGACCAGCAGCCAAGGGGTCAACACAGCCTCAGAGAGAACTGTCTGATCCATCCAGCCCCAGAGGGAACTGTCTGATCCATCCTGTCCCAGGGGAAACCAGCTGAGAGCCTGAACCCACTTACCTGTAGCACTTGGATGTAATCCAGCCTGGGTCAAAGTCAGGATATGCCATCCTGTGTGGTGGGGGATGGCATGTCCTGCCCCCTCAGCCCCTCCTCTGCCCTCCCCCGGGGCAGCCAGGACTCTGTGTCCCCCACTGCCAGTCCCACTGAATCCAGGTGGGACATCAGACTTGAACCCCCCCCAGCAGCCCCAGGTATGCTCCAGGTATGGATTTCCTGGGCTTTGTCCACACACGTGTGGAACACCTGGGGACTGGGGACCAGGGGTCTCCTGAGACTCTCAGCTCTGAGCATCCTCCCAAAGCTCTGCTTTCCCCATCCAACAGTGAAGATTAAATCATCAAATTACAGTAAACAGTGACTCAACCCCTGCCACTCTGCCCTTTCTTGGAGGAGTCCACACAGATCTAAGCATCTGTGCAGGGCCAGGCACATCCCATTGTACATTCCTCCACAGAAGAAACAGGTCATCTGGAAATAAGCCTTGGAATAAGAGTCTGGCAAGCAGCAGAATGGACAATGTCAGTCAGGAATACTCAAGGTGTGGGTCCCATGAAGAGGACCCAGCATTTTCCAAGCTCACCCTGGAGCGTGGATCTCAATCCCAAAGCTGCCTCCAAAGCTGCCTGGTGCTACAACCCAGCTTCCCTGCAGGCCCCCTCCAAGGCCATCCAGTTTGCTCAGGGTCCAGCAACGCCTGCTCCATGCACAAGTGTCACCCCAATACAGACACAGAAATCCCAAACAGAAAAGATGTGACTCCCCCCGCAGCAGCTCCTGCACGTGCCCACGGCCCCGGGGTGCCCCTCGGCCCCGGAGACCTTCCAGCAGCATCCTGGACAGACCTGGGAGCGCCTTCAGAGCTGAAGATACGGAAATTAAAAACATTCACCACTGAAGTAATACTAATTCTGCAGCAACAGGTTTGAAGGTCACAGTAACGCACATGCTCTGACATCAGCTGTGGTCTGCAGAGGATGGCGCGATGTCTTCGGGATGTGCCGGGCTCAGGGGAGCCCTCACCAGCCACCAGCCCCCCGACCCCTGGGCCTCGCCTGGTGCAGAGCCCCTCGTAAACCCCCGCTTTGATCTGGCACAATTTGCAGTTTTTCTGGGTTTGGTTTGGGTTCCTCCAGCCCAGGGCAGCACCCGAGGCCACGGGTTCAGCTCTCACCCCTGACAGGCACAGGACAGTGCCTGTTGCTGGGTGACAGGGAGGGGACACTCGTCTGGCCCCTGGCACCGGGACAACGCCTTAGCTGCTGGCAGCCTTTAGTTATCAAGGAATCATTAAAAGAAGAAAATATTTTCCAAAGGTAGAGCTTCATGTTTAAAAAAGATCTACAAACCAGAATTTTCTCTATAGAGTCCCTCGTGATTGATAAAATCCCACCCATTTCCCTGGGGCCTGGAGGAATGGCTGCATCCAGCAGAACCAGTGCTGGTTCAGAAAACACACCTCAGGGTTCTGCAAACCAGCCAGACTGGGCTGTGATGGGAGTGGGGTGACAGGGACTGGGGGGATGCTCGGCCTCTGTGAACCCAAGTCAGCCACAGTCACCGGCTGGCCACCGACGGGCAGTCCCTGCCTGCTCCTGCCTTCCTCTGCCTGCTCCTGCCCACCCCTGCCTGCTCCTATCTTCCCCTGCCTGCTCTTGTCCATATCTGCTCCCTCCTGCCCTCCTCTTCCTGCTCTTGTCCACACCTGCTCCTTCCTGCCCACCCCTGCCTGCTCCTGCCCATCCCTGTCGGCTCCTGCCTTCCTCTACCTGCTCATGCTCTGTGCTCTTGTCCACACCTGCTCTTTCCTGCCCACCTCTGTCTGCTCCTGCCCACCCCTGCCTGCTTTTGTCCCCACCTGCTTCCTCCTGCCCACCCCTGCCTGCTCCTGTCCTCCTCTGCCTGCTCCTGCCCTCCTCTGCCTGCCCCTGCACCCTCTGGCCTGCTCCTACCCTCTCCTTTCTGCTGTCCTCTCCTGCCTGTTCCTGCCCTCACCTGTCCACTCATCTCCTCCTGCCTCTCCTTGCTCCCTCCTTCCTGCTCCTGCCTGTCCTTGCCTGTTCCTGGCTGCCCCTTCCCACCCCTGCCCTCCCGCACGCCACGGCTCTGCCTCACAAACAGTTGCTGGAATTGTCTCTTCTCATTCAGAATTTTCTTCTTAAATGATGCAGAAGGTGCTGGATCACTGACTAAAACCCCCAGGAATTTGGTTGAAATCAGGGAAATCAAGATGCTTGTGAAATCTATGGGTTTGGAGACTGGAAGAGAATAGCAGAGGGTGGAAAGTAGAAAAGTTTCCATTATAAATAGCCCTCAGTGCAGCCCTTTGGTCTTGGGCGTGTTTTCAGTTGGTAAATTGTAAACCAAGAATATAAATGTGTTTTGTTTTGGTAGAATATTAATATCCTTTACAGAGCTCTTACATCTCGACAGTGTCTGTGAAAGATTTATGCGAGTGCTGACAGAGCGTATCAAAACTGCAAACTGTTCCAGATGTTACAAAAACCCCCCACCTTTCACTTAGAAAAAGGTTTGCTCTGATTTACAAGAACTGGCATGGGATTGGAGTCGCAATGCCCGAGTGCGGGGAAGGCGGATGGTGGGGGACGCTCCGGAGAGCCAGGCTGACCCTATGGACAATGCATCGGAAAATATAGGTCTATAAGCAGATTTTTCCACACTGATCAAATATATCCATGTCTTGAACAAAAGGCTCCTCTAAGACAAGCTCACACTCATCGCAAGCTTCAGCACAACGCTTTAAGCGATCAACCATGCTTAGCATTCCACAGCAACGCTTTGGGAGTAGCTGGGTCACTGGGATCTCAGCATCCCACTGCAAAAATTACAGAGACTGTAGCAATTTGGTATATTTCTGTTTAAAAACTCTATTAGTCACCACCAACTATAGTTCCTAGAAGTATCACTGACCGGTAACTGGCACCCCGGACACCTCCGGCTAGGGAAACCAAGCTAGCGAGTGGCACGGACATGGAGAGGCTCCGAGGAGAAGCGGTCGGCGTGTTTGGCGGGAGGGGATGTGTGTCTGCACTGCTAATCCCGGAAGACTAGTGTCGTATGTACAGGGCGACCTGGCGTGGGACAGCGAGGACAGGGCTGCGCCGCGACTACACGTTAATGACAAACTCGGGGTTAGTGTAGGAGAATCCAGCAAACTCGTTCTGGTCCAAGTTCATGATGAAGAGTTTGTCCGTGGGCGTGAGCTCCACCGGCTGCCGGGTGAACTCTTTGTCGAAGTTGGAGGTGTCGCGTTTGTCCTTCTGTTAAACGGAAAGCACAGAGTTAAACTCGGAAAGGAGCGAGGCACCGAGAGGTGACAGCACCCCGGGGTGGTGACAGCACCCGAGGGCGCGGCCAGGGAGCCGTGTTGTCCCTGGCAGAGCTGTGCTGTCCCAGCACTCCACACTCCACGCCACTTTCTCGAGCTGCCACCGAGGAGGAACTCACAGCCCTGTACAATAGAAGCAGCCCCGCACCACCAGCAAGAAGAGAACAGCAGTTTAACACGCCTGAAACACACAACCAGGACATAAAGGGACAGGTGAGAGCCGGGGGTGTTGGGAAGGGAGCATCCCTCCTCTCCTGTTGGCTGTGGGAGAGAGCATAGAGCAGTTTTCAGCATGCAAAACCCTCACTGCAACCAGGAAGAAGGAGCCTGGAGGAAGCAACATGCCTCGAAACGGCAGCAACAGTCACTACCATGTCAAAATTTGCACAAAACAATCAGCTGTAAGAGCTCTTTCTGCTTTAAGCTTGATTTTTGAATGATGCCGTGATAAGGTGTTAACCAACACCGGTTCATTGATGGAGGATGTGATTTGCTCCAGGGTTGTATAGAGAAAACACACAGCACTTCAAAACCCCTGAGAAGGAAAATTCCACATATGCAACATTTTCTCCTTGCGATTTCTTAAGAACAACTTTGCAGCTACACCCAAGCCAAAAAAAGGGGGAAAAAAAGGACGTTAGTGTCAGGATTAGCACTGGGAACCTGCTCTCAGCACTGCGGAGCCAGCGCTGGGAAGGCGTGGGCTGCTCTTCTAAACCCTGCAGATCAGAGAGCGCCTGGCTCAGGGGTGTCCTGCTGTGGGAGGTGACAGGGCCATGGCTGGAGGGGGACTGAGCACTGAAGGTACAGCACAAGTACCCCAGGTGCCTCATCCACAGCTGGCAGTGGAGGGACACTGGCAGCTGGGAACTGGCTCTGCTTTGCCTCTTCACTAAAAGCCAACAGGGACAAAAGACTTTTTCCACCCCTTCTTCCATGTCCATATATAGGAGAGATCCCAACTCCCTGCTGGAGGTGACCTTCCCCTGCTGAGACACCAATAGGACCCTGACACAAATTTAGTGCCTTGCAGAAACCTGTATTTGTTTTTAGTTTTCCCCAGACGTTGCCTTTGAAGTGTGGTCCCACCATGCCGAGGGCTCACTGTGCTCTGCTGCACCAGCATTTCCAACCCTGGATTAATCTGCCAGCTCAAACTGAGAAAAGCAACTGTGGGGGTCCTGCAGCTCCTTCACCCCACCCACCATGGCTGTCCTCCCACTGCTCTGTCCTCGTGAAGGACCTGGCAGGAGAGATGCTGTGTCCTCCCTGTAGCCCCTCTTGGCCCAAAGGGACACTGGGGCACCTTCATGCCTCAAGCACGAGCATGGCCAGGACACAGAGCCTGGACAGACCAGGAGCACCACACCACAGCTGCAGCTGGATTGAGACTTGGGAGACGAGCCATCAACGGATCAGGACCTCCAGGGATGCTTGGAGACTCCACTTGCCACAGGAGACATCCCATCAGGATGGCTTTAGCCTCGGGGAGGAAGATCAGAACATCAAATAAAGCCAAGGATGACGGAGAAGAGACGAAGTGGGAAGAAAAACAGGTCAGGATGGAACTCAAGGAGCCGAGATAGAAAAGGCAGGAGAAGAGCCAAGATGTGGCTGTGCTGCCAGGCCTTGAGGACACGGCGATGCTCCGGAGGCACCCACAGGTGTCTGCAGCTCCCAGCCTGTCCCTGAGTGTCAGAGTCCCTCTGGGGCTCCTCTCTCCAGCACAGAGGAAGAAGATGTGGATTTGGGGGCACAGAGGAGGAGCAGGGAAGGGCAGACAGGGTGAAGGAGCCAACTTCAGGTGCGGAGTTCTGCAGGCAAAGGGTGAAGCAGTCGGAACACGAGGACAAGCCCACCTCGGTGGCAGCAGGGTCCCCCCAGGGCTGAAGGCCAGGTGGTCCCTGGCAGAGTAGACGTGGCTGCACTTGGGGTCTCTCTGTGACAGGTGATGGTGGCCCGGGGCTCCTAGAGGGATCTGAGCCAACCACGTGGTTCCTGAAGGCCACATCCATCCAAACCAACGCGGGCCAGGACAGCACTGTCCTACCACGCCAGGAGCTTCTCCTGAGCAGGAATGCTGCGGGATGCTGCAAAGGGGAATGACACATCTATATGTGACACTGGTGCAAGTTGCCTCCATGGTCCCCAGCCCTCGGGAGCGATCAGCCCGGGGGCCCTGGAGTGGGAACAATGTCCTGCTGCTGCTTTTGGGCAGCAGGAAGCTGTGGGAAAGGCTGCCATGTGCCCGGGAGGGGGCTCAGGGCAGCCCACCCACCCTGCATTGCCCTCTCCAGCAGCCCCCCATCCTTGGGGTCTTGGCTGGAAGCTAAACACGGGAAAGAGAGGGTTGCTGGTGTCTTACCTTGAATTCTGTCTGAATTGGTGGCAATTTGGCCTCTGTCAAGATGATGAACAATCTGGGAGCAGGCAGGGAACGGCTGTGTGGATCTCATATGGAGAGAAGGGAGGGCAGGGGACACTCAGGGCTGAACGTGCCTTCACCAATGGGTGAATTGACTCCGGGAGGTGACGAGGAGCACAGCGGGATGGCGTGGCGATGGCACACTGGCAGTGGCTCGGCACGGCAGACAGGCTGGGTCGCACTGCCCGTGGCACTGTGCTCCAGGTTCGGCTGGCCCGGAGCAGCATTCCTGCCTGGCCCACAGGGATGGGAATCCTCCCTGACCACTGCCAAGGAGCCCCTTCCCCATGGCAGAGCTCCAGGGCTGCCTGGGCAGAGGACACCAGGATCACCTCCCACCGACGTTCGGGACCTCTGGGAACAATCTCACAGCGTCCGGACCCGCAGCACTTGGCAGCAGCGGATTCCCAAAGGCAGGAGGGAGGTTAACAGGAACCTGTAATCCCTCTTTAGCAGGAGCTGCCGATGGCTTTGAAGAAGCGCTCCTCGGAGAGCGGCGGGCAGCGATGAGTCACCGGCGCTCGCCGGGCTCTGCAGTCTCCAGCAAGGCGAGGCGATGCCGCAGTCGGCTCTGCTCAAGGCGCTGGAAGAGATCCCCAAGCGGCAGCGCTCTGCCAGCCTCAGCTGTGCCCTCCACCTCGGATCGTCCTTCCTGCAGGGTCATGCGGAGAAACTCCCTCCTGTCCGCGCTGGAGAGGCCCGAGGGGTGGGATGGTCAGCGCGCCGGTGCGGGACACTGCGGGCAAGCTCTCCCTTCCTGGATGATGCTCCCAGCACATCCCACTCGGCTTCTTGGGACACTGCGGGCAAGCTCTCCCTTCCTGGATGATGCTCCCAGCACATCCCACTCGGCTTCTTGGGACAAACACAGAGAAGGACAGGCCACACTCCACTGCTGCGACCGAGCCAGCATTGCCCGGCAGCCGGGGCAGCTTCCAGCCCCAGCTATCGGAATCGCCTCGCTGAACTGCAGAAACTCAGTATGGCCAAACATATGCAGGTTTCCGGGACATGTTTTCTCACTTTTTATTTTATAATCGGTATCAGAAAAAAATAAATTGGCACATTACAAGTCAAGCAGATTTATACAGTGACAGCCCACGAACATCTGCAGGGGTATAAAAGGAAGCAGCGTGATTGTTGTCCTTTCAAGAGAAATTCACCCTTCCTGAAACATCTTCTTTGATGCCAGAAACAAAACTCAGGGCATTTAAAAATCTAGCGGCAATTTTTAAGGGTAGAACTATCAGTTCAAACAAGTTTCTTTACGCGCTTCGTATCAGAATTCACAATACTGGTCAGAGTTAAATATCTCCCATTTGGGTTAATACCATTTTTGACACATTTAAAGCACAGGTAACAAAGTCCATCAATGGCTTTGGCATTTGGAAAGAAGAAAAAACTTCATTATGGAACCGATGTTGATGGTGTTTACTAGGGTGACCATGGCTTCAAAAGAAGCTCTTCCAAATTTCCCATTTACCACTGGATGTTTGCTTTGATTAAAAAAATGCTACTTAGAAACTGCACAATCAGGAGGAATCTTTGCCAACAGCAGACCTGCCTTCCCGAATAACTTATCCCACTGCTGGGGACCCAGTGCCAGGAACAAGCCAGCCCAAAGCATCTGAGGAGGGAAGGGGAGCAGTGGTGGGGCTGGGCATGCAGCAGGACACAGCTGAAAAAGGAGCCAGAACCAGCATCTTGGCTCTCCAGAGCTTTTGGGAGAACAGGGACTCCGGGGAATGGTTTCATTAAAAACACTTACTTGCCACTAAGGCTAAGAAGGCTAAATATTAAATTTTCATGATTATATTAAAACACTAGAAAAAGGAAAGAGCGGGAATTAAAGCACATGATGAAGGGATTTCTCCCAATTTTCGCTGTGTCTCTGTGTTCCCTGTCACCCACTGAGCTGTTCCCATTTTCTACAAACAAAATGTCACAAAAGCCCATTTGCAGCACTTCCCGCACATCACACCCCCCTCCAGTGACACCCCAAATAACAGGAAGACACTTGAAACATGGTCACTCTAGTAATGAACTAAAGAAAACCCATGGATGCAAGTTCTGCAATGGAATGTGTCATCACGACAGCAGCTGGAACCGGATGACAGATGCAGGAATGAGATCTACACAGCCACTTAGCTCTTGGCTTGAGGCTTAAAAAACTCAGGGTTAACAAAAGAAAATCCTTCAAATTCTGACTGGTCAATGTTCCCGATGACTTCCTGGTCGGGAGGTGTTAGCACGGGTGGATGGCGAGTGAAAAACCGGTCGAAGTTTTCAGCACTGCGTCCGCTCTATGAGAGGGGAGAAAAGAATGGATGGTGGGTGTGGCAGGAAGCGTGGGATGGAGCTGCACCATCCTCCCACTGCGGCACAGCCACGGCAGGACAGGAAAAGGTGCAAAACACACTGTGTTAGTCATGAGGTCACGGCACGGCGTGGCACGGCACAGCCAGGGCCTGGCAAAGCCCCGGCTGTGCCATGGGCAGCAGCTGCAGCAGCAATGAGATGGGTTGCGATGACTGAAGTTGCTCCTGCCCACATGCACGTGGCACCTGCTCCCAGGGCTCTGCCCACCTGGGTACCCCTCCTTCCCTTGGGGAAAGAGCTTTTCATCATGTCTGGACTGCTCAGAGGTTTCCTTCTGCTTGAGAGGACCCATCCCTGGAAGTGTCCAAGGCCAGGCTGGACAGGGCTTGGAGCAACCTGGGACAGTGGAAGGTGTCCCTGCCCATGGCATGGGATGAGTTTAAAGGTCCCTTCCCACCCAAACCCCTCTGTGATTCCATGATTCTGATTCCCAGGGCTGCTCTTTCCCTTCCCAACAGGTCAGTCAGACCATGATGGTCCACGGCCTCACAGTCCCCGGTGGTGCCAAAAACCTGATGTAATTTTCTCGGTCCCAATTTAATGGAGTAACACCAGCAGTAGGTGGGATTAGGTGGATGCCAGGTCACTGCACAGCTACAGACCAGGCTCCATCCCTGCCTGTCACCCACATGGCACATCCCCACAACTGCACGTGGGGACTCTGCTCCAAGGGCTGGCCACTCCCTCCTGTCACACACAGGCAGTGCTCTCCAGGCTCTGTTTCCCCCGAGAAGCTGCTCAGTCAGCACCTCCCAGTCCCTCAGGCCTCTCTCCCATCGCCCCAGGGAGAGCACAACACTGCAAGCACTGCCACAATTTTTCATGGGCATTTAACTTTCATTTGTTAAGTAAACAGATTTGCATTTTTAATAAACATCAGACTAAATATAATAAAATATTAATGACAAATACATGCAAACTTCAGTGTTTCCCAGTTCTTTCCTCTGCTCAGAGGTTTCAGGGAAGACAACATGAATATCCATCAGCCTCTGATGGACTGTTCCTTTGGCAGCTCCTGTATGTCCTTATAGCACCAAGCGAGACACTTGCTCTCCTCAGACCTCTAAACAAAGCTCAACGGGCAATGTTTGAGCCAATTTATCTCCAGCTCCAGCCCCTCCAGCCCGAGCCTGTCCGTGGGCACCACGGTACCCTTGGGTTGGTAAGGCCATGTCTTTACATTTCTAGTGTGGGTTGGTTCAGCTTCTATTCCCAAAAGCACCTCCTGCCCATGGCCCTAGCTCAGCACGGAGCTGAATCCAGCCCTCCTCCCCTGCACCTCTCCTGGGCTGTGCAGTCCCGGCCCCGGGCAGGCTCCGGCCACCGCTGACCCCGCAGGAGCTGCGGCTGCTCTCCCTGCAGTGCAGCTGCTGCTCCACACCACGGGATCAGCTCCAGCCTGAGGATTGAGCAGGAGGATGCTCGAGATGTCTGACAAGTCAGCAACAGCCCAACGCCTTCCCAAAGCCATCACATTAACATCAAAACAGCAATTAAATCCTCCAAATGGGAGCTGCCAGTTCCACAGAGCCCAGGAGCCAAAGGCAGGACACGAGGAGCTAGGCTGGGCTTGTCAGGGCCACCAGGATGACACAGACTGGGAGCAGGATCACCGGGAAAGCTGCAGTGCCACCACCCCTGGCAGGGCTCACCTGCGGCTCAGCTGCTCACCTGCTGACCCCATCGGCTCCCAAAACACACCCACAGCCTCCCAGGGCCTTCCAATCCTGCTGTCATTCCCTGTTAGCTTCAGGAGACCTCAGTGCAGACATGCAGAGCAGTCCATGTGCAATGTCTGACAGCACTGGCTGCCTTTTGGCCACAAAGAAATGTGCTGTCTTAGAAAAAAATAAAAATAAAAATAAAAAAATCAAACCAGCAACGCCCTCAGAAAGATTGAGAAATTAATCCTGATGAGAGGCTGCCAGTTATTAGAATAGGAAGTACAAATATATTTTAATATGCATATTGGCAAGCAAGAACTTCTCACTATAATGCAATGAGGTAAAAATATGCAGATGGAAAATTTGAAAAGTTGCATCTATCTGTGGTATTTCCTGCCCTGCTGTGTGGAATTTATGGATTTCTCTTTGGATGCAGATAAAAAAGATGGGTAAAATCGATACTTTAAAGCTGAAAACCATCTTTGGGTTTACAGAAGGCACATCCCAGCCCAACCCCGAGGTCTGGAGGAGGTGAGTTCCAGGCTCCAGGTTTGGCCCATCCCTGTGCTAAGGGAGAGCAGGAAGGATCCGTGCTGCTCCAGGCAGCAAATGGTCACTGTCTGCACAGGCACCTTCTTTACAGCTTCCCAAATTATGTTCCTGGTTAATGGACACAAATGCCATATGAATTTTTACGTTTATCTAAAGCCATCTCATGAAAAATCGTCCTCATTTTAGTCTGATATTAATGTACAGGCATCACTCCATTCTGACTGGAGAAAGGGGGAGGGTGGGAATTTATCTTATATAAATCCCAGTGTGTCCTGTCTAATATTTATAGCCAGCACAGAATGGCTTTTCTTCCTGAGCTGCAGAAATAAACCTGTCAGCTCCGAAGATGGCCTTGTATTTAATCACTTCCCTGCTTGATTTCAAATAGAGACAAAAGGCACAATAAAATATTTTCCATTGATCCCTGGGATGCAATCAAGGACCATAAGAAACCGAGGATGCTGCTGCCACCCACCCTCGTTCCCTGTGCCAAGGGGAGGTGCTGGACTGAAGACATCCTCGATTTCCCTGGGATTTGTCCCAAACCAGTGGCACAGCCACAATCCCACGGGCCTTGCAGGCATCTCCTGGGCAAGTCTGACCTTCCTGGTGCTGCTCTGGGTCAGGAAATTGGCTCCTTGCACCCTGGGAAGGATGAAGACTTTTCTGACAACTGCATTTAAGGGGATTTGGGTCACAGCACAAAGTTGGGGCCACGCTGAGGATCCCTGTGCTGGTCAGGGGGACAATGGTGCTTTTCATTCGTGCCTGGCTGACAACCCCAGCCCCCAGTTTGGGATTCTCCAGCACATGCCTTCATCTCTGCTGCTGGCAAAGGGAGCATCCACTGCAAGGTTTCCTGGTGTAGGACCCCACTGTTCATCCCTCTCCTATGGAAAAAGCCAAGTTTCTGCCTAATACACTGAAAACAGAGGCTGAATAGCCTGGGAAATCTCAGGGAAAGGCTTTACAGGGCCTTGGGTCTCCCAGAGCACATCCTGACTGGATTACCAGAGATGTTCAACCTCAGCATATCCACCTGCCCAATGTCAGCCCTCTCAATCCTTAAATCCCATCTAATTAGGAAATTACTTATGGAAACATCAGAACTCACCTTGCACAGGCTGAACTAAGGCTACAAAACCCCCTATGCAGGGAACTGGTGTTTTTACATATCCAGGTCTATAAGTGGCATTTCAGTGTTAATTAACTGCAAGCAGTTAGGGGGAAATTAATTTATGCAATTAAAAATTATTAGATTAAAAGCCATTTTTTTTAACCCCCCATGCTGTTGTGAATAATCCCAGGCTCTGCCGTGCGATTTCAGTGCTTTCAAAATGAGACTTTTCAAATCACTAGGCTTTATGTAAAGTAAAGGAGTAATTAGATACCAAAAACAATAATTATCTCAATGAGAGACAGGGAGAGCAGGGAAGTGTAAATACACTCCCAGGGTAGCTGCAGACCCAGGAAAGGAATTGTTATGCACCAGCCGGAGCAGGGAGCAGCCAAGCAGAGCCCCACGTCAGAACCACCAAAGACAACCCAGCCCCTGATCTGTCTTGTTCCTGACTCTGTGATAAAGGTTAATCAAGCACAAAGCAACACAGGAGCTCCTGGGAATTCACTTTCAGCTCTGGGCACAGAGCAGCCCGGCCGGGCGGAGGCTGCAGCCTCCATTCGCTGTTGGTGGGAATGATGGAGGTTTTGGGAGGGATGTGATTCCCCCCCACCGGCAGCAGTGCTGGGCAGGCAGTGAGAGTACCCCAGTATGCCCCGCACCCTCCCTGTGCCCCCACCCCAAACTGCAGAGATGCTACAAAACCGTGGAAATGTGGCCAAAAGGTTTGTGGGTGCTACAGAACAGACACGGAGCAAAGGTGCCTCTGTGGAAACAGGGTGGGGATGGGGAGCTGAGCCACGAGCTCACATCAGACACGAATTAATGACACCTCTGATAAGCAAAATGATGCTGAAGACAATTTGGATAGGGCTCTGCTCCCCTTGGCTGGTGTTCCCGGGGCTGAGCAGGGACAGGAGAAAGGGAAGGCTGGAGGCTGGTGGGGGCAGACACCCAGCCCTCATTTACATGCTATTCCTTATTTTGAAGCTCTGGACACAGACAATTCCTGCAGTCTGACCTTTATAGATGCTAATTATTAAAAAANAAAGAAGGAGGAAAAGAAAATAGATCTAAGCCAAGGCGAAGAGCCAGGCCAGCACCAACCCCCTCTGCAGCAGCATTTGGCCCTGGTGTGGCCACCTGAAGGTCACAACACTCAGCCACATCTCCCCCTGTCACCCCCCAAACACTGCGCGCAGAGCCCAAGCCCCATTCCCACTTCTGCTGCTCCGCCCCGCGCTCACAGCTGGCACCAAAGAAACAGCTTTTTCCAGCACAGAGGCACTGCTGGAGAAATATCAGCTATCAGCAGGTACCTGAGTTGTCTTAATCCTCCCTAAATCCCAAATCAGCTGCTGTTAATCTCCCTGTCCTATCAAACAGGGAATTTTCCCGGCGCCAGCCGCTGGGTGAAGCGACAGCCGGCAGCTTACAGTCCCCCTCCCCAGGGCCGGTGTCAGAGGGATTTTTAAAGAAAGAAGACATTTAAAGCAGGACAAAATTTGCACATTTTACAGCAGCAGAGCAGTAAGAAAGTGCTTTTGATGGAATTCTGTTGTTTTTCACTGTAAAGCACGAAACACCAACGCTCTGCCCCAGCCCAGGGCAGGCAGTGACACTGGGGATCTGCTCACTGAGGAAGAGAGGTGGGTGGAGGGGACACAGCAGCAGCAGCTTCATTGGAAAATGGACACAGAGGTGGGGAATGGCAGCAGCTACAGATTCAGGAGACAGGGACTCCTGCAGAATAACCCCATGAAGCCCTGGTGTCCCTTCAGTGTATTCAGAGCAGAATCCCTTCACAGCTGGAGCTCACAGATCGCCCCTTGTACCTCAGCATCCCTGGCACAAAGTTGGATCCCACCCCCAGACAACAAATCATGGGGTGCACAAACAGCCCCAAACACTTTCACACCATTATACTTTGATATCAAAGCTACTGCTTTCCCAGTAATGCCATTCCTACATGGTCCAGGTCCTTGAAGAGTCCCTTCCCTCCCAGGGAAAGGCAAGCAGGCAGCAATCCAGGCTCCTGTGCTGAGCAGCCCAGCATTCTGTGTCTCCCCATTCCCGAGGCAGGCGGGAGAACAGGACATTACCCTCTGTGGATGTGGACACAGCCCAGACTGTGCAGCTCTCGGCCGTGAGCAGCTCCAAGGACAGCACCCCATGGAGCTCCCTGCTGCCAGGAGTGAACCTGGTAAAAAACACCTGCCTGGAATTAAAACAAGCAGCCCCAAACACAGGCAGGGAAGCGCCAGCAGCCCCGGGGTGAGAGGCAGCTCTCCAGATCAGCATCCCTGCCCATCCAGGGCTGTGGAGGCTCTGCCCAGCCACCACAGGGAGTTTCATTCCTGTTGGATCAGCCAGGGAAGGAGCTGTAGGAGGGAAAAACCTGCTGGAGCAGAGAGGCATTGAGAGAGAGCAGAGCTAAAGGCACTGAGCACCCTCCACCAAAGGGACTCCCATTCCATGTTTTCCCTGAAAGCAGAGTTTTTCCAAGCACCAAAGGGGGCCCTTCAAATGAACAGGGTAACTGTAAAGCAGAGGAAAAGCACACGTGCAGAAGGTTGTTATGGGCAGTGGGAGAGGGGAGGCTGCAGGTAAACACACAGAGCATTCCTGGACTCTGAGTTGTGATCCAGGAGGATGGATTAAGGAATGTCCCCACCCTGATCACAAATATGAGCCATGGAGATCAGATTAAGTGTGGATTCAGTTCTCTGTGAAACACCAGTGCCCAACTAGGGCACGGCGGCCAACAGGCAGCCGGGGGGAAGCACATGAATAATGCCAAGCCTTAAGGACTTGGGGCACCACGGAGAGACTCGGACATGGCAGTGACCCTGCCAGTCCCACCAGTGACAAAGAGAAACAGGGAAATCCAGGGAGAGACATCCCTGTTTCCAAATCTACATAAGGGCAGGGAGAGCACAGGGACAGAGGGGGTCATGCAGAGTTTGGGGGCCCAGAGCAGCCCCAGCAGTGTGAGCAGGGAGACCCACACTGCGGTTCAGGCTGCACCCCTGCACTGGTGTCACACGGACAGATGTCACTGCAAATACAGCTGGACAAGGAGAAGTCAAGCATTCCTGTCCTTTTTGACAAATAGCTTCCAATTGCTGCCGCCTCCACCTCGGTTTGCTCATTCCCCCCAGGCTGCACTTCCAGCACCTCTCTCCAGCAGAGCCAGGCAGGGCTGGGGAGGAGCAGCCAGGATCCCCTGGCTGCAGAGCCAGGCTCCAGCTTCCTTCCACCCTGGAGAGAAACTGCAGCCAAATCCAGCTCCGCTGCCCACTCAGGTTGACTGAGCTGAGCTGGGTGTTGAAATGAAGTTGAGATTAAAGACAAGAGAGACCTGGTCAGATTAAGAGGAAGGGAGGAAAAACCCAACAGACCGACTGACCCGGGATGACACTACAGACAGGCTGCAACACAAAGGGGTCCAGGAGCTGAATGTGTGCAAGCCACAGCTGGGGCCAGGCATCCTGGAGTTCTCCTGCCCCAGCAGAGCTCTGGCATGTGCCAGATCCCAGGGGACACAATCTTCCGAGGAGACAGAGAAGTGGCACCTCCAGGATGAACGGGACCTGCCCATCTGCCCGAGCGTGGGGGCGAGAGGCCCCGGAGATTCCCTGGCAGTGGGACACTGGGAGGGGACCCGGCACACTTACAGCCTTTGGCTTGAACGGGGGCTGGATCTCCTTGCGCTCCAGCTTGTCCCAGTCGATGTAGCGGAAGAAGGCGTGCTCCTTGATGTCGCGCTCCCCCTCCGGGCCGCAGCCCAGGCGCTTGGCAGGGTGCTTGGTCATCAGCTGGGGACAGGGAGAGAGGAAACAGTCACGGCGTGTCCAACTGCTCCCCAAAAGATCCCCTTTGAGAAGTCCCCAGGGAGCTGTGATGCCCAGCTGGACATCCCAGGACACCCCACATCAGGGTCCCATCTCCTCCAGATGCCCTTGGGGCTCCAAGGACAGCACACTGAGGAAGAAGCTGGAGTGACTCCAAGGACAGGGAAGGTTGACAATGGCTTGTGAGAGCAGACTATGCAGATGGCAGGTACACAAGCACTGGCGGGATGGGCACATCCCTTTTCCCTCTGGGAAGGAAACTGATTCACCAGGGAACAACCTCGGGGTGCTGGCAGGGTTCCCTCAGCACCTGGCTGCAGCAGGGCAGCTGCCCAGTGGTCCCTCTGCTTGGCACAAGCTCCTCAGCAACTGCAGAGTTAACTCTAAAACCCACGGCCCATTTAAGATGAACCATCTGCCCTCCAAAACTTTCATCAGCCCTGGAAGCAGAACCTCCACTCCTCCGGAGCTGTGGCAGCACAGACACGAGGTGGATTTCTAATGAGAGAGTCAATTTGCAGGAAAAAAAAGCACAAACAGTCCATTAATGTTGTTTATCATCTAAACTTCTCCTCTTGACTGGCTCAATAAGGAAAAGGGGCCCCAGGAATTACAGGCAGCTGTACAACATTAATATCCTGGGGCAGGGTTGGAGCCGTGTTCAGAGATCAGATGGAGATTCCAGAGATTCACAAGACGTTGATAAGGATGGAGAATATGAGCTTTATACCTGCAACAAAAGCACTGCTTTATTAAAAGCAGGACAATTCATCCTGATCCCAGGGCTGTGCAGAGGTTGCAGCAAGCCTGACTCTGTGTCCCAGGGCTGGGGGTCTGTAAGAGCCCCCCGGAGGGACAGGAGGTGGCAATTCCCCGGCTGGGGAGATGAGACACCTCCCACCCACGTGCCTGGATACAGGTCAGCCCTGCCATCCCTGAGGGCACAAAACAAACTTGCTCAGGAAAGCTGCTCTTTATCAGCAACGCTGCAATAGGGCACTGAAAGCAAGGAAAACCCCGGAAAAAAAACCAACAAACTTAAAATCCTAAAAAGACAAAAAAACTCCAGCAAATACAAGGTGAGAGCAGAACCACCAACTGCTCCATGAGCAAACAGCTCTACATCCCTGGCCTCCAGCTGTGATGGCATCTGCAGCTGGAAGAGTGATGGAGTGCAGCTTCCATGAGGCAGCATCCCCCTGGAAAGCCCATCTACAAACAGCGAGGGCCTGGCAGGCTCTGCAGGCTGGGCAAGGGATTTTCCAGCCTCTGCTCAGGGCGAGGATGTGACTGGCATCAGCATCAGCCTTGCAGAGCCTGTCCGCAAGCAGGGAGCCAGCCTGGAGCCAAGCTGGAGGGCCAGGGAGGGAGGGGCCAGGGGGCCATGGGCCAGCAAAAACAAAAGCAGGAATATTTTTCCAGCTTGCTTTTCGTTAATAATTGAGTTTCCCTTGGCACTGCAGCACACAGCCCTTTATAAAATAAGAAGCCAACAGCAAACCCCAGAAGCCCAGGAAGGGGCAGAGGTGATGTGTCTTGGCCTCTCGAACACGTGCGGCAGCAGCACGGACAGCAGCCACGATGGGCAGCAGCACCAGGGGAAATGCCACCCAAAACACCTGTAAATATTCCCAAAATACTGCGGAAAACATGCCAACTCATGCCTTTGCTATCAGGCAGAGACTGAAGAGGGAGCTGATAGCCACAGACAATCTGTTCCCCTGGAAAGCGCCGCTTTGCTCAGGCACCACCAAACCCCTCCAGATGGGGTGGGAAAGGCTGCGCTGTGTGCCCATGTGCTCTCAGGGCTGGGACAGGAGCCTGGCTCCTGACAACCAAGCTGGGGCTCAGGAGAGCCACCCTGAGCTACCTGCACATGGACACAGCAGCTCTGAGATCACCCTGCAGAAACAAATCCAAGCTGACAGCAGAGCAGGGAAATGCTCCGTTTGATCTGTTAATTGCTGCTGACTGGCGAGTCCCGGAGCCCGGGGAACTCTCCAGTTTGTTTCCCAGCCAAGGATCCCTGATTAACGCCTGTCTCTGGGCTCTGGTCAGTCCCAGGCTTTCAGGAGCATACCCATTTCATCTCCCAGCAGTGCAACAGGAAGCGGGGACTGGCACTGGCACATTGGAGTGAAACCACGGGGGAACAACAAAGTGGGTGTGGAGAACGTGGTGGTGACATCCCAAACCCCCCACAGGTAAGGGCAGAGGTTTCTCCAGTTCCCTAGACTGTTACAACACTGGGTTCGTGCCCTGCTGGCAGCCCCACCACACCCCAACACAAACAGCTTGGTGCAGCTCATCAGGGCATAATTCACCATATTCCAGGGGGAAAAGTAAACACCTAGTTCCCAGCTTACTAAAAAGTTCTTAAATCCCACAGAGAGTTTTAATTAAACTTTCTGGTGTAGCAGTTTGGTGGTGGCAAAAAGTGCCATGAGGTTTTGAAACAACAGCAATACAGAGGGAGCCACCACTTTGCTACAAAAAAACCACAGGAATTTATGGAGAACAGCTCGGTGCACGGCCAAGCATCCTCCCATGCAGCCTCCCATCTCCAGAGTGAGAAAAGCCATGGCAGCGACACCCAGCAGACGCTGCAGTCGCAGTCCCTGCTCGCTGATTTACAGCACCCACGTTGTGCCTGATGCAGCAGCAAACAAAGCCAACACTGAGCCCGGGCCCTGCTCCAGCCTCTGCTGCCCCGGGACCAGGGGATGCTCAAGAGCAGAGTGCCTCCCATCCCCCTGCCTGACCAGGAACACGCTGGGTTTTCCCTTGCATCCCAAACACCAGCGAGAGGGTGGGAGATGGTGACAGCATCTGTGGGAATCCCCCTCCGACCACCCGTGTGGTTTCTGAATTAAGGACTTGATCCCCCTGCGTTCTGCTGACTGTGGCAGGGCAGCACCCCCTCCGTGTGCCCCATTCCAGGTGGGAACACCTGCAGCAGCTTTTCCCCATGGGACAAGTGAACATTCCTCTTTAACACCAGCTCAGAATCCTGGCAACGCCAGGAAGAGGCTCTGAAATGCCGCAGTGGGAGCGTTAAGCGCAGGATGTGTCATTTGTAGATAGAAACACTATTTTGAGATAGAGAACATTCAGATATTTTCAATATTAACTATTATAAGCAAACATTTCTTAAATTCCTACACAAACACATATTTATAGCAGTGTGTGGCACTGGGGGGTGAGATGAGGCTCGGTCCCAAGCACACAGAACAACACCAGGACCTTGCCAGCCTTTATCCATCACATTTCAAATTAACTCAGGCTGCAATTAAGTCAGGCCTAGGCCCAGTCCACGGAGAGCCTGGGATGCTGGGCAAGGCAGAGCTTCACTGTAAATTAAGAGCTATGATAATGAAAATGTTGCCCTGACCTCACAGAGGCACCACCAGCACTGAGCTTCAGGTTGTCCTGAAGGGCAACTTATCACAGCTAAGTGGAAGGATGAAGGTTTTGTATCTGATCTTAGGGAAAGTATTTTGGGATCACATCCATTTTCCCTGAGCACCATTTTTTGTTTCAGGCAAAGGTTCACAGAGCTGCCTTGTCCTCACCTGATGTGGCTCAGGGTCTCTGGGCAGGGGCCCTCCCTTCCCACCTCCCGAACAACACCCCAATTCTCTCATGACCCACACCTGTCCCCAGGCCAGCCTTGGGTCCCAGCTGTATTTCTGCTCAGTGTAAGGGCACAGAGAAGATGCAGGTGTTATTTTTACCTGAGTTTAGTACATACACACATGGTAGCTGTGGTTTCAGGACTGCAGGGCACAGGCACCAGAACCCAACAGTGTCAGACCCCGCTCGTGCTGGGGAGCAGTGGGGTGAGCTGGGACCCCCGAGGGGCAGGATCTCACTGCCCACACTCCCCCCAGCTCAGCAGCAGACCCAGCCCAGCCCTTACCCCTTTGCAGATCGCCACTGCCTCCTTGGACATGGACTTGGGGTAGGCGACGTTGTGCTCCATGATGGACTGGAAGAGCTCGTCTTCATCTTCTCCCTCAAAGGGGGCCTGGAGCAAAGCAGACACAGCTTCAGGGGCATGCCTGGATCTCGAAGCTCCCACGTGGTCCTTGGCCATGAAGCCAGCCCCGGGAGTGCCACACAGGGACATGAGTCTTGTCATTGCGGTCGCTGGGGCTGCACCCCTAGCTCCAAGGAGATGCTCCATCCACATGCCAAGCACGGCAAATCCCACATCAGCCTATGCTCATAATGCAATGTGACCAGCCCAGAGGAATCAATTAAAACTCAATTACCTGGCCAGCCAACATCTCATAGAGCAGGACTCCAAACGCCCACCAATCCACAGACTTCCCATAGGGCTGGTAAGCAATTATCTGCAAACAACATGAACAGCAGCATTACACTCCTGCCTCTGACCTGGTGGCACATGGCAAAGTGATTCTGAGCTGTAGCCAGGTCACAGGGAGAGGGCAATTCCCTGGGACACATTTCAGCACTGAAAACACTGAAAATCCCCCAACCGAGTGCACTCAGAGTTCCCCCCGCTTGCTCTTTACCAGTGCTCTGGGAAATTCAGGTGTGAACTGTTCACACCATAAAGGCCTTTAAAAGGAAAGAGCACTTAAAAGAAATGCTCTGTCCTGTGCGGTCCCCCACTGCCCGTTGGGGAAGGTCACACCCCAGCAGGTGATGAGCAGCTTTGTTCGGAGGGAATCACACACGGGCTGTACCTGTCACCTTGGCACGCAGAGCTCTGCTTGGAATAGAAAATGTCCCAAAAATGGGTCAAGCAGATCGCAGGACAGTTTTACCCTGAAGCCACGTTGGCCTGAGCACATTGCAGCTCCCTGAAGAAGGAGGCACAGAGCAGCAGAGGGCCTGGGCTGGAACACAGCCACAGCACCACAACCTCACAACCTTATCGCTGTTCCCAAATATTGTGGGATTGCTCCTCTGAGACCCACGGGCAGCAGGCTTTAATGCCTTTCCTGGGTGCCAAAGTGATTTGCATCCTAATTTCCCATTTTCTGTTTTCTTTTGGAAAAAGAAGACTTAGAGCAAGAAGAAAATAAGAGTTAAAGTGAAAATACTCGGGCAAACACATGGAGAACTGGTCATTTGTCCTGCTTTGAAGGAGCATTAATCACCCCCAGTGACAAGCTCTGCTTCAACACCACCAGTATGAATCCTGCTGGGATGAGGGATGGAACACACGTTTGATCCAATAATGGGAAGCCTCACTGGCTGCAGCAAACACAATGTGGTTTAGCACACAAGTGCATCAATATCCTAGCAAAGAGAATCTCTTTCTCTAAAACATTTAAATGAATAAATAGTAACTTCATCATTGCAAATTCAGCAGACTGACAAGATTTTAGAGGGATATTTTTACATGAAGGGAACAGACATTTGAGAATAATTACTCCTCTAAATTTCACAAGTCTGGCATTACACTGTGCCCATATAGCACTTCATGGCAGTGTCATGTGTGACTCCATCACATCAGTAATAACCAAATGCAAAGTCACTTTGGGGGGACCTAGAGCAATGGATGGGGAGCCTCTCCCTATAGGACACATGGCCCCTTGCTGCAAACAGTGAGCTGGAGAGATCTAAGGCTTTCAACTTCAAATGAAAATATTATCCTCTGATAATTCCCTGTTTCTCACTGGTCATGTTGTGCTGGAAGCTCCTATCACACACAGTGAGGGGCAGAGCTGAGCTCCTTGTCATTTCCAGAGGCAAGGGAACATGTGAGGAGCAAACTGTGGTGGGTCTGAGCATGCCAAGGATGGAACAGGCACAGAGCTGCCAGCAGGATGGACATGGGAAAAACCCCCGGAGAGGGAAAACACACTGCAGGGAGCGCAGCATGAGGATGTGCTGCTCTTTGAGGTGGAAGCAGGACACAGCACAACAGGGAAACAGACCCACCATCCCTGTTCCCTTAAGGGGATGTGAGGATGGACAGTGCCGAGGGCATGAACTTGGCAGGCTGACGGTGAATTCCTGAATGTCCCTGTTTCAGCTGGAAAGCTGCCCAAAGCAAGGTCACCCCATGGGAAGGAGCACCAGGGAGGCTGCCGGGATGCACACGGATCATCGTCCACCTTTCCCGTCCATACCTCGGGCGCGATGTAGTCTGGAGTGCCACAGAAGGTCTTGGTGGTCACCCCGTCCCATATGTTCTCCTTGCACATGCCGAAGTCGGCGATCTTTATGTGCCCCTCGCTGTCCAGCATCACATTGTCCAGCTTCAGGTCTCTGCAGGGTGAGAGCAAACCCGTGACACAACACACCACACGAGTCTCCCGGAGCTCTGCTGTGGCTGAGCTCCGCCGGCATCTCACACCCAAACTCTTTGTAGGATAATGCTTAGGGAAATGAGTAAAAGTAAGTCAGAGGTCTGTCAGGATGGAGTGTTTATTTTACTTTTAACCTACAGGAACACCATGCTGGGCACAGCACTTTGAAGTGTGCGATGGAAAACACTCATCTGGCAGGAGACGGATTTAATTGATTTTTTTCTTTTGCTCCCATGAAAATCAAAGTGCACTTAGAGCCCTTGCAATGGAAAAGCACCTACTCAGCACAAGTCCTTGCCTCACCTGCGCTCTGCTCCCCCCTAAAATACAGATCAGCTGTGTTTCTCTCTGATCCTCAGCCCCAGAATACCTGTTAGTGGTACCCAACCCCCAGGAGCTCTGCTCCTTCGCACAGGCTGCAGAGGTCGATCCAGCTGCAGAGCCCTGGATCCAAATCCCAGCCTTGAGCCGCCATCCAGAGGTGGATGCTCCAGCCTAAAGGACGCTTGTGTAGTGAACGCTGGGTATTTTGGTGCAATTTATACATTCTTACTGGGTTTAAGGCTGTATTCTCTAATTATCCTGTCAGTGCTTAGAACCCTGGCAGGCCAAAGGCAGATGGACACGAGCTGGGATTCAGATTTGGAGGAAGGAAGGAAGCATGGGCACTGGGGACCAACAGACCTAGAATCTCTCTGTAGCAGCTGATGGCAAAAAACAGCCCTCACGTCAAGTTTGTTCCACTTCTTTCATCCTCAGCATCTCCTGACTCCAGCAGCACAGTTGGCATCTCCCTTTACAGAGCACTTAATGCTATCTGACACTCATTAGGATGCTCTGCTCCACCCTGGGCTCTGGGAATTCTCCCAAGCAGGGAAGAGCAGTGAACGCTGGTTTCAGAGCTAAACCAGCAGCATCTGAGCCTGGTCCGGCACGTGGCAGTGACCCAGCTACCTCTGGGTTCCGGAATCATATTGGGAATGGCAAAGAAGCTTGAGTGGCTGAAGCAGAAGTGACAGAGTGGCACTGCAGAGCTCGGAACAAGCCACTGGCAAGTGCTGACTCCAGCGGCAATGGTAAGAGAGCAGTGCCCTGCAGCCAAATTCGGGGCTTGGAGCTGGTCCAGGCTGCCAGGGAGCATTTGTGTTGTGTGGAGAGAAACACATGGAACAGGGGCAGGAGGCAACCAGAGCTGCCTTCCCATGAATGGGGTAAAGCAGGAATTTCCTCCAAACCAGGGGCACCCTGTGGCTCCCAGCTCCAGCATGTGCTGATGGTTGGACTCAGTGACCCCAGAGGTCTTCTCCAGCCTTAAGAATGCTATCATTCTACCTGTGAGCAGCTGCCAGACCCCATCCATGGCACGGGCAGGGAGAGCCCCGGGCTGGGGGCTGTGGGAAGAGCAGGATCCCCAGAGCACCGCGCTCTGTGCATGGCTCCGGCTCTGGCTGGAGCTCAGGGGGCGGGAGGAGGGAGGAACCTGCTCACCTACCGATAAATGATGCCTTTGCTCTGCAGGAAGAAGAGCCCGATGGCTATTTCTGCTGCATAGAATCTGAAAGAGAAGGTTTAAAAGCAAGACTGATAATTAAAGAAGATGAAATGAAAACCCTCCCAATCGGATGGCAGTGAAGGAAACGCGTTAGGCAGATGTGACCAAAGGACAAGGCAGCCACGGCCGAGAAATTCCAGAGAAGGATCACACGAGGATGATCCAAGGCAGCCTGTGCTCGCACCGGGCAGCGATGCCACCGGGCTGCTGGGGGCTGTCACTTCTGGTTACACAAATTAAGCAAGAGCTGGATCCACGGCTGCTGCTCACGACACGCTGGCAGTGCGGCTCGGAAAGTTATCCCTGCTCCCAGAGCCAACAGGTACTGCCACCACTGGCTTTCAGGAATATTCCACGTCTCAGAGGACTCTGCCAGAGACAAGACACTGATTCAGCCCCCCAGGCTCTGCTCAGTGTTTGTGGGTTTTATGTAAGCACCTGAAGGTTTTCAGGAACACATTGTGCTCTGTCCAGCTCTTGGGGAACAGGAGCCAAAAGCCACCAGGTAACACTTGCGTTGGCCACCCCGGCAGAGCTGACAAAACCCAACATCCCTCTCAATCCCAGGAAAGGATCACGCACAGCAGAGGCCTGGTGTCTCCCAGGAAGCCTCCAAACCTCCCAGCCTTGTGCTTTTATTTACCTGAATTTATTTATTTAGCTCAATTATTTCCAACGTACCCCAAGGGGGAGGTGGAGGCACCAGCATCCTCAGCATCAGGCAAAGACTTCTCCTGCATCTCCTGTATCCCATTCCTGCTGTTTCCCCTCCCTTTCTGCCCAGGAGCTGCACCACAAAGTCTGTTCCTTGGACTCTGTTTCCAGCCACGTGACACAGGTACATCCCATACCTACCCCGAAGGTGCCAAACCACTGCACTTACACAGCATGGGGCTCCTTGAACCTCCCAACCTGCTGGATCTGGTACATCAAGTCCCCACCATTCACGTATTCCATGACAAAATACAAGCGATCCTGAAGGGGAAAAGCAAGCAATTAGCAACAGGATTATCAGAACAGGGAGCCTGCAGGGATCAGAAAGAGGCACCAAGGTGACCGGTAGCTCCAATCTGTAATTCCATGGAAATACTGTCATCATCCCTGTCCTTCCCAAGGGGTGCTGGGGCTCCTGTTCATACAGAGCCCAAAAGCACTAATTCCTTTGGAATGCTCAGGACTGCAGCTCTGCCCTCTGCAGACAGATCCACTGGAGAAAGCAAGTGGAGGAATCCCTAAACCAGAGGTTTTTCACTTCCCAGGAATGTATTTGCTGTTCTTCACAGAAGCCTTTTTCAGAGCGTTGCGCAGGCAGGTCCTTGCTGGCATTTCCCAGGCACTCCACGGCTTTGGCTAAGGGATGCACAGGGGACACGAGCAGCTCCCATGGGGAACAAACTCCATCCACAACCAGGACTTGGCCAAGCACCAGGAGAGATGTGTGACATTCCCTGCCCTCTCCCAGGATGGCAGTGCTGGGGGTGCACAGGTCTTCAGGGGACCCCTGGCTGTATCCCCCTCCTCACTCCTTCCAGCCTGGTCTGACGGCTCATCTGGTCATGTTCATGTGTGGTTGAGGGAGCCCAGAGCAGTTCCGAGATGCTCCAAGGGTGGAGCCCCTCTGCTCTGGAGCCAGGCTGGGAGAGTTGGGGGAGTTCCCCTGGAGCAAAGAAGGCTCCAGGGGGACCTCAGACCCCTTCCAGTGCCTAAAGGGGCTCCAGGAGAGGAGAGGGACTTGGGACAAGGGCCTGCAGTGACATGGTCCCTCGATGCATAGGAGCCCAAGGGCACCCCCAGGCTGCCCCATCCCACCCCTGGAAGGCAGGACACAGAGGCTGGAGCACTGAAGGCGCTGCAGGTTGGCAGCATTACATAATAAAAAATTTCCCATTGCTCATTTCCTCCTTGAATAAGCCTTGCCCTGCTTTTCAGACAGGAAGGACAGGGAGCCCACAAGATATGCAAATGGAGCACTGCCATAACCAGGGCTGTGCAGGGGCTGGGGTTCAGCACCCACAGGGCACTTCCCAGCCTGGCAATGCCCAGCCAGAGGAACCAGGGCCAGCACAGCCCGCCCGGCTGTGGGGCAGCCCCAGAGGAATCAAATACAGCAGCACAGGGGCAATGGGGCCGTGTAAAACACACGGCACTGACGGGATAGAACGGAGATTTCGGCTTTTCAGCTGCCTGGGGATTGGGGAGCACCCCCTGTGTAAAGGACAGCCCTGGCAGGCGTCCGGCCAGCCCCGCGGGGAGGCACGTGCAGCAATGTCACCTTGAGCAGCCACCGCCACGGCAGCCAGCCCATGACAGCCACGGGAGAGCAGAGCAGCGCCGGGCTCGGCTGCAGCTGCTTCCTAAATATATCGATCTGCTTCAAGGAGGAAGAATATTAAAAAGACGGGCTCTTGAAACAGCCAGCTGAGCTCTAAAAGCAGGAGCTGAGCTTTCCTCATTTGGGTGGGGAAGGGAACGCTGGTGCCTCAGGGGAAGAAATGCCATGACTAAAGCAAGCAGATGGCTGGGCAGCCCACAGGCTGGAGGGAGGGATGGGCACGGTACGCTGTCCTGGCTCCTGTCGGTGGCAGAAAGGACGGCGTCTGTCCAAGTCTGGAGCATCCAAACTCGATGAGCAGCAGCAGCACAGGATGGAGATGGAAATCCACTGCAGAGCCTGGCGTGGAGCTGCTGACACTCCCTCCTTCCCTGGGCAGCCAAGATGACACTCTCGGGGCTCCTTTCAATGCCCTTCTAATTAACTGCTCCATCCCCTGCCTGACTTCATGCTGGGAACAAGAGGCAGAGCCAGGACAACAGCTATGCTCCCATCCACCCCTTATTAGATATTAGTGAGAAATCCTTCCCTGTGAGGGTGGGGAGGCCCTGGCACAGGGTGCCCAGAGAAGCTGTGGCTGCCCCTGGATCCCTGGAAGTGTCCAAGGCCAGGGTGGATGGGGCTTGGAGCACCCTGGGACAGTGGAAGGTGTCCCTGCCCATAGATGATCTTCAAGGTCCCTTCCAACCCAAATCACTCCATGATTCTGTGATTTATCATCTCAGTGGGGCTGTGGCTGCTGTGCCCTTCACTGCTGTGACCCAGAGGTCATGGTTTGGGTTGAGCTCACCTGGGGACACCAGGGACCCCCAGATCAACCCCCCTCCCAAAGCCCAGGCTCTGACCTGGGACCTTTCAGAGCACCTCAGATCCCCCAGCACAGGCACCTCTCACCCTCCAGCCCCAGGCAGGAGCTCTCTCCTTGCTCATCTTCTCTTTTCCTTTAAAACGCAGATTTAGGGCTTTTCTCTCTCCCGAAGCCGCTGAGCCAACAGCCCCAGTGGAGAATTGTGCTCTGGACTGTGCTCCCAGAAATCAAAGTGCTTTGTGCCAGCGTTTGATAATACACCCTGCTATACATTTTGATTACATTACAAATACGATTACTATTAAGCTACTATAGGTCTGCCAGGAATAATCCCGCGCTGACTCACTTCAGATGCCAGGGAGATGCTGTATGAAATAGCTGCTCCTGCCACATTCTGATTGCTGTGCTGCAAAGCCGGGCCGCAGGCTTTAAATACACTCAATGTGTTCGGTAAATGAAATTTCTGGGATAATATTAAAATGTAATCCTCCTGGAAAGCATTGTCATCGTTCTAAAGGACTCTGCTGATTCCCTCTGCCGGCTCCCACTGATGTGTACCTGGACATTCTCATTCAGAGGCTGCTTGAGGGTCGGGCAGGGACTGCATTAAAGGTCCCCTGTCCCCCTCTCCACTCCTGACTCATACAAACCCAATCACACGCTCATGGAAAACTGGATTTCCTGCAGTTTGGATTAGGTTTCTCCCTTTGCTCAGGGCTTTGATCTGAGGAATGGGTCCTGGGAAAAAGTGCAGCACTTTGCTATTGAACCATTAGGGACACTGTGGGCTGGGGGAACCCGAGGGACTGGCAAATCACCTCTAATGTCCCCAACAGCTCCCTGATGAACACATCTCAGGGTGCAGCTAGTGTACATTACACTTTCATGTCACACTCCCACATTTTGGTCCTGGAGGCACTTTTGCCAGTGAACTGGAGAAGGTGTGAGGCTGCCAAGGCAGAGAATACACAATTGCTTTGGCAAGTGCAGTGGTGTACAGAGAACACAGAACCCCAAAATGGTTTGGGTTGGAAGGGCCCTTAAAGACCATCCAGTTCCATCCCTGCCATGGTCAGGGACACCTTCCACTATCCCAGGCTGCTCCAAGCCCTGTCCAACCTGGCCTTGGACACTATTCCAATCCACTTTGCAAAGTGCCAGGCTCCCAGTGCTCTGTGCCCAAGCACTTGGTGGGGACAAGCTGTGGCACCAGCTCTTACCATGGTCTGGAAGCAGGAGTGGAGCTGGGTCAGGAATGGAGGCTTCCCAGAGAGAGCCAGGACGCGCTTTTCCACCATGGTGCACTCCACATCATCGTCCTGGATAACGACATCCTTCTTCAGGATCTTCACGGCGTAGAGCTCGTCCGTGCCCTTCCTCTCCGCCAGCATCACCTGCACAAGGGAGAGGACACGGGTAGGATCAGGGGAAATGTGGATCTACAGTGCCTTGAGCTGAAATAGTTACAGCTAATGAGCCATTGCTCATTACCCTGTGGCTCCCCTTAGAGCCCTGAGAAAAGCTGCAGGCGACAAACTGCAGAAAGCTGCCAGGGGTATTCCCAAAACCATTTAGGGACACTAAGTCTTAGGAGTAACACATCTCCTCCCTCATCACTTCATTGCCTCGAGGAGCCCAGCCCAAGGGTTTGATGATATCTGAGCCCAGCTCACCCTCCGGCACCCCTCACCTCTGGTTTGGCACCCTCGGAGTGTCACCAGCATCGGGGGAGGGTGTCAAGAGGCTGAACACAGAGTCCATCAAATTATGAGGTGGTAAACATTTAAAGTGGAAAAGAGTTAGTCTATAGTGAATTGTAAGAAAAAAAAACATGTGATTTTCTCTGCCTCGCCCCCTCCCTCCACAACAGTGAGCAAACCCCATCATGTGCTGGTTCATCACCCAGCCAAGGCCCCTCTCAGCCAGAAGAATCCATCCAACCTCCCATTTCCCACCAGTCCCACCCATTTGCAGGTTTATTTATTGCAGTAAATGGGATTCACTGCTTCTGCTGGTGCAAATCCCTCGGGTTAATCCCACCAGCCCAGCGAGGGTCCCCTGCCTGACCCATCAGCCTAAGCTGCTCCTTGGGCTGCCGGCAAATAAACCGACTCTGAAACCTCACTTTGCTTCCCATTTTCCCTCTCATGCTCTCTCATCGCCTTAGATTGGAGCACTGGGTGGAAACGAATTGCTTTCCATTTGAAGGAGTCGGCAGAAATCCTCCAGTCACATCAGGAACAGCAGCTTGGGGGTTTTGGAAATAAATTATGTGAAGTCAGCATTGATAGGGTGGAACTGAAATGTGCTTCAGGCTGGGGCAGACGGGCAGAGGACACACGAGCAGGTCTCAGGGTGACTTCAGACACACCAAGGGCAGCAGAATTAACCTTCTTGTGTTCCACAGGCTGCCCGGGGCAGTTGGGGAGTCCCCACCCCTGGAGGGATTGAGCAGATGTGGCACTTGGGGACAGAGGGTAGTGGTGGCAGTGCTGGGGTTGGACTCGATGGTCTTACAGGGCTTTTCCAACCGCAGCAATTACGTGATTCCATTCCGTGACACAGCCTGAGGACTGGGGATGACAAGGCAGGGACCCACCGAGGTCTTTGGTGCCACCCACTTGTCTCAGTGCGAATCCCAGAGAACAAGGAACAGCACTTTGTGAGCGGCTCTGGCGCGTTCCCGGCGCTCGGCCACAGCCCTGGGGAGCCTGGCTGTCCTTGACACACTGCTGGTCAGGATTAGCTGACAGTGGCACTGGGGCTCCTCAGTGCCAAGTGCTCTGGAGAAGGCGCTGACATTCCCCTTTCCATCGGTGGGGTGGGATTGCAGCAGCCACACGCCACCTCATCCTGCGGCAGGGCTGAGCTGTGGGCTCGGGGTGTGTCAGGGACTTTGGGGCAGGATTTATTCACCCGCTGATCCTTCAAGAGCATTGGGAACCCAGAGCAGCTCACTGTGCTGCTGGGATGGAACACAGCAAGGCACAGCCACAGCTGCCCCATCCCTGGAAGTGCCCAAGGCCAGGTGGGATGGGGTTTGGAGCGACCTGGATAGTGGAAGGTGTCCTGGTGCTGGGTAATCCTTAAGGTCCCTTCCAACCCAAGCCATTCCCTGTTTCTGTGCCAGGGCAGCAGACACAGCTGCCTCATGCAGCGTCTGCACTTCTGCCCTCCCTTGTGGTTCTGCCCAAACTGAACTGTTTTGGTTCATTGCCTCCATTTATCACCACTTTACACAAGTTGAGCTTTACAAGGCGCCACACGCAGGTGCTAAAACCAGAGCTAATTTTTAGGTGATAAAAGCAGAAGAGCTTTGGCTGCTCAGAATTGGTGGAAAGGAAAAGTAGCCACTCTGGGAACATATTCTGAGGGAAAGTTAAACCTGTTACCTGAGTGTAAGAGCATTATATACAATATCAGTTATATACAGACCTGCCTTGCCATCCACAGCCCTTTCAGAGGAAAGTTAACTAAAGCTGGAGCCTCTGAGCCTGGCATCTGCTTCTGCCCCGAAGGGACCTCGCTGAGGACGTGGCTCCCACCCCCCTCTGCAGTGCGAGCAGAGCTTGGCTGGGGTACCACCACAAATGCAAAAAACTGCTCGAGGCCATACATGGCTGTGAATGGTTCACGAAGCAGCTTCCCCGTGACACGGCAACCCCGAGCACAGCTGAGCCAGCCCTGCTCCCTGAGATGTGAAAGGCAAAAGGACCTTCCAGCTGCCGACAATCAGCTGGGGGACAGAGGGAATGGCTGGGTGTGACGTGTGTGCCCAGGAGGACTGGACTCCTGAGGCACATCTGGGTATTCCACTCTCCTGGATTACAAAATCCCAGAATCATTTAGCTTGGAAAAGACCTCCAAGGCCATGAAGTCCAAACTGTACCTGATCCCCACCTTGTCCCCAGCCCAGAGCACTGAGTGTCATGTCCAGTCAGTCCCTGGACACCTCCAGGGATGGGGACTCCACTCCCTCCCTGGGCAGCCCCTGCTTCCCTTTCCAGGGAGAAATTCTTCCTGATGTCCTGAAGTTTGAAGGTGTTCAAATACCAAAGACCCAAACAGACAAGCGCCCCCAGCACAATCCAGAGCCCAGGATGTGTGTGGGTGACAGAGGGAGCAGGGACACCCAGCCTCACCCATGCCCTGCCCTCCTGCCACACTTCACACAGAGAGGAGAGCAGAGCATCGCACAGCTTGAAGGTTACCACAGCCCAGGAAAACTCTCCCACTGCAGTGGAATCCACAACTGCAGCGGCCAAAGGCTCCGCCCTGCTCAGCAAAACAACACAAACCCCTGAAAAGCCTGACAGCTCGAGAGCAGGACAGATTGATTAGCTGCAAAAATATGAGCAAGCCACCTAATTTCACTATCCTCTATTTATAATACAGCAAAGCAAACCCAGGGTGGGCTGTGCCAAGCACTGCCTCCCTCCGTGGGAGTGTCTCCCTGCCCGTGCCAGCCTTGTGAAGCTGCCACCAGCCACAGTCCCAGGGAGCCCACCGAGACCCCAGAGCACCAGGGGCACCTGTGTCCTGGGACTGAACATGCTGAGCCAGGACCACACACTCCCAAGCCCCTATTTTCCAAACCAGATCCGTTTTCCACCCCCTAAACCCTGCTGCCTGGCTCGGGGGACCTCCATCTGCCAGCGCACTCGCTGGGAAGCAGATTGCATTCTTTTTTAACTTTGTATTGGTGCAAAAAAAAGCTGATATTTAACTTGATTTATTCCTGTAATATAGAGTATTTGTTTGGGAATGCTCCAGCACAAGAGCTAGAGATATTCTGAACATAGAGAAAGGAAGTTTGTCAAACTCCACTGAGGACAACATGTTTGTACTCCTGACCCTGGACAGCCAAGTGTGGAGAGAGGAAAATACTGAGCAGTAAATCTGAGGTCCTGATGCCAAAGGGTTAATAGAGACAGACAGAGGCTCACTAAAACAGTGTGATTATGGTCCAAGAGCTCTCCCAGCCAGCAGAGACAAGGGAGGATGGAGGCTGGCAGCAGGCAGCCAGGCACAGGAGCAGGTGCCAGCCCTGGAGAGGGAAGGACACAGTGCCAGCCTTGGAGAAGGATGGCGATGCCATGGACACAACCAGCTGCCGGGCACACCAAGGGCTGGGGCGCTGAGGGGAGCCAGGCTGCTCTCCCTGCTCCAGGCACCTCTGCCTGGCTCCTCCCGAACATCTGGCACCTCTGTCGGTGCGCAGGAAGCGGGCGCAAAGCCGTGCCACCTGGGTGTCCCCGTGCCAGGATGCCGGGGCAGCAGGGATGCCTGGGGAAGCGCAGGCACACGTGAGGGTGAGGCTGCATCTACCCGGAGAAACCAACGTGCTGTTTTAATTAGCGCTAATTAGCATATTTATAACATTCTGTTCCAGGGAACAGTTTCTGTCACACATTCCCTTATATAAGCCAGAGCCGACTGAGGAGTTTGCTAATGTTTCTCAAATTTAAGGGATGAAGGCGGCGGGGGACACGGCACAACTACAGAGTCTCCAGATGCCAGGCACAGGGTTTGAAAGGGATGAGGTGCTGGGAGGGAGGGAGGGAAGAGCGGACATTTCTGTGTGAGAGCAGCACGGGCACGAGGCACGGGGCTCTCCTGCTCCCCAGGATGCCAACCCACAGCAAAAGGGTACAATGCCGAGTGCCAGGGCTGATGGGTACCATCAGCACCGCCCCATTCCCTTTCTGTCACAAATGTTCCCATGGATCCCTGAGCTCTCCACCTCTGGAGCAGGAGAAAACACCTGGAGAGAATCCGGGGCCTCCCAAAGCTCCAACGCCAGCAGAAGGCTGGGGAAGGAAGGGCTGCTCCTGTTGCACCCCTGTGCTCAGGGGAGCATCTCTGCACACCCTCCTCATCTCCACTACCTGCCCAAGGAATGAGCCTGCAGGCACAGCAATATTCCCTGCAATTAAGGCAATTCACTAATGAGAGTGGGGTTAGGCCAGCCATCACACCAGCAGACACTGCACCCACCTCCTGCAGAGCCCCAGCAGCCCCTGGAGCACTGGGATCCCGAATGGAAATCATGAGAGCTGGCAAGAGCCCAAGGAAAACGAAGGCTCCAAGTCACATAATTACCAGAAGAATGAAATTCTGTTACCACTCACAACCGGTCTGGGAAGTTAATTAAAATGTTCCCATATATTTGCAATTATTAGAGAGGAAAAAAAACCCCAACCAAATAAAAAAGAGCTTCAAAGACACAATTCATCCCCTGCTTCCCAAAAGGATGGATTTTGTGATGGTCTCATCAGACATCTCTGGTGCTCCCTGCAGTTTACACAGTGGGAGCCAAGCTGGGCTCCCAGTACCGTGACACCAGTGCTCCCAGTCAGAGCAAGGACAGGTCACACTGGAGCAGCCACACGGCCACAAGAAACACGTGTTCAATACAGAAGGAACCTCACCTTCCCAAAGCTTCCTTTTCCCAGCACCATCAAGAAGTTGAAATCCGAAAGCTTCATCCGATCCCGGCTGCCATTGTTGTCGAATTTGGAAATGGCATTTCTTGCCTTCTCATCCGCAGCCTTGGACCCAGTTCCGATCTTGGCTCTCTGCAAAGGTGGAGATGGGATGGGGAGGAAGAGAAAACATTACTGTAAACAGCAAGGAGAACAGGCATTACAAAGCAGTGGGTGCTCCTGAAATCCCACCCCAATGGATCTTTCCCAGCTCAGAAGCCACCCGGGGCTTCAAGAGCCTTTTCCATCACCATGATGGGGACAGCACCAAGAAAAACACTGCAGAAGTTACCAGCCCTGGCACTGCTCAGCTGCTTCCCAGTTAACCTCTGCCAGAGCAACTGGGAATCACCTCTGCCCATGGCCACCCCTCTTCCCGTGCCAGCAGGACACGGCAGCCTGCCACGCTACCCTAGACCATGTCCAGGGCATACAAAGCACAGCAAAGAGGCCTAAATAAGCTCTTTTTGGACAAACTGGCTTCTGTCTCTTACCTCACCAGAAAAAGACAGGTGAATATAAATATATGAAGGTAAAACATGGGACTTTTTATCCAGCTCCATATCCATTACTGCCCTTATGGGTCCCTTCCATTTGATGTATTCTATGATTGTATTTGATAGTGGAGGGAATCGCAGCCCTGTGCTGGCTCAGGTTGAACGGAGGAAGCCACAAACCCATTTGGAACAGCCCAGAACAGACAGCCCCCCAAAGAGCCACCCACCCCCCTCCTGCCACCACAGCTGCTCACTGTGGACCCTCACAAAGCCACCCATTTTTCAACACCAGACTCCACCGGCGGCCCAGTGCCTCCTCCCCAGGCCAGTGGCTGTGCTCTGCTGATCCTCCTCCCATAAAAGCTCTCTCACAATTTATTCCCTTTTAATTTATAGAAATATGTGGCAGTGTGAGGCCTGTGCTGAGCTCAGCCTAGCATGAAATTCCATTAACCCGATCCCGGCGGTTCAATTTGGCTGCTGCTGGCAGCCCCTCCAGATAGCACCTCGCGGGGAATCTCAAGCCTTTGCCGCTGCTAATTGGTTCTCACAAGGTTCTCCAGGCTGCAGAATTCCCCACTCAAGGTCACCTGCAGCACCTCTGAGCATCTGAAAAGCTCCTGCACTGAAAACCTAAGGACTTATTTCTGGGATTTTGACACGTCATCGATGTGACCGCAGTTCTGTCCCAGGAAAAGGCTGAGGACTGAGGATGGGACCTGCTGCTGTCAGTGGAGCCACACACACCACACACCCTGTCCTGCTTCCCGATGGGAAAATGTTCACACGGGAAAAGGAACTAAAGTCACCTCCCCCAAAGCACAAAGAGTATCCTCGGAGTCATCTTTAGGCTTTTCCAGGGTTGCCAACAGAAAGGGACACCCAGCCAGAGCTCTGCACTAACAACCAGCAGCTCTGGCACATCCAAACACGGCTCACTGAACCCAAATTGTTGAATCCCAGAACGATTTGGATTGGAGAGACCTTAAAGATCGTCCAGAGAGGATGATCAAAGAGGGAGAAAGAGGAGAATTTTCATTTTCTCCATCCCAGCAAAGCCTCCAGACCCAGCACAGCAGACACTGGGGAGCAGCCAGCACCTAGCTGTGAGGATCTCTTGGGGTCCCTCCTGTTACCTGCAGCTCTCTTGAGGCTGTGTCTGAAGAGAGGCCATTTCAGCCCCCGTCAGTCCCACATGTGACCTGATTTAAAGCTCCATGGTGTGCTCTAAGAGACCAGATGAGGAAATAAACACCATGAGGCTTCCCTGGGAGCAGGCTCAGCCCGTGGCTTGGCCAGGAGGGAAAAGGTCTTCCAAGAAAAGTGCCCAAAATGAGGGTCAGGGTGATGGAACAACCAGCTTCCCCAAGGGAATGGTCTTGTTCCTGCTGTCAAGTGTCTCTAAGGGCTGTAAGTGAGCACAAAAGTCCTGTAACCCCTTTTTAAACACTCCTAATGCTCCCACAATATTGAGACCTCTTTGGGGTTTACAAGTGACATATGCCAAGATATTGCTCACATATTTTTCTAAAAAAAACCAGCACTTGTACTCCAACAAGTACTCCAACATCCTTTTGTCCCAGTTAATTTACTACATCTGAATTTATGCAGGAGCACCTGAGGTCCCCATCTCTCAGGCTGTCCCAGCAAGAGGCCCATAAAGAGTGAGCAGAGCCGGCTGTGGTGCAGGATGTGGTGCTGGGATGTGGGGCTGGGATGTGGTGCTGGGACCTGGTGCTGGGATGTTGGGATTTTGTCTCGGACACTCCTTGTTCAGCGAAGCACCTGCTGTGACACAGCTGCAGGAAGCACAGCAGGAATGCGACTTTGCATCCGTGTGGCTCCGTGTCACCCAGGCTGGCCCCGCATCCTCCCAGCCAGGCTCCAGAACATTCCAGGCTCCAGCACACTCCACTCGTCATTCCCAACACCAGCACGAGCCACAGCCCAGCTGGAAGGGGATTCCCTGCCTGTAACACTGACTGCCTCACAAGGGAGGAGTGGGGGACATGCAGCAAGGTGAGGGGGCAGGTGTGCTCTGGCACCTCTGCACAGTGCGTTATCTGATCTGTAGACAACTCGTCACCTGACTTCCCAGACCATTTTAACAACACTGGAACACCATGAAATGCAATAAAAGCCAGTTGTTGGTTCTTTGTCGAGCCAAAAACCATTGGTTGTAGGCAACCATTGTATTAGAACTGTCTCTTCTTGGATATTCAGGGAAGATGTATATAAATAAGATAAAAAAGAAAGGAGAACAGGAACTAACCCTCCAGTCTCTGCTACAATTACGGAGTTCATGCTGAGAACCATAAGGGCAACTCTTTTATTTCTGTATGGCTCATTGCGTGTGAGTCTCCAGATGTACCACACTCATTCCCAGCATTCTGTGGAGATTTCAGCTACACTGGAAAATGGCAAAGATCTGCTAATTCAGCAATGTCTGGATCAATCATTCAGCAAAAACTTCCATGGCTTATTAAGTAGTAAATAGACATTTCTCCTTGGAGCCTCTTTGGGGAGCTGGACCCTGCTCCCTGTTCCCTGTACTGCCAGGGAAAGGGCTGGCAGGGAAAGTTCCTTGCCGAGGGCACGGCAGGCAGGCAGTGAGGAAAACCCCTGAGTCCAAGAAAAATCAATTCACCTCAAATTTCTGCCTCAGCTCCTCGTTTCCTTCTTCTCCCTCGGGAGGCACCGGGACGTTGAAATACTCGCCCTCCTCCTGGCTGAGCAGCTTGAACCTGGAGGGACAGAGACACCGTGGGGTCAGGGCGGCAGGTGGGGCTGCAGGGAGGCAGGAGCTGACCTCTGCTCCAGCACAGCTCTGCCTCTGCCATACCAGCAGCCAGGGGACCCTTCCCCAAGGTCAGGAGACACCCAAACCATCTCCCTCAGCAAGCTGCAGACCCTCAGAGGATGGGGGGATGTTTCTGGGTCGCTCACTGTCCTGGGGATCCCCACAGCCCGGGGAGCACATCCACTGCCTGCTGTGGTGGGCACACAAGAGCACTGGTGTCGCTTCCAAACCAATCCTGACCCCAAACTCCACAAACCTATGTTTCTTGTGACAGCCATGGGCACAGGTGTGGGCAATCCCCCTCTCTATCAGCTGCCCCACAAGGACAGCACGTGGAACGTGCCAGTACCGGGCTGGTGCTGCCAACCCTGAGCACACAGACAGGACACTCCTCCAAAGGAGTAGAAGAGCTTAAGCAGCAATTATCAGAAATTATGGAAACGCCACTCAGATCCCATGGGTTTCACCCTGGGGGGGGCACAGCAGTGGAGGCTCCGCATCCAGGATGGATCTTGGCTGGGTGTTATCCCAGAGGCTGCTCCAGGAACAAAGCCCTGTCTGCACAGCACAGGGACAGGCTCTGCCTTTGAGCTTGTTTTCCCCATTAACTGCAGTTGTTTAGATATGAAATATAGATCAGAGCTCTTTCTCCTTCAGTTTACTCTAGCCAGCACTGTGACAAGAAAAATTACTTAGATCTCCACTTACATGATTTTTAAAAGGCTGGAAAATGCTCAGGCTTTGGGCTGCATCAGGAGCTGGCAGCGCGTGGCACACACGCACCCTTACAGGTGACTGGGAATTCGGGGGGAAGTGACAGCTTCCCGCTGCTTTCCAGAGGAGGAGCCGTGTCCCCAGCAGGGCCTGGCTGGTGACAAGCGAGGCTGAGCCCCAGCAATGCCACTGTGCCATAAACTGAGCCCTGGCAATACACACTGTGCCCACCTCAGCGGGGACAGGATGGGGCTGGAGAGCAGTGGAAGCACCTGCAGCTCTGCCCAGGAGTGGCACAGCGTGGGCACCCAACCCACCTAATTCCTCCTCCGCCTCTCAGGGGGACATGACCAGCTTCCATGGTGGAAAAACCAGTCTGGGGTATTCACTCAGCTTGTGAATGCAGCTTAATTACATGCAGGGTTTGGTTTCCAAAAGACATTTAGTGTCTCTTTTCTGTTATTACACTCGCCATTGACAGGTAACAGCTCTCAGGCACCAGTGCCTGGGGGAAAAACAGGGAAATAAGGCACTGTGTGTCCTGCTGGGGGAGATAAAATGGAAATGGAGAGACCCATCCAGGGGTGTCGCAGACCTGCTGTGTTCATGGCTGGGTGGTAACGAGCGGCTGTAATTACACACGTTGTAGTTCCTCCTTCATCTGAGCAATGCCCTCCACAGCCCACGTGCTCCAGCCAGGAATCACAGCTCAGAGGGGTCCCCCCACCACCCCCTCGCAGCCCTGCTCTCCCACACGCCTGAGGAAGCCACGGTGTCTCTCCAGTACAGACACTGAGGGAATCCAAGCAGAAAATGCTGGAAAATGTCTGTTTGGCAGATGCTGGCAGGCAGTGCCAGTTCCTCCCCAAGCCCCCGCAGTGAGAGCCCAGGGGAGCACCAGCCCCACAGGCAGAGCAGCCTTGGGAACCTGAGTGTGCCCCTGGGAAGGAAAAGCCCCCCGAGACCCTCAGCCTGAGGACATGGAGGAGGTCACACAAAGCCAGGCCATGCTGGGCACTCGGACACTGCCCTGGCACCTCTGGGCACTCCACGGACACCCCACCACGGCACCAGTGACCCTCACCAGCCCCAGAGGTGGAGCAGCACCTTCCACGGAGCTGGGACAGGTGGGCTGGAGCAGAAGGAAGCTGGCAAGGCTGGGGGGGCTGCCACACCTCCCACCACCTACAAACACCCTGGGCTGCTTTGTGCCCACGGTGTTCGTAAAACAATCGCATCTCACCATCCATCCACTCCCGACTTCTGCAGCTCAGAGATCCCAAAGGACAAGGAGCCCATGAAATCATTCCTGCTGGTCAGATCCCAGTCCCAGATCTCCACAGACAACCGCCTGTCTTTGTCTGCCTCTTTCAGTTGGCTGGAAGAGAGGAAGAGAAAAGGGATGGTTTTATCCTGGCAGCCTTTGCCACATCACTGTGTCCCCCCATGCTCCACAAGAACACGGATGCAAAGTGAAGGGATGATCCTCAATGCCTGTGGAGGTCTCCAATATTTAATTTCCCAGGCACATCGGATTCACACAGAGAGCACGGAGCTCCTGCCCTGACACACTCAGCTTTGAGTGGGGTCAGGGCAGAAGTTTGAGTGCTTCTGTGTCACAGAACAGAGAGAATCATTTCTCAGTTGAATCAGCTCAATGCCTCTGAATAATTAAATCAGAGCAAATAAAGTCACATTAATTTTTGGTGGTGAGAAAATTCACTTTACAAATTTAAACATTTTCCTTGTACTTACAATTTAAATGTCTCATTCCACTCAGGATTCAGGGAGCACTTGATAGTTTTGGTCTTCTGTTTGCTTTCGTTTTTGGGGTCAGGGATTAGTTTAAGCTTCACGTAGGGATCTGACAAGCCATTAGGGTCCATAGGAACTAGGTTTTTAGCATCTCTTACTGGGGAAGAGAAAAAGGATTAAATTCAGTATTCCAGCTATAAAAATACCCAACAACTGACAACTTCCCTGTGTGCCAAGAGTAAGTGTGAAAATAGTGATTAAAAGCAGAATTAAACTGGATCTGTGCAGACATGGGCATTACATGAAGAACGACATAATTAAAGCCGAGCAAACGCAGCTCTCGTGGATGGGGGAGGCTGCAGGGTCGACTCAGGAGATTATTTTTACTTTCTGACAGGATGATTTGTTGTTTGCTCTCAGTTTTAAGCAGTTTAAAGCTGATTTGTTTCCTTTTGCCCCTTGGGAAGCAGAATTGCACTGATCTGTGGGGGCCTGGGGATGGAGCTTTTCCTTGAGGATGGAAACAGCGATGTAGGGTGGGAGCAGGTACCCAAAGGCACAGCAACAGCGGCTGGATCCAGCACGGCTGGGGCCCCTCGGGCTCTGCTGAGGGACTGGGGATGCCCACAGGGCACCATCACCTGGCAGCATCACCCTGGCTCCGGAGCATCTCCTCCGGGAAGCAGGAGCAGAGCGGGAAGAGCAAACCTGAGGTGACTCAGCTGCTTGTAATTGGATTGCAGCTTGGACAAATTAAATACAGCCAGGCTGAGCTGAGTCTCTTCACCCAGATTAAGTCCAGAAGGGCCTGTCTGCCAGGAGAAGGATCTTATCTTCCCCTCAGCCTGAGCAGAGATATCAGAGAGGGGAAGTCTGATGGGTCAGGATGGAGCCGAGCCATAACCTGGGGAAAAACTGTTTGCAAGGAAGCCCAGAGCAGAGCCCCATCCCCAGGTCTACACAAAGCCCAGGGATCAGGCACAGAGGGTCCTGCCATGTCAGGAACAGCCTGAAATCCCAGCAGCAGCTCTGCTGTGAGGCTCAGCTTCACCCCCTAATCCATGGGCAGCACTACAGGATGGCAGAAGCTACCTCCAGAGTCAGAAGAGTAAAACCAATTGCCCAGTTCCCAGCTCACCAGTAAGGAATTTCTGATGAGGCTGGGAACTAGAGAGTTTTGAAAAGCAAATTAATGCCCCAAAATCTGCCATCTATTGCTGTCCTCCCGAAGCACTGCCCAATTTCCAGCTCCACGGAATCAAACTCGTAGCCAAAATTCAACTCTGCATTTATAAACGAGCTCATTTATCAAACGTGACAGCCCTGCCAGCAGCTCGTGAGACAGGGAGAGGTGTGAGCCTGCCGGGAACTGCCGGCTGCCCCATCCATCCTGCAGCTCTGTGTTCCTCACACGCCTGGGAGGAGGCAGCTGCAGCAGCCACAGCCTCCTCCTGCCCCTCTGCCAGAGGGGAAGGAGTGACTTCATCCCTGACAGCGGCACAAGTGACCTCGCCAGGGATGCTGTCATAGAATCATTGAATGCTCGAATGGTTTGGGTTGGAAGGAACCTTAAAGCCTGCCCAGTCCCACCACCCTGGGGCTCCCTGTGCACCCCCGGCACGGCCACGGCACAGGGAATGATGCTCCCAGCGCTCTGCTGAGCTGGGGCCTCTCCACACACTTCCCTCGAGCTCTTACTGCCTTTTATCACCTTCCTGGCTTTGGAATGATCATGAAAATGTTTTCAGTGCCCCTGCCCACCTGCAGCACAGAGAGCTGTGGGAGCCTCAGGGAAGCAAGGACAGCCCAGTGCCAGTCACAGGACTGGGCACTGACCGGCGGCACCAGGGCAGGGCGGTGGGCACGGTCCTCGCTGGTGACATCCCCCTTCACCTGCCCCAGGGTCAGCAGAAGCACCTGAGGACCTCCTGTGTGAGCAGCAGAATCAGCCCAGGGGCTGCGAGACACTGGTGGCTCTGGGGTCTCCCATGGATTGGTGTCCCCTCACTGGGAGGTGACACAAAATGATGTCACATGCAATCAGCTCCAACTCTGCTCCGCGTTTCACTGTCCCAACAGCCAACACAACATCCTCTGGAGACTAATGAACAACCCTCTGTTGTTTATCAGGCCGCCCTTCGCTACTTTAAGGAACAGAAGTTGTTCCTGGCCCTCGCAGTTAATCAGTTTATGCCCTGAAGCATGAGATTTGATTACCTCATGTTATTATCTCAGCGTGCAGACCTCAAAATTTCATTAATGGGAATAATTTTATCTATTCATTTAAAAAACCCAAAATGCTTCTGCTTGACCTTAAGAAACTTCCTGACTTTTCAAGCAGAAATCAACAATTAAGTGAAGGAAAAATAAAAAACCTGGAGCGGCGCAGCAGCAATACCTCACGGCAGGGAAGATGTGCTCCTCGCCAACATTTATGGCATTTATTTGACAGTTAAATTTGATATAAAATAGTTTTACATCTCTCATATCCTGACAGTTTTGTGCATCATTAAGAAGTAGTAACATCATTATTAACAGTGATGAGTAAGAATATTACGATCCCACTTAAAGCAAGTCCTAAATCACTCTGGGTACCAAGTCTGGCCAAGGAGATGCCACTGTGGGCTCAGGCCATGGCCAGGACGAGGGCTGTTGGTAAGTCATCTCTGGACTGGGGGGGTTTAGGGGGGCAGTGTCCTCCTCCTCCACACAATTCCTGTGGCAGTGGGGACACTGCTCCACTGCCACAGGAAGGAGATGTCACCCACTCTGCCTTGCAAGGCCAGGGCAGGCAGAGCTGGATGAACGATATTTGAATAATTTATTCTGAAAAATTCGCAATAGCTTCTCAATAAAGATTCAGACAACATCTCTGAATTACTCAGGCAGCCGTAACTGCGGGAACAGGCTTGGGAAGAGACACCCACATGTCCAATGGAAAATGTGGGAAGCAGCATCAGTCTGCCACATGCCCAAAGCAGGAGGGAGCATGGACTCTCCAGGCAGCTCGGTGACCACAGAGGTCGTGGCCAGGAGCTCACAGTGGCTGTGAGAGCAGGGCAAGGTCCTTTCTCCAGCTCCCAGGTTTTCAAGGAAAGGCAAGATTAATACACGTTGGATAAACAAACCCCCGAAAGTTAATTCCTAAATAAGCCACACAGGGTTCACTTTGATGTGAAATTTAAAAAAAGCCTACAACAAACCCACTCCTACCCTGCTCTCCAGGTGGCTCCCAGGGCTGTCACACCCTGTCCCCTCCCCTCTGAGCATGCAGGACCATGGAGAGTGCTCAGTGCAGGAAGTTCTGCTTCCCACTGTCCTCCAAAGGAAAAGGCACCGGCACAGCGAAACTGTGGCTGTTGCATCCCTGGAAGGGTTCAAGGGCTTGGAGCAACCTGGTGTAATGGAAGGTGTCCCTGCCCATGGCAAGGGCTGGATGCTCTTTAAAACACACCATTCCAGCATTCTAAGGATCTATGGAAAACCTTTCCAAAGCCTGCCTCATTGCAAGGTCAGAGCTCCACCGCCCCATCCCAGCCCATCACCTCTCCATAGCCCTGCCAGCAGCACCCTCGATTCCATAGCTCTTGGATGGGATTTTCCAGAGGGGAAGGCTCTCGGGCTGACCTGCACCACTCATCTTCCTCCCTGCAGCAGCACCAACATCCCCGGCCAGGAGCAGTCCCATCCCAGCCAGCGCTCGGCACTCAGATGAACACCCTCGTGAGTTAAAACATTTAATTAATGCTCTGATAAGAATATATTTGCACATGCTCATACAATGGAAAAGGCACAGGACTCATTACGGCTGCATCTGCCTGGGCCGGTGATTATTAATTAACGCACTTCCAGCTCGTTTATCTAATCACGGCATAATTGGTTTCAGTTTCGGTCACTGTTTTCCCTCATCACGTCGGTAAATAGGGAAGCTCCGGTCCCGGCAGGCGCTGCCAGGAGCACCGGGGGGCTCAGCTGGCACTGCGGGGGCTCGGCTGTGCAGGAACCACCGGGAACATCGGCACGTGGCCAACATTCCCAAGGGAGAGGATGGAACCCGAGATGGTCCTGTCACGCAGCCCTTGCAGGAGCACAGGGCACCCTCTGCTCCACACACACCGGCGAAGGCCACGCTGAAGATTCTCCACTGTCCCGGACGCCACAGCATAATCCCTTCAGTTCTTCTGCCTCTTAATGCCTTTTAAACTTTGCACCTTTTAGACCTTCTCCCTTTAGCCCGCTGCTCCCCTGAGAGGAGGGATGAAGGTGCAGTGGGATGCTCTGACACACGACAGACGCAGCTCCCACCGGAATGTGGTGGGAAGAGCTGGCTCTGGAGAGGAGCTGGGCACAGAGTCCTCCATGCAGCTCCCACCCCGGAGCAGCATCACTTTAATGGACTCCCAGCCTTCACATCCTCCCAGCCTTCCATTTCCCAGCCTCAAATATTCATGTCAATAATACGACAGGCTCAGCATAATCTGCATTGGGAAGCTTTGCTATTACAGAAGCAGAACTGTGCAATGCCTTGATGCCATGTTAATTTGCTGTGATTTCCTACTTTATTCCGCAGTCTTTTCCCCCTAATAAGACACTTGATCAAAGCCCGGAGCAGGACACGACTGTGATCGTGCATTTGCTCTGTCCCACAGCAGCCAGGCAATGCCCTGCCTGCTGCACATCTGCCTCTTGCACCAGGGGCTCAGAGACACATCCCACATTCTGAATACTGGGAATTGTTCCCTGTGAGGATGGGGGAGCCCTGGCACAGGGTGTCCCGAGAAGCTGTGTCTGCCTCACCCCTGGAAGTGTCCAAGGCCAGGCTGGACACAGCTTGAAGCAACCTGGGACCGTGGAAGGTATCTGCCATGCCCATGAGCTTCAGAGATGAGTTTTAAAGTCAATTCCAATCCAAACCATTCCAGGATTCAATGATTCTATGAAAATCTGTGTTTTCCATCGGGAGGGGAAGATCAAGTTTACAAAGAAAATGAAAAAATCAGAGTAAGAGAAAAGAAAAGCACAGAGCTGAGGAGCATACAGCAAATCCCTGCTCAATTTGTCAGCTCGAGGAGGAAAATCAAACCGGAGTTGGCCGTGCCCATGCTGCCGCCTGCAGGCACCGGCCCTGCCCTGCCCGCTCCTCCCTGCACTGGCCACCTTCCCCACGTCACAGCTGGGATGCTCTTGGCCACGGGAAAGCTTCCGAAATTCCTGGGCAAGGGTCCCCCCAGCTGGTGAGACAGAGAGAAGATCTCCCCCGTCACAGGCAGCCCCCTTTTCCCGAGCAGCAGGACCAAAGGTGGGCTTCCCCCGCGGCCAGCGCTGCCTCCCACGCCTGGCAGGCTCAGGGCTGTGCCACCCACCCTGCAGAAAATGTGTAAAGGGCATTTCCCACCAGCAATCTGCTCAGAGACTCTGCCCCCGCTGCTGCCTCCCTGCCTGGGCATGGCAGCCGCGCCCCACTGTGCCCCACTGTGCCCCCCCAGTGCAGCCAAGGCAGCTCCTGCAGGAATTGTTTGGGTTGGGAAATTCCTCTGAGGTCATCCAGTCCAGCCCTTGCTCCAGCACTGCCAAGGCCACCCCTAACCCATGTCCCCAAGTGCCACATCCACGCTGCTGTTAAATGCCTCCAGGGATGGGGACTCCAGCCCTGCCCTGAGCAGCTGTGCCAGGGCTGGGCAGCATTTCCATGGAGGAATTCCCCAATCTAAAACTCCCCTGGCACAACTTAAGGCTGTTTCCTCTTGTCCTGTCCTTTTTTCCCTGTGACCCTCCCGTCAGGAGCTGTGCAGAGCCAGAAGGTCTCCCCTGAGCCTCCTTTTCTCCAGGCTGAGCCCCCCCAGCTCCCTCAGCCACTCCTGGGGCTCCAGCCCCTCCATATCCCCCTTGTTGTGAGGGGCCCAGAGCTGTCCCCAGGATTCCAGGGGGTCCCTCAGCAGTGCCAGCACAGCGTTAGGTGGCTCCATCTCCCAAGGGCTGGGTAGCCACTTGAGCTTTAGGGGCCATCTGGGCTCCCCAGTGCCCAGCTCTCCTCTCCCAAAGCACTCCCACTCCTCCGCCAGCTCCATGGCAGAGCTGGAGAGCTCAGCATGCTTCCCTTCCTTTCTGGAAAAGCCAACAGCTGACACGTTTTTACCAACACCTCCATAAAGGGCCAGAAATAAAACAGCCTTTCAAACCCAGCTGAAGAAATGAAAATCCAGCTGCACAGAATGAGGCCAGGGGAGCTCCTCCCCTGCCTCCAGAGCGGTGGGAACGTGGCACCAGGGAGCCTGTGGCGCCGGCAGGAGGGTGAGCTCTGCACCCCGCTGGCATCTGATGGAGGCTGGAGGAAATCACAGGATCATTAAGGTTGGAAAAGACCTCCAAAATCACTAAGTCCAACCTTCTGGAAGGTGTCTGGGAAGAAGGACTTCTGAAAACATAGTTCTGCCTGGTTCACTGAGGCTCTCATTTAAAATGGACAAATAAAATAAAAACTGAATCATAAAATCCTCCACAGCTTTTTTCAGTTTTTCATTAACATTTTCAACAACTTGGTTTTTTTTTTTTTTTTGGAGAACACTCCTGATGGCTCTCCGCAGGGGACAAGCACCCATCAGAGCGGCAAGGAGCACCACAGGATCCCACAGAGCCAACCTCATCCCACAGAAACAAACCCTGGGGATGTCAGGGTTTCTCCGACTGTGACAGGATGTGGGAAACCAGACTCCCGCAGGGAGAGCCAGCCCTGGGCGGTGGGACAAGGGAGATTTATGTGGTGTTGCCATGGGTGTCCCAGCTCGGGGTCCCCAGCCCACTCAGGGGCACTGGCCCTGGCAGCGTGGGCACAGGGGGACACTTCACACCCCTGGATTTGACTCATCCAGGAATAACCGCGACAGCTCGGCCGCCCCTGCGGAACCTGAACGCCTGGAGCTGCCTGGGCACCCCACGTGGGCAGGAGCCTCCTCCCCAGCACAGCCCCGGCTCAGCTGCACCACACAAACCCCAGACTGTCCCTGCTGTGCCCACGGAGAGCAATCCCTGCCTCTGGCCGTGCTGGCACTGCTCCACGAGACACTGGCCCCCAAAGTCACAGCTTGGTCTGGTGTCCCCGTGCTGGGGACAAGAGGCTTCACGAGAACGTGGCTTAATGTTTTGTGGGGTGCTTATACGTCATGGGGGGAAGCATTATTTTCTGGGAACTCAAAATCCGGGTGGCAAAAGCCTCTAGAGGTGTGATAATCCTGTTCCCTGCCACAAACCACACCCTTCCCAGGGTCCTGCAGACGCAGAAACTTTACAGCATTCCAAAAGCATTTTGAGAAGTCTGTGACTGGAAGTGTTGTAAATACATGGAGCCCCTGGAGCCCTAGTCAGGCTTTGCCAGAGGGCTGCAGTGTGCCCAGAGAAGGCTCAAAGCTTTGTCCTGCCTTGCCAGGGCTCCTGGGCACTGACACCGGGCACTGCACTTCCCAGGAAGCCCTGTCACACACGTACCTACGACGGTGAGCACGTCCTTGTCGATGTCTGCTCGGATGTAGATCCGGCCCCGGCGCTCCGTGTGGTCCGTCCCGCACAGGCTGGGCACGTTCATCACGCAGCGCTTGTGCACGTTCATCATACAGGCTGTGGGACACAAGGGGACACTCAGCACCCTGCCACTGCTGCCAGGACTGTGAGGAGGGGATGGGGACAACCTGTCCTCCTTCTAAACCGGGATGTTGTGAGGGATTCTGGGATAAACACACAGCAAATGGACCTTCAAAGGCAGTTGGAGACTCTGCAGAGCCTGGGCACAGGGACCCACTGCCAGCAGCTCTGGGTCCTGCCTGAGAGACCCCAGGCTTTGGGCCCTTTTTAAACTACTTGGGTTTTGCTGACTCATTAAACTTCTCTTCCACCACCCCCAGGGTGCGATGCCAGGTGTTCAGCTAGATCCACCAGGAGCCAAAAAAGGGGCTTTAAAAATTAACTGTGTATCTGCATACATATAGAGAGGTATAAAGATCTCTCTCTATATATAAAGATACGTATATATGTATTTACATTTAAAAGCAATTCACTTCCCCTTGGCAAGATTCCCAAGGTTCTAAGGAATATGCTGTTCCCACGACAGCCAAGCTTCCCTATGCCTGAGCAAGGAGCAGCCAAGCTCGCTGCTCCCGCCGCCAGCGCCGGCACACGCCGCATGTCCCAGTCCCCCTAAATAGGAACATACAGGATTAACTTGGAAAATTACTGATTCCATCCTTTCCCTCTGCTTCCACCCCCCATTTTCTCCTCCCTGCACAGCAATTCCCCCGCCAGCAGCGCCGAGCGCTGGGAGGGAGAGGCAGCGGTACCGCGTGGCCACGGCCACAGGGTGTCACTCGGAGCCAGCGCTGGAGAGCGGGCACGTGGAGGGGCGATGCTGCAAGGATGCTGCGGGGGGATGCGGAGGGAGGATGCTGCAAGGACGCTACAGGGGATGCTGTTGCAGTGGGGGAGATGGAGGGGATGCTGCTGCAGTGGGGGATATGGGGATGCTGTAGAAAAGGATGTGGGGGGATGCTGCTGCTGCTGGAGAGTTTTGCAGGGAGGTTCCCCCCCATCCCAGCCCCTTTCCCTCCCCTCTCCCTGCAGCAGCCGCGGGGACACCCCACACCGAGTGAGAAGGTGCCCACTCATGCCCCTCGGGCACCCAGGGCCCTGCAGCTCCACACAGGCTCTTGGCTGCAGCCCAGGACCTTGGGGTGCCTGAGCCACCATCTCATCACTTACTGTCACATTTCATCCCCTGGTGAATGAGCCCGTACAGCAACGACCCGCAGTGGTCACAGAAGGTGGGGCTGGAGTACGTGTGGATTTTAAATTTGTGTTTGCTCCGGGGATCCTGGGAGGAAAATAAAGGACAAAGATTATAAACTTGCATCAAATGTTGGCAAGGCACCCCTGCTCTTCCCATTCCAAGTGCCAGCTGGCTCTGGTGGTGCTGCTAATGGACTTCAGTCAACTGCCACTGACTCGTGGGGACCTTTTCCAGCAATCACCAGGATCCAGCTTTATTCCTCTTTATATGTGTTGCCATAACAATGAAAAAGCAATGCACTGGCTTGGCTGGGTATTTATTGTTTTTCAATAACTCAGTCTTAGCATGGAAAACACACCAGGTGAAATTGGTAGGTACAAAGCAACAGAAGGGCTGGACACTGCCCAACTTCGACGCAGAGCAGGAAAAACCACCCATGATTCCATCTAAATTAAGCCTGCCCAGGAAACATCTCTGTGCTCTGGTGCCAGTCCTCCCCTTGCACTCCCAGGGATTCAAACTGCTTAGGGGATACTTTAATATTTTGAGCTTTCTTAAAAGGAAGGGCAGATTTTTGCCCAGCAGCAGAGTCTGCAGACCCAGCAAAGCCCAGTTTATCCCTTGTGTAGGCACCAGGCACACTCCTGGGCTCCAGCAAGGGTCAGCAGGAGTTAGAGCCAAACAAATCCAAATCATGGAATCCCAAAATGGTTTGGGTTGGGAGCGACCTTAAAGCCCATCCAGTGCCACACCCTGCCCTGGGCAGGGACATCTTCTCTTAGACCAGGTTGCTCCAAGCCCTGTCCAACCTGGTCCTGGGCACTTTCAGGGATCTGGAGCAGCCACAGCTTCCCTGGGCAACCTGTGCCAGTGAAAACTTCCAGAAGAAACAATTTCTCAACAGGGAGATAGGACTGAGCACTGGAAGAAAGCACTGCAGCAGAGCAAGGGTTTGGCATTTCTTGGTGTCTTCCATGCAAGAGAGGACAATTCTGGGAGCTCCGGAGAGCCTGGAGCAGTGGGGCTGAGCAGAGGAGGCTGCTGGAGCTCCTCAGCCCTGGGAGCAGCACGGGCGAGAGGGAAGGTTCCGGCACAGAGCAGCTTGATTTCATCTCAGGTTAATTGTTTAAGGGTTAGGGATGAGGCTCAGCTCCCGGCTCTGTCATTTGAGCTGAGCAGCTTTTTAATGGCCTGGAAAGCTGCCCAGGCATTAGCAAAGACACCTTTTCAGGGCACTGCGAGCGGAGTAAATAAATAAAGAGTGGAATCAGAAGTGAGCTATAACATCGCTGCTAATACATTCCATCCCCCCTGAAATTAATTTCCCAGCACTGTTGCATTGGAGCTTCCAGCTGCATTACTCACCAACATTCTGCTTTATTGCTCAGCACCACAGATAACCCCAATGGCACCCGGAAGGGGGAAAACCAACAGAGCTTCCTTTAACTCGGTCTGTGCAGTGCCAGGGATCAGGCACAGGCTTCAGCCAAGGCACTGAAACTGGAAATATCTCACATTTTACCCCAAGGAAACTGCTTCCAGACACAGCTCCTAGTGTGGCTCCAGCTGGCAGCTCCTGTGCCACAGGAGGGTTGAGGGGACAAGGGGTCACAGTCAGCCTGTCTGCTGGACACCCCAAGCAGCCTCTTCTGTCAATGACTCTGTAGGTCTGGAAGCCTTTGGCATTCCTCAGACTTATAAGAGAGCAGAGAAACGTAAGCCTGGACCTTAGGCTAGAACAGGAGGTGGGCGAATTTCCCCCCAGGAAACTTGGAGCAGGCAGCCAAGCGGCAGCCTGGGCTCAGCCTTGAGGTGGTCTGGCAGGTTCCAACCCAAAACCATGCTGTGATCCTGTTTCCCTTGCCAGTGTCCTGGGAGAAAGGAGGTTTCTGGCTGCCCAGTCCTGCATCCTGCACAGCACTTGCACTGCCCCTGCATCAGCCACCACAAAGTTCCCTCAGCAGCAAGCCAAGGGCAGGGGGACACGGGGGCAGCTCTGGGAGAAGCCATGTGCCAGCGTGTGACACGGGAGGGATCGCCCCCGAGCGCTGCGTTGCTGTGTTCCCTTCCAGAAACAGATATTCCTGTTTAGGCAAGTGAAAGCTTCAGTCATTCATAAAAAACACAAGCTTTATGCAAAAGGAGACAATTCCCACTTCATGCGAAGGATGTTGAATTCCCACAGGAACCCAGAGTTCGAGAAGCAGGAGCTGGCAAAGCAAAGTGTCAAAGTAGGCTGGGTTCTCTGAACCAGCACCCCCTGTCCAGAGCGGGGGTTCACCTTCTGCTCCCACCCCCTGCTCTGGAGAGACCCACACCCAGAGGGGCAGAGCCCCAGGGCTGTGAGGGTGATGGAGAGGGGCTTGTGTCACCTTGACCAGTGCCTTGGAAAGCGCCAGAAACTGGCAGTTCTGGGCATCATTTTTGAGCAAGGCTGAAGTCGCTGTACAAGGAGACTATTTTTGTACCACGGAGACAGGACTGACGAGAACACTGCGTATGCAGATGCTGAGACTTTAAACAAGAATAGTTAAAAAGAAGTTTGCCAAGAAAAGAAAAGACTCTTCTCCTCCCCCACCAGCATCAGCTGAGCCAGCCTGAAGAATGGGGCAGGAACATTTTTTTTGGAGCAGAACTGGAAAATGCCTTCCCAGACAGTGCTGCCACAGAGGCAGCACCCTCTGCACCAAGGGATGCAAGCCTGGAGCAGGGAGTCGGGGCAGGAGCCAGGGAAGGCAAGGAGCTGCTGTGGCTCTGAGCTGGTGCCCTGCAGGCACCAACCCAGCAGAAGTGGCAGAACCCACCTGGCTTCTGCTCCCCAGTTCAACAGCAGGATTCTGCTCTGAAATGAGCTGGTGCCACTTCCCATCCCTGACTAACTGCATTTGAAGTTGCTCTTGCTTCCTTCGGTAAATATTAGAATAAAATTCCTCCCTGTGAGGGTGGGGAGGCCCTGGCACAGGGTGCTCAGAGAAGCTGTGGCTGCCCCTGGATCCCTGGAAGTGTCCAAGGCAAGGATGGACAGGGCTTGGAGCAGCTTTGGACAGTGGAAGGTGTCCCTGCCACAGGTCTCCCAGAGCACTGGAACTCCAATTTCCCACAGTAGAGCCTTGGGAAGGGCAGCTGGACCCACAACCAATGGCCAAGGCTGCTTGAAACTTCTGCATTGACATTTGCTGCATTTGACAGAACACAGAGCTTTGCTGGAAGATTAGAGGCTGCTGCTTTCCCCATCTCATTGCAAAGAAAGCTTTAAATTATCTCTGCTGAAGAAGAATTAGCACAGTTCATGTGAAGAGACCATTTTAAAGTGAATTTCATAGTGATTTGAATAGCATAATAGCAAATAAAACACAGCCACAGCTTACTGGCTGCACTCAACAAACCCTGGCAGGGACATAAACCCAAAACCTCACATTTGATTCCCACAGTTCCCATGTGGAAAAATCCCTCGGTATGCAGGGAACAACTCACAGCAGACAGAAGCGCTCTGTCATTCCTTCCAAGGAAAGAAGGGATGCAAGAGGCTGGGTCAGGGGTGGCAATGTGACGGCTCCAGGTGGCATCCTGCCACTGTGCAAATTGCTCTTACAGACATCAGGATAGACAACGGCATCACCAGAGATAGGGACCAGTCCTGTGTGGGAGCTGCTGCCCTGGGGATGCACCTCCTGCATCTCCCCACTGCCTGCACAGGGCTGGGAAAACATCCTGGGTGAGAAACAGCCCCAAGAGCCAGGAAAAACCACACAAGGAAGCTCAGGAACAAGGGAACAAGAGTGAAGAGACTTTGTGGCAATGAGAAGAGCCACAATAAATCACAGAGACAGCACTCAAAGAAGGCTACACACAAGAGAGAAACAGGTCCTGTTTGGGGCTCAAGCAGGGAGCTGGAACTAGGTGGCCTTTGAAGTCCCTTCCGGCTGAAACCAGCCGGTGATTCCATGATTCTGGAGCATCTTTGCTGCCACTCTCACTCCTCCTCGGCAGCCTGCCCGAGCCTGTCACGCTATAAAGGGACTTTGACATTGCTGCGCCAGTGAGTGACACCAGAACTGTTTTTCTGTAGTTTACAGCGTTCCAGCCCCAGACAAGCTCCCAGAGCACAGGGCCCGAGGGCACAGGGGCCGGGCAGGCAGCGGGATGGAGACAGCAGGAGGAGGAGGCAGCTCCTGGGGAAGAACCAGCAGCAGACACAGCCGTGGGCACCGCGCTGGGGCTGCGCCCATGTCAAACACAGCCTGCCCCCGGCAGCTCCCAGCAAGTAAATACATTTTTATTGACAAAAGATCTCATCCTCTCGTCAGACAACTGCAGAGGGATATGGATGACAGTTGTTCTTCTCTGGCTGCTGCTGCCAACACCAAATAAAACACTCTCTCTTTCCCAGCAGCAGAAAAAAGCCAAGCTCAGCTGCTCTCCCACAGCAGCGTTTGCATCTCAACATCCTTCAGACATGTTTGGTAACTCACACATGCCTTGAGAGTCACGTTATTGCGCCTCCAGGAGAGCAGGGCTCCCATGGCACCTTCCCCGCAGCCTCGAGGCGCTGGAACAGCACAGAGACCCCCAAAACCCCTCCCTCCTACAGGACCTCTACTGGTGCCACCTGGGTGGGCACAGGCTGCACGACCCACCTCATCACCCTCTCAAAGAGGTACAAACCCAGCTCAGCCCCAGCCCTGCGACTCCAGACCCACAGGAAGGGCACGGACCCAACTATCTGCTCCAGCCCCTCCTTCAGCCAGCAGCTGCATCTGAACTGGGGTCACCAGACTCCCCCACCCCCTGAGACAATGAGGGAAGAGCTTCTCAATCACAGGGCTGGAACCATGGCAGCCTGGCAGGAGAAAGAGCCGTGCTCCGGCTGGGCTGGGGAAGCACCAGAAGGTGCTGGGAGGGAGCAAGGCAGAGACATCTTCATCCCATGGGAATTGTCACCGGCTGCCGGCGGAGCAGCGAGCAGGTGCCCTCGCTCCAGGGGCAGATGGCACAGCACAAGAGCTGGAGAAGTTAATTAGCAGGCCAACAGAAAGCAGCAAGTTGCAGGAAGGTTGTGAAGATTTGCCAAAGCGCCGGCCAGGGCAGGCCAGAAGAATGGGAGCTGTGAGGAGGGATCGGGGTCCTGCACTCAGAGGCAGCGCCTGGGCCAGAGGGGCCTGGGGGGACAGAGTGGAGCCCTTTCCATGAAGAAATTCTTCCTGAAATCCTCTCCAAGCTGCAAAGGGGGAAGAATTACATGCAAAATTGAAATGTAGCTACACTGGCCTGTTACCTTCCCAAAGCAACTCTGATATTTATTAACACATGCTGATTAGATGACCTTTAACAGGATCATGCAAAGAAGGTCATTTTAATGATTATTTTGTCTACAATTTAAATAATTATGCATTCTACTAATAGCTCCAGCTATAATTAGGTTTGCCAGCTGGAATACATTACACAGGCTGACTCTGGGTCCTGGAGACCTCACTGTGGGTCAGACAGACACTGGCTGTAGGTCAGACACTCCAGTCCAGTGGTCACACCAGCTCTGCCTCCTGCCAACAGGAGAGCCAGGAGTGCCAGAGCTGGGAATGAAGAGCAGCCGAGCTGGACAGGGAGGGGGTTTTAGCTGCCAGCCCCTCTGGAGCATCTCGCTCATTCTCCCTTTGGGAATGCTGGGACAGACCCCAAGCAGACAGGACATTAATGAGGAACCAAAGTCCTGCCACGACTGCAGAGCAGTGTAGCACAAACACAGCTCCGTGTCTGCAGCACCAGTGGTTCCAGCTACAGCTTCATTCTCTGCTGCAAGGAGCAATTAATCTTTCATTTTTTCCTGCTTGGAGACACTATCATGTGTAATTAGTCCTCTCTCCCAGATGGAAGGCTCCTGCTCGGCAGGCTTGGCAAGGTTAAACACACAGCCACACTCTCGCTCTCCTCAAGGAGCTTCAAACACAACCAGATCAAATAGAAACACCCCAAAGTGGAACCACTCAACAGTGACAGAGACTCTGACATTTCACTGGTCTCCAGGGATTCTGCTCTGCTCCCCAAGCGTGAAACACCAGCTCCCCCCGGGTTCTCTCTGCATGCACCGACCTCCATTCCCTGCAGCACTTCAGCACACCCTGAACTTCAAACTGAAGAGTTTTAATTCAGTAATTAGAATTACCCAGATGTTAAAAAGGAAACATTCAGATAGACCGTAAGCACTGTACAGATGAGGTTTTCTCCTCAATTCTCCAGCACTATGAAGACACAGAGATCAAGGAGCAAAGTCAGAAGTTATTTTTCTTTTAACACATTTTTTTTCCCTGGTCTCCAGGTCTAGGCCACAGGGAAGAGCCACCCTGGGATCCCAGCTGGTGTCAAAGCCCCAGCACAGGCTGCAGCATCCCTGCACTGCTGAGCTATGGACTCCAGCTCCCTGCACAGCTCCCTTCCCTCTCCAGCTCAGCAGAACCACTGGCCCACTCCAAGGATGAACCCACTGAGAGATTTGACAAATGCAATAAATTAAACTCATTCTTTCTGCAGGATTTACTGCAGATTCGTATTTGTGGAAGAGTTACCAGCTTGCTGCACCACCTGCAAAAACACATCCCTGTAACCAGCACAGCCTGATGCCACCAGATCTGCCACCAGCACAGGTGGCTCTGGATTCCCATCGTGGTTATCAGCAGCCACAGAGCAGAAGGAAACTCCAGCTTTCCATCATTCAAAGCAAAGCCCCTGTTCCTGGCTCATTCTGAAGCCAACAAGGCACTGCTGTGTGCTGAAGTAGTTCTTCCTCTCCTGATTCAAAGCTCCTTAAGGATTATATGATTATATAATTATAAATATGATATATTATAGATATAATTATGCTACTGAAAGAGCAAGACTGACAGTGCAGGAGGAAGGAAGCTTGCCCTGCCTGCATTCCCCAGTGACACCTCCGTGTCAGAGGGGCAGGGGAGAGACCAGAGGGGCTCTGGTGGCCTTTGCTAAAGAGAATAATAAAAAAAAAAGCTACAAAAGGGTAATTTTCTCCCTGCTTTAGTCCCAAGAACTGCATTCCCTCCTCATTTTCAGAAGTTATATATCAAAAGATTAATTAACAGTGCTTGGCAGCTGTTACCTGTCTGCTGCTGTACCATGAAGCTGATGCTCCCCAGGGTCAACAGTGAGTGACAGGGAATGTGACCAAGGGCATTTACACCAGACCTGGTATGGAGTGGGGTCTGTTAAATTCATGACAGTTTGATTTAGACCTTTCCCTTCCCAGGCAGAGGCTGCCCACAGTCACCCAGAGCTGCTGGAGAGACCAGCTGGGACCTGGCTGCCCAAGGGCTCCTCGCTGTCCTCGTGTGCCACAGCTCGGGCAGGGCTGCTGCAGAGGGAGGACAAAACGTCCTGTCCACGCTCAGTCCGAACTCTGCAGGGCCAGGTGGAGCATCCCCTGGCACCTGCAGCCACCTGCTGCCACCCAGGTGCAGAGCGGGGCTGGCAGTGCCAGCAGGGCAGGCAGCTGGTGCCCGGCGCAACTCCGCAGGCGGCATCTGGATGCCGGCCCTGCCCGCTCCCCGCTGCCAAACCTCATCTGCCTTGAGCAAGGTTCAGTGATTTCAGCGTTTCTGTCTCCCTGGGCACCCACCCAGCTGCTCCCAGGGCCACTCACAGCCGTGGGGCCCGTGTCCTTTTGCTGTCACCCGCCCAGCTGGCTCTGCCCAGCCACCAGCTCCTTCCCCCTCACACTGCTCCTAAAGCCTTCTCAGCAAGATTTCACCCTGGCACGCACAAGGACCTCAATACCTATCAAAGCAGATAGATTTGGGTGGGTGACATTCACCTCCCACAGCCCGAAGCGGGTCACAGCGCATGAGACGTGCCGGGGGGACTCGCTGCCACTGTCTGTGTGTGTTTTAGGTGACAGAGAACAGAGAGAAAGTGTGAGTGCCAGAGCTGCAGTCACACAGCCAGAGGGAACCTCACAGTGCCACATCATGTCACAGCAAAAGGGCTGGAAAACCTCTGGCACCACCGGCTCTCCACGGAGGGAGTGTGGCACACATGGGGACAGGGCTCTGCCACATCCCCCACATCCCCCAGGGGGACACGGACACCTGCCCCGCCTGGGTGGCCAGGCTGGACCCTCAGGGAAGGGATCACCTCCCACACACCATTCCCTTCATGCTTTCTCAGCTCTCCTTGCCCTGTTTCAGCAGCAGCAGGGAGCGAAACTGCCCAGAAAAAAGGCAGGGACAGGAAGGTGAGCAGTTCAAAGCCATCACTTCCATCTCCTGCGGCTCCATCCCCTCAAGTGACCTGCTCCGGGCTGGGGCACTGGGACAAATGCCATGCACACACGCACAGACCCCACTGCTCCCTGCACAGATCCTGGCGGCACCACAGGCATCCGGAGATGGAAGAGGGATGCTTGTATCCCAGGCAAGCCTCAGCCTCACTCCCTCACTCCAGGCAGGCAGCAGCTCCTGCCCACGCCTCCACTGGCAGTCCCGGCTTGTCCCTGGCACAGGAAGCCCTCAGGGGCTTCTGTCCCGTGGGTGACAGCAGTGCCACCCTGCCACCTCCTCCTGGGTTTGCTGCACCAGGTGGAGGAAGGGCCGTCGGCGCCGCAGCTGCTCCCGCGGAGGCTGCACAAACACCGCGGTTCAGGAGGGGGTACAGCCACCACCCGGGCCCAGAACAAACCTCGCCAACTGCTGATGTCCCTCTGAGAGCCTCATCCCCCCCAAACCCCCTCCCTCCCCATCACGGGGCACAGCCCCATTTTGGGAGGGCGGCCGACAACGCGTGTTTAGCCTCCACCTTCCGCAGCCTGTTACGCCGCCTGCTCCCACCACTTCTATTTTTAAGGGTGAGAGCTGTGGTGCTCTGTCGTTTCCCCAATTCGAGCTCCTCTCTCCCAGCAGTTCCCCAAATTAGCCAGTTTCCACGGTAAAACACAGAACCTGCCAGACGGACCTGAACGGTGCTGGCAGAGCCTGGCTCCGCTGCCCCCAAAGCCAGGGGATCCGCGGCAAGAGAAAATCCTCGTGGAAATAAGGATGGGGACTTAGCTAGCAAGATTTTGGGTGGTTTTCTGACCCAAAGGATAGAAGGACATCAGGGCAAGGCTGCAGGCTCAGCCCCAAAGGGAAATCTTTGCCTCCCCACACATTTCCTCTGCTCTGCTGAGCGCAAGTTATTGGGTGGTTTAAGTGTTTTAAGTATCCCAGAAACGCATGGGAGTCCCCCCAACTACGGAATCCCCATCCCTGAAGGGATTTAGAAGTCATGTGGGTGTGTCTCATGGGGACGTGGGTTAGTGGTGGCCTTGGCAGTGCTGCAGAATGGTTGGACTCAATGATCTTAGAGACTTATCCAATCTAAATCATTCCATAAATTAGAGATGCTCGTGAAACAACAACCCAGAAGTGCCCTCGGCCAAGGAAACTGAAGGAGCATTTTCTCCAAGTGCTGTGAAGCCCAGCGAGGCTCCAGCCCCACTGTGCCCAGCACAGGACCTGTACTTACATCCGAGGCAGGGCCTTTGTCGGCACCGGGACAGGAGAAGGTGACGAACTCATGGCACCGCTTGTGCACCACGAAGCAGCAAACTGCAAAGAGAACACAGGGACAGGGTCAGGGGCACGGCATGGGATTGGCACCACGAGAGCCAAGAGGTTACCAAACAAACCACCATTACATTGGATTTCCAAGCAGTGCCAGCAGGTTTTTTTAAGCAAACCTGTGCCAGATTTTTAAACCTTATGGAACATCCCCAACCGGACCAAGCATTTTGGTAAAACTCAGCAGAACAAAGTGTTGAGCAAACGTCAGAGGAGGGCTGGGAACACTTCTGTTCCTCTGAGCTCATTGTCACTCGCGGCACACGCTCTGAGGTCACCGCCGGGAATAAAAAGAGGGAGAATCTGGCGTTCGCGGGTATCTGAGCTGAAAAGTGCATGTGGCCAAAAATGGAAGATTGTACCGAAGGAACAGGTGGGCAATTTTCCTCCCACAGCTCTGCTTTTCTTCAGCATCTCCCCAGCCTCCGTTTGCCAGACCAGAAGACACGCACGTCTTCCTCCCCTCACACACGTCAATGACAGCATTGCCCTTCTGGGAACGGCACAGGGAAATCAATCCCAACATGCCACTGCCCAGATTTCCATGCAGAAGTATCCAGAGCTAAACCCTCATCCCCTAAACCACCAAACCCTTTCAGCATGTGCCCGTCTGAAGTTGCCAGCACTGTTTCTACAGTTTGTGCAGTCAAAGCGCTGTCTTTCAAGGCTGATTTTTTCCCTAAATGCCAAATGAGCACCTCACCTTCAGTGACAGACCTTAAAGGGCCCTGTGGCACTGCAGGTAACTTCAGCTGATAGCCCAGATCCCCCTCCAAGGCTCTCAGCCCCTCTGGCCCTGCAGCTGGAGGTGGCAGAGCTGCTGGGGCTCCTCAGGGCTGGGGCACAGACACGACCTTGCAGCCCATGTCACCTCCTGTGTGCCAGCTCCTGCCTGGGACCAGCCGCGCTCTGCATCCACACCCCACCTCAGCTCCGAGCATCCACCCCATGCCCCATCCCACGGGATGAGACCTCAGCTCCAAGGGCCCCGAAGGGAGCCCAGGCAGGAATGGAGCAAAGGGAACAAGCCCTGATTCTGAGGGAAGCCTGGGCACCACGCTCTGCTCTGCCTCAGGGATCTCCCACCTACCACATCCTTTTCCCAAGAGCTGTAGTTACATTAAATAAAAGCCTCTGGAAGATGAGGAACAGGGACTGAGATTTGGAGACAGAGCACTGGAACCAAACTGAGCTGTGCAAGAACGGAGCAGGTTCGAGTTGCAGCAATATGGGACTTTTCCTAAGGAACAAGGAAAAGGCAAGTGACGTTGGCCATGAACCTCACAATCCCCTCTTTGTGCCCTGCTACATCCAGCTGTAAATTCATTTTCCTTTTCACATTTTGCATTGTGAAAAAAAAACAAACCCAGAAGGTTTTAGAGGCAGAACAGCTGCCAAGAGCTCTCTCCTCGCAGGACCTCTCACTTGCTTTTCTGAGTCAAACAAACAAACATTTTCTTGAAAGCATTGCTCACCATTTCTGTCATTTGTATATGGAGACAGAAGCATCTGGGAAGCAGGAAGGAAGAAATTAGAACTCTATTAGCAGGGATTTCTCCTGAAGTGTGTGTACAAACTCAATAAGCTCCGTGACACTCCGAGCACAGGCGCTGGCGGAGGGTGGGCGCTGCTGCCAGCGGCTGGGCTGTGGTGGGAGCTTCCCAATGGAGCTGGGACAGTTCCAGCTCAACAGAGGAAACGAGAGTGCTACTGGGCTGAACTTACCATGAAATGGGTTGGGTTGGAAGGAACCTTACAGGCCATCCCTGGAAGTGTCCAAGGCCAGGCTGGACAGGGCTTGAGCAGCCTGGGATAGTGGAAGGTGTCCCTGCCCTGGCCGGGGTGGCACTGGATGGGCTGTAAGGTCCCTTCCCACCCAAACCATTCCAGCATTCCGTGATTCTCACCTACGGTAAGGGTAATCCATTGGAAGATGGGGAAGCAGAACACTTCCCTACACATCCAAGGGAAAGCAGAGCTCTCTGCTGACAGCAGTGGTGTGGGCTTTGCATCCAACACTCCACAAGCCTCCAAAGGATCCTCTAGATCCCACTGCCATCTCTTCGTGCTTGCTTGGGTGAATGCTGCATCCATGCAGAAGGAAAATAGAGCCAATAGAATGAATCAGGAGCAGGATCTCATGTCAGTAATCCTGTCTCAGCTCCTAAACGTGACCTGCTCAATGGATGTGAGGAGGTTGGATAGATCTTTCCACTGCCATGCCCTCCTGCTGTCATCACACTTCAGCAGTTTAAGCCCATGTCTTTGTCAGTTTAGAAACCCCAGCACGAGCAGCAGCTTTCCCAGGTTGCTAATTAGACAGTTAATTTGTAAATCTTATTATTTGGATAATAAAGTTACCAAATCCCACTGGTGAGCTACAAACATCCCAAGTCATTTGTACACAACAAGAATGAAAGATTAACCTTTCCCATTCCTTACTGCATAATGCAGGAGTGTTTCCTGGCCCTAAACTCTCCTTCAGAGCCAGCTCCATTACAGGGGTCTCGGGAGACATCCCTGTCCTGGCAGAAGTGAAGGACACAAACCTTATGGAAGGCAAGAGGCAGAGCCCCGAGCTCAGAAACTCCCCACAGCCCTAACAGATTTGCTGGAACACACATTTTTCACAGCAGCCCCAGCACCGTGTGTCTCAGATCTGAGGAGATCTGCACCAAAATATCAGGGCAAGATCACACACCTCTATTTCCTGGGATCCTGACACAGTCTGGGGAAGAAGGATCTCCTGGAACACTGGGTTTGAGAGCTAAGAAACCACAACAGCAACAGGGAGTTTTCAAACCCTAGGAGATAGTCTTATTGTGGAGAATGAAAAGAGAGAAAATGCTAGAAAATGCTAACACAGTATTGCTTAAATATATATACACACACACATAGATAGAAAGGCGTCTTGGCTTAAACCACTGCTCAAAAACCCTCCAGAAAAAACCATAAAGCAGTTTCCCTGCTGATTCCCTACTGATTCCAGAACTTGCCAATCAGAAAAACCACATCAAAATGTGTTCCAGGCGTTTGAAGGTTGCAGAGCACATGTCTGGCTGCACCTCCAGCACGGGAAGGGCTGTCCCAGGGAAGGGACATCCCCAGCAGAGCATCCCCCAGCTCCAGCTGCCAAAGGTTCAGGGTGCTCCCCTGGGATGCAGCAGGACAGGCTAGAGAATTCCAGCTTTATGCAGCAGCGTGGGGCTGGGAGCAGTTGGCTGCTTGCGTGTTTTGGAAGGATGCTGCAAATTCTGCAGCAGCAGAAGCTGCGGCGAGTCCTCAGCAGCGGCTCCGACAGCTGCTGCTCCCGGGAGCAGCGTTCCCTGCCCAGCCCTGCACATGCTCCTTGCTCCTGCGGGATGTTCCCTCCTCTCCTGTTTACACCATGTGAACAAGCACAGCAGCATTTCCCTGCCATCTCTCACCTCACACGCTCCCTCTCCCCTCACACTCGCAGGCGCTTTGCCCAAAAATACAACAATGCCCAAAGATTTGCTCTCAGAATACAAAATCCTTCCTGGGTCAGGAAAAGCCCTTTATCAAAGCTTTAAGCTGCTTATGCTGACACCAGGCTGCCCTGGGAGCCAGCCCTACACAAGCACAGGTATTCCCAGGAACATGAAAGCCCAGGAAAGGTTCAGGTCAGTGTTTCACTGGCAAACTCCTGAGCCCATCCTGGAGTGCCAAGGGACAGCACAAACCTGTGGCATCACCAGCACACGGAGCAGGGCTGGCTCAGGGTGACAAATGGTCTCGTGCCCCTTCTCGCTCCCAGCCTGGCACACGAGATTGGATTATCCCCATCTCCCACACAGCACGTCCTGAGCTGCAGGAAGGTATCCAGCCCTCCCCAAAGCCCAGTGCTGTGACAAACGGCTTCCTGCAGGAATGAACCCTGCCTGGCAGCCCACGGAGCAGCCCTGCCTTCCACTTGATCTCCATTTGTTGCTCTAATTTCATTGCATGAACTCCTTGTCCCAATGTTCTGAAGGAGGGAATAATCAATTTTCCTGAGTCCCTCAAGGAATGAATAATTCAGGGACGTCACCTCTCATGCCTCCTGAGTCCACCCCTTCCCAGAACACACATTCCCACTGAAGGGAAGCCTTTGTTCCCCTCTGTCAGGCCAGGGAGAGGTCTGGAAGCACCAGGAACAGTCTTGGATACAGCATGTCAACTAAGAGAAACAGATTTGAGAGTTAACAGAGACAGAAGAAGGTTCAAGCAAGATTCATCTAAAAATCAAAGCCAGGGAGGAGTTCAACCATCCCCAGGGAGCTGACAGAGCTGAGCTTTGGCAGATGGCTCCAATATCAGGGAAGCTCAAAGATTATTTGAAGCATATCTCAGTGTGTAGCTGCTCCCTTCCAACCTGTGGATACTCTCATTTGGATAACGTCTCCACTTCCCGAACAACAGCTTTAGGAAACAGCTTGGAATTCAGATTAGCTAAAACGAAGAAAACAAAGTAACACCAAAAAAAAAATATAATAAAGACGTTTTAAGGAGCTTTGTGTTGCTCCACCTACGCTGGGCAAACCCCCGGGGTCAGAGGCACCAGCCCGGCCCTGGTGAGGGACTGAAACGCGTCCCAGCCAGAGCTGCCCACGACTTTCCATTCCATGTTAAAAAATCAGACTCACGACATCAAACAGAGGCAGTGAAGCATGGTAATCATAAAATAAGGGAAAAGAAGGGCTCCAGGAGGGGAAGTCCTGAATTTCTGACAGCGCTTTACAGCTTTTAATCACTTAGAGCACACAGAGAGAGAAGCTGAGCTAAAATTTGTGCTCTTTGGATTTAATCCCCAGCTTTGGTTAAAAGCTTTCTGGGGTTCTTACAGCACAACAATCTTCAGCTCCTCAGACTTCAGTGGTTTTCCCACTGTCAGCTCCAGAGAGACACAGTAAAAGTGACTGTGATCCACGGGGATTTGGGGGCAGGACCCAGAACAGCTCCAGGGACGGCGATGTCAGGGGGACACAGCAGCTCCAGGGACAGTGATGTTGGGGGGACACAGCAGCTCCAGGGACAGTGATGTTGGGGGGACACAGCAGCTCCAGGGACAGTGATGTTGGGGGACACAGCAGCTCCAGGGATGGCAATGTCGGGGGGACACAGCAGCTCCAGGGACAGTGATGTTGAGGGGACACAGCAGCTCCAGGCTCCTGCCCTCGGTGCTCCTTGGCTGGAGGACAAAGGGAGGGACACCGAGGGCCCTGCGCTGCCTCCCTGGCTCTGTGTCTGCTCCACCCCAGCACAGCAACCCCGAGGAACGAGGAGAAACTTCAGCCTCCTGGAAGACACCGGGATTTTGCCGATTTGCCCCATTGGGCACACGGCATCCCGGCATTGGGATGAGCAGGGGGGGCTAAGGGAGAGGACAGGGAGCCAGGAGAGGAGGAGAGGCTGCTGATTCAAGTGAAGGATGAAGGGGGTAAGAATGCAAAAAGGCATTTCTGCCTGATTTGGGTTTTTTACGGTAAAGAAAAGACCCTTTCCTTAAGGAAAGGGGGGAAATGGAGACTACATGAGGCTTCTCTCCTGGGAGGTCTCTCCAGCTCCTTTCTCTAGAAGGTGCTGATTGCCTGGACAGCTACAAAGATTTCAATCCCAGGAAGTGATTCTTCCCCAGTCCCATTAATCCTGCACCAGTGAGACACAAAAACCTCCGCCACAGCCCTGAGGAGGCCCAGCCTGGCAAACCAGTGCCGGCAGAGGTGTCATCGAGTGCCAGGAAGATAAAACTGCATTTCCTGGGGTTTCTGAAGCAAAAGCAGCAGGATGTATCTTTTTTAAGTTATACAATCTTCCAGGCATCACAAAAGCAATTGGCACTGTCCTTTCTGCTCTCCGGGAGATTCCGGCAGCGGTGCACAACAGGCTCACCACTCCTCATCCCAGGCTGGCTTCTGGAGGCAAATGGAGCATGGACACAAACACGTGTAGGATCAGAGCCTGCCACAGCCTCCCCAAGTCCCCTTTTGCAGGGGGAGAAGGGTGTTCCTGCTCCTCCCAGCTCCCTGAGGCATTTCCAGGTGAGGAACTCAGTGGAGGGAATTCCATGCCTGAAGAGCAGGAGTCCTGTTTCGTGCAAATCCTGCTAGGAAAAGGGCAGACTGAAATATCCACATTTATTTAGGCTCCTCATCTGCTCCAAAAAACTCCAGCCCCAGGCTTTTTGCTCACATCTCCCATTGACTCTACAGGGAAAACTCCCAGTTCTCCAGGAAAACTGATCCCTCACTCTTCTGCCTGTTTGCTCTTCGGGAGGGGAAAAGGGGCAACTTCAGCCCTTGAGCAAGAGCCCCAGGGTGCTGCAGAAGGGCCCCACCTCCCCAGCCTGCCCCTGCTGCCCTGCGCCCCCACAGCAGGGCTGGAGCTATTTCCAGAGACACAAAGATATTAATTTTACATGAGAGAGCCTGTCCCGGCTCTGAGAAAATCGGCTCAGAATTTAAATACTTCATCAGCATTCCTGCCGTCCTGAGCTGTAACAGAGATTCACTTTCAGGCTGAATAATTCAGCCCCGTGTGGCCCTGGCCGGCACGAGGACCGAGCGCAGCCGTGGCTGTGCCGGGGGGAACCAGCTCAGGGGCCACCAGCGCTGTGCCCTGACCCTCACCGGGGACACCCCCAGCTCCTGGGCAGGAGGAGGCAGAGGGGCAGCTCAAAGCACACTCAGTTTTCCCCATATTCCACTCCAGGCTCTGACCCCAGCACAGCCCCCGGACAGTCCCAGCAGCATCCACGGCTTCCCCAGGGAATTAACTTGAGCAGTTGATTTCTCCTCATGCTCCAGTTTCACCCCCTGAAAGGCACTTGGGGTTCATACCCCCCAGCACAGCCCTGGGAAGCAACAGGCTCTCACTCCATCCAGTGAGAGCGATGCTCCCGAGTTCTTGTTTCCCTGCATGACTCGGAGGCTTAGGAAAATGTGAAGAATACAAAGCAAATGGAGCTTTGCAGAATGGGGAAAGGGAGCCTCGGTGCTCCCTGTGCATCTGGAGCATGGAGAGACCCCAGAGATGCAGGGTCAGATATGTGCCCCCTCCTCCTGGAGCTGCCCAGGACTGCAGTCCCAACGCAGCTGCCAGGGAATGTCACCATCCAGCGCCAAGCTGCAGTGGCATTCTGCTATCAGAGCTGGGTACAACTGGCCCCTGCAGCTTCTGAACCTGCAGTTCAACAAAACTGCGAATCCAGAGCCTGCAGTGTCCAATACCAGAACCAGCCCCAGCAGCTGGGAAGGAAGGGGAGGGAAGCTGCCCTGCCTGTGCTTCTGGAAGGGACATCTTTAACATTCCTCTTTTTTCATTGAAAGGGGTTGAGTATTTTGAGCCCAGCCACGTGCTTTTAGAAGGACTTCATGAACAAAACACCCAAAACCGCCTGCAGTTTTCCATGAAATACCATAATGAATTGACAACATCCTCTGCATGACAATGAATGTGCTGGAGCCAGGCGGGATGAGGAGCATCAATCATCCCCGGCAGTGGAAGAGGAGTGGGTGGGGACGGCGACGATGACAGCAGCAGAGCTTGGATCAGGGAGAGATCTTCCTTCTCCCACCACATGTGCCAGAGCAACACCTAGAGCCACATCCAGGCTCCAAGGGACAGGGGTGCCCGGCAGAGAGGCTGCTCTGGGAAGTAGCATGAGGGATGCAGCTGGCCCAGATTTTGTGGCTCTTGCTGGCACAGGACACTGTGCCACATTTGGATGTGGCAGAGGGCAACGTCCTCCACCCAGGACATGGAAAAAGTCCAGCTTCTGCTTCCTCTCCAAATTGCTTGGGTCAATAAAGCTGCTTGGGAGCAGCGGGCAGAGCATCCCAACATCTGAAGACACCCTGGGGGAACAGCTCCTTCCCCTGCCTGTCCCCAGGCCATGCAGGTGCACAGCCAAGTCCCACCACAAAACAAACCATGGAGAGACCAATGCCAGCTCCTGGAGAACCCTCAGAGGGGCTGTTTGCAGCGTGGGGGTGACTCTGGGGTGTGCAGACCCCATGCTGCCCTACTGGCCCACTCCCCAAAGCCAGCTGCCCCCAGGACAGAGCCAGGGCTGGCAGGGAAGCTAAAAGCCAGCAGGAGGAAGTGGGCACTGTCCCTGCAGGCACCTTTGTCCCTGCACAGACCCACGCACGGGGCAGGGAAGGCTCCAGCCGAGTGCTCCCACGCTTCCTCCCCAATGGGAGCCCTGCAGGAACGGGAGGGGAACAGGCTTCCCCCGGTCCTTAATTATAGCCAGGTCACACACTGCAGCAACAATAACAGGTAATTTTTCGAGCTGGAGTTTGGTTTGTTCCATGCTAACAATCCCCTCTAACTTGTTAAAAGCCTGGATTATGAGCCCTGTGATCCGGCGTGGAGAGAAGGTTGGCACAGTGAGGAGGACACGCTGGGCTGGAGGGGACAGCCCCAGAGCTGGGGCTGCCATGGCCAAGGCAAGCAGGGACACGGATGGTTTGGGGAGCACAGGCATTGCAGGAGGAGCAGCCAGGTGCTGGCCAAGGTCAGGCAGAGGAGAAGCTTCTGAAACGCAGAATGGACGGACAGACTTGGTTTGTAACTCAGATAAATGGGGACAGGCATTGAGGACACTCTGCAGCCCCCTCTGAGCTCAAGGCCTTTGCAAGGGCCTGGGTCCCTGGGGACATTGCTGGGGACATCCCTGGTGCCTGCAGCCAGCTCCACTCACAAACACCCAGCTCAAGGACCAGACCCAGCCCCCCAACGACACCCTCAGCATCTCCACCAGCGAGAGATGAAAAATAAGTACTCTGTGATTAATCAAAGCCCCGAGGGAGCAGATTAAACAGTCTTGGCAATTAGTTCTGGATTTCTTACGAAGGCACTGGAAGACAGTGGAAAGCTGCTGCAGTCCCTGAGGATGAGCACCAAGTCCTCCTAAAACCCTGCACCAGTTACACAACTCGCCGCGTGCTGTGGCGATGTGTTAAATTACAGATGGTCTCAATTAAAAGTGCAGAGATGGAAAGGAGGCTCGGAAAAAAAAAGCCAACCCCACACAAGAAGAAAGAGAAGATCATTAAAAACTTGGCAGCCTACTTTGACTCTGGTGACCTGGTAATTTAATATTGTAATTGAAACTCCGGGTCAGACTCTTGAGAGGAGGGAGAAATATGGCAAGGTATCCCGGCAGGATCGGTGCTGCCCAGAGGAGAGGTCAGGTATTAGGAGAGGGCAGTCCCAGCACAGATAACCCACCAGCAGCCCAGCTTTGGCTCTTGCAGCTCTGGGCCCCAGAAGATGCCTGCTTGCCTGCTTTGAAGCCATTGCTTTTTGTCACAGCGTATTAATCCTGTTCAAGGCAGATAAAAACCCAGTCCCCAAAGTGCTAATAATGTATCTCAGTTAAAGCTGGATTTTGTCGCTTATCTCCAAGACAGAGAGGGGAACTTCACTCCCGTTTTCTTCCTTGCATCACCCCCCCCTTTCCCCCTTAATTTTTAATATTCTCAGCACTGTCTTTTTTCCAAAAGCAGAGACCAAGTGGCACTGCTCAGAGAACACCGCCTGCACCCCCACATAGGCTCGGAGGCTCGGGGACATCAGGTTGGTAAAGAGCCTTTCAGGATGCAAAGAGTCCCAATTCCAGCTCTGCCTGCAGCTGGTGCCCACCCAGTTCTCCCAGCATCGGTGCCACAAATGGCCTGGTGGTGGCTAGAGCCACAATGAACAACCACAGAGGTGGCTCAAGCCTGGGGACAGGGACACCTTGCTAAGGCAAGGGCATTATAGGGAGCCCTTTCGAAGGGTTCTTTCCCTTTCAGAGCCCTCACCTTCCCTCCAGAAGCTCGCAGCCAGTGAGCCAAGAGTTGGAATCCAACACCAGCCCCACAAATGTGAACGATTTAAGCTCTTTGATCAAGACACCATCGAGAGCAGACCATGAATGCAGAGTTACTGCACAGCAAAGGCTGGGAGGCATTTATACACTGCTAAGGACATGGCACAGGCTGTAATCCTGCTCCCCTCTGCATTTCTAAAAAAAGCCAGAACACTGCATGGTCCCTTTGCTTTCCAGGAAGTGCAGAAAACAAAAATAATCATGAATACAACAGAAACATATTTTTTTTGTCCGATATGAAGAGTAATGACTTCCCTGCTGCTGCCTCAGGCTTATTTTGAGCTGGCAGCATCTTAGGAGGGTTTGTTCTCCACACACCGAGCGATGTTTGAAGGGTTTCTTGAACACCCAGGAATGTGAACAGCTCAATTTAACTACAAGTGAAAGCATCAATTAGCCAGGGCCCTGGTAAGGTGAAGCTGCCTACAGAGGATTTATTTAGTGTTGCAATTGTGTTGTTGTGCACACCCCTGGGTTTCCAGCACTAACCGCTGACTCTGTCCACTCTGCGGCCACACCACCAGGACAGCACTTCCCCGGTGACCAGACAAAGGAACCCACGGGGTGAACTTGAACCAGATGGTTTGAAAGATCCCTCCCAATCCAAACTTGCTCCGGCAGCACTTTAAGCACAGGCACCACCAACTCCTGTCATAACGCAGCTCCTGCCCACACCACCGAGCCAACGGAGCGTTCAGACAATCTCGAGACACTTTCCTGACCTTCTCTGGCCTCTCTCTCCTGTTGCACACCAGGGTCTGTCCTAGCTGGGCAGTCACCAGGATGCTGCTGGGCACCGGTGGCCACAGCCAGAGGGCTGGAGCCCAGCACCGTGTGTCCTTCAGCACCTCCACTTGCACCTGGTCAACACACAGGCACCCCCAACCAACCGAGTGCCCAGAGCTGTGGCTGCCCCGTCCCTGGAGGTGTCCAAGGCCAGGCTGGATGAGGCTTGGATAGTGGAAGGTGTCCCTGCCCATGGGAACTGGATGGGCTTTAAGGTCTCTTCCAACCCAGACCATTCTGTGATTATGTGAACTTATCCAGACCAACATTATCCAGCATATTTTGGAGCTTTCAATCTTATGAGACACCTCAGGACCTGCCAGGCAGCAGGAGATAAGGCTCCATTCCTGCTCCTGCATGGTGGGAAGCCAGAAAACACCCCAGGGGAGCTGGGTCTGCCCCCAGAGCCCCCAGGGATGTGGGATCACGGTGCTCCCTCTGCCCCAGCACAGCAGAGCGGCTGACTGGACTCGTCCTGTTGTTTCAACCACTTCCTCCTGCTGCACGACCCAGGCTCAGCCCCACAGCTCTGACACAGGGCAGGGCTCCCTTTGGGTTTGGATTCTCCCAGGCCCCCCATAAGAGGAGCGTGTCCCCAGACCTCTGCAGCTGAGGGGGGTTCAGAAAGGCAGTGGGGGCTAGAGCCTGCACCCCCTAGCACCCCCAGCACCTCCCGGCACAGCCCAGCCCTGCTCGCCCAGCTCCGGCAGCGTTATCACAGCAGCTCCATCTGCTCGGGCTCTGCTGACTCACATTGCCCACGCTCCACCCCGGCCCCCCACGCTCTGCACTCTCCCACAGCACCCAGCCTGGGGGGCTGAGCACCCAGCAGCCACCCCGGGAGCCACAGACTCAGCCAGCAGCTGTTCCATGGGCATTAAGGCTGTTTTAAAATAGAGGAAAAATAAAACCCAGAATTATTTGGTCCTCACTGTCTCTGCTTTAAAGAGCTCCTTGCTACCACTGCGGGAGGATCAAACACCCCAGGCTGCCACAGGCAGGGGAGGGATATTCCCCAAATCCAGTTCTCACCAAAGGACCTCCCCAAAAAGGCACCAGCAGCCCTTACCCCCCAGCACAGAAAACAAACACCCATCAGGCAGCACTAGGAGCCAGGCAGTGCCCAGGGAAGCAGCAGCAGCCCAGGGCTTTGGAGCACGGCAAAGGGAGGGAACGCTGGAGAGCCCCTTCCACCACCAGCCCCTCTGTGGGGCACCCCGGTGTGGGCAGTGGGTCAGGCTATCAGCAAACAGCAGCACAGCCACAGCCAGCGGCTCCAGTGGCAGTCGAGGCCCTGTCACACACCCAGAGGACGTTTGTCTGTCAGCCTGGAGCCAGGATTTGTCCCAAGCACACACCGCATCTGTGGCTGAGCTAGAGACAGAGCTTGGCTGCCCTGGCACTACACCAGCCTGACCAGACACCCCTGACCCCATGGGGAGCAGAGGCACAGACCCTGCTGGGGAATTGTTCAGGGGACACTCCTTAGGAACAAATTGTTCCCATTTTCCAATCCTGTTCAAACCAGCAGCAGCCAGGTCGGTCACAGGTTTGTCCCAGTGATGCACCTGGCAGGATCCAGCCCCTGAGCAGCATCCCTGCATCTCTCAATCAGCCTGGGGTCCCTCTGCCAGCACCGTCCCAGAGCCATGGGCACAAGGGCACAGCACAGAGCAGAAGTGGCACTCAGCAGTGCCTGCAGGAGCAGGACGAGCCCCAGCTCCAGCTTTACATAACAACAGGCTGATGTTAAGAGGGAAGGACACACCGGGGTAGGAGACTGAGGTTCCCAGGGAACGGCTCTGCTGAAGGCTCTTGGGGCCAGCAGCAGTGCTGCGGTGTCTGTGCCAAACCCCTCGGAGCTGCAGCCCTACACAGGACATGCCAGGAGACAGGACAGCAGCCCTGGCACAGTTTTCAGGGACAGTTTGCTATTTTGGAGACACATTGCCAGCGCCAGGTGCTCTGTTAACCCCATCACCCAGGGCCGACTTGCCAGCACTTGCGCCTAAGTGTCAAGAAAAAGGAGTGAGGGGAGGGAGCCCAGGTATTACCAGGCACCCTTCCCGGCAAGCCCTTCATCCCACAGGTGAAATCCTCCCAGAAGCACCACAATGGAAAATATTTCACGCAGTTGCCTAATTTCCCCATAAAAATGGAAAATGAGACCATCCCAGCCCTTTATGAAGTCGCAGCCTCTCCCCACTGCTCCCTCCTCTCCCCCCTGCTGTAGTGCTTCAGTCCTAGTTTGTGTTGTGAAGAAACTCCCACGGGATTTGTCCTGGGACAGCCGATCCCTCGGAAAGCCTCGGAGCGCTGCCTCCCACCAGAAGACAAGAACGAAAGCTCATGAGGAGAGCAGGCAAAAACACATCACAAAAAAATCTCAATGATTTGGAAAACTTCCAATAAAGGAAAAAACCATTTATCAAACACGGGCCTGACAAACAGCAATACCGAGGATCAAGGGCAGCCTGGGCAGAGCCAAAGCCCAAGGAAAAGATGGATGGATGCCCGCAGGGATCCTGGCGACAGGGAGGCTGAGCTCAGGGCAGCAGGAGCTCTCAGGGGGACACACGAGCACCCAGCAGCCTCCCAGACAAGTCTCACACCCATGGACACTGCTCTGCCCAGTTCTGGCATCAATCAGGCACAGACAGAGCTGGGCACAGAGCTGCAATCCCCCCAGTTTTGTTCCAGCAATAACCTGCCCCCCATCCCTGCAGCCAGACCTCCCCAAAATACAGCCCCTGCACACGGGCTGGGGAAAGCAGGGCTGGGTGATGGAGCACTCCAGTCATTGCTGGGGCACCCATGACCTGCCTTCCACTTTATTTCAACCCTGCTCAGCCCTAACCTCTTGAGAGGGAAGGAGCTGCCAAGATAAGAAACGCTGCCACTTCCTCTGCAGAAAACAACAGCTGCGTGAAGGGAGGGCTGGAGCAGGGCAGCTCCAGCAGCACTCAATGCTGGGGCAGAAAGCCTTGGGCCACCCGGAGGATGCTCACTCCCGACTCTCGATGAACATTTGGTTTTCCTTGGCTCTGTTTACGCTCATCCTAGCAGTGAGGCAGGCGCTGGCCAAGCCAGGGCAGCAGGGACTGGCACAGGGCTCACACTGACTGCCAGCCCAGCCTGGCTGGACCTCTGGGGCTTTGGGATCACCTGGCACCTTGCTAGGGCACAGAGAAGGGAGGGAAGGAGGGAGGAAAAGAGGCTGCTTGCTGCTCTTCTGGGCCCCAGCCAGGAGAGGAATGCTCACTTCCCGGGAGAGGTTTGCCAGCAGCACCACGAGCAGCAAAACCCCTCAGCACTGACCCTCGCAAGAGGAGCGCTCCCACGCCACAGCCCCCTCACGCCGCAGAAGGGGAGCAGCTAACACGGGATCTGGTGGGTTTTTCTCCCTGGAAAAGAGGCCATTACCTCCTGACAGGCTGGAGCGCTGGGTGTTATTGCACAGCAACATCTCTGCCTTGAAGACATTCAAAGGGCTGCAGCTGGCAAGATGCTCGTGTACTTGGCACCGCGTTTGATGCTCCACGGATAAGATATTAAAATAACATTTCCAACATGCAGATTTACTGTGTCTGTTCCCTCCACGCTCCAGCCAGAGCTGGTTAGAACAAGGTTTTATTGATGCTGCCAGACAGGCAGCGCAGAGCTGGAGGAGTCACCTTGCTACGGGAGGAGTGGGCAGTCCCATCCCGGGGATCTGTCTGTCCCTGCCCCCGGCTTTCCCCAGGGAAGCTCTGGGAAGCAGCACCGCGTAGGATGAGCTCAGCAACCTGCTCAAGGTGATGGCCATGGAGAGCTGGGACAGAGGAGCACCAGCCCTCAGCCAAGGTCAGTGGAGAAGGTGAAATCAGACACTACCTGCAGGATCACATTAAGGGAAGCGTCTTAAAACACATTGCTGGGGAGGAGGAAATCAAACCTGCTTCATGTTTTACCTTATTTTAAAAGGAATTACCATTTAGGTGAATTTTGTTTTAACAAAGTGGCTCAAGCGTTTGTCTTCTGGTGTCCTAAAAAACTCCGTGAACCCAGGAACTGAGTTTGCTGTTCTTGGGGAACAGTCCTGTGCAATTACACACCACTGGGTTCAATGAGAACCTTATCTGGGCTGGCAGCTCAAGGAGGAGGAGAGGAGAAAAGAGAGGAGCCCTTTTATTTACACAGAGCTCTGCAAAGAGCTTTCCTGGCTCACTTTGCCCATCCACGTCCCTGCTGGCCAATATGACTTTATTAATGTTTACGATATGCCCTACTTTTTAATGCGGCTCTGTCCCGCTGAAAGAATCCATTTGCATTTTTAATGAAATTTGGATAAGCAATTTAGTGGATCCCCAGCTTGCCAGGCTTGGGAACCCTCGGCCAAAGCCCAGGGACCGCAGCCCCCGGAGCTCCTGCCAGCCCTGGTGTCACCCGGAGCGGCCCTGGCGCCGAGGGTGGACATTTCATCCTAATTCTGTGCTGGCACAGCTGGCATAGCACCTGCCCCGCCCCAGCCATTGTGCCCAGAGGCAGCTTTACATCCAGTCTATTTTAATAAAGCAATAAAGGGGAAAGCTCCATACATAAGAGACTAAGTGGGACAATAAAAATCTGTGAGCTCGCCCGAAATGTCTCCCAGCTGTTCTGCAGCACTTTAGAGAAACAAAATAGGGCAGATTTGAAAAATACTGAGTTGTGCTTGTGTGTCCCCAGCCAGCCTCTGCAGTTCAGACCAGCCTCTTCCTGGGTCCCCTTTGCTAAGCAGATGAGAAGAGAGGAACCTCTCTGCTGAGCCCCGAGGAGCTGTCAGCAGAGGTGGGATGAGAAGGAAGAGAAGCTTCTGGTAACACCTTGGAAGTTGCAGCACAGCTCCACAGTGAGCAGCAGCCCCCAGCTGTGTGCCCACCCTCGGCCACGCCGGCTCCTCCATGCCAAGTTTTTCCACGCCACCAGTTTAATTTTTGGAATAAAAATCTGATCTTCAGCAGAAGAGATGCTCACCCTTTACCTGTGACATGCTACAGGGCCAGACGGCCTCACCAGGGCAGGAAAATCAGCTGCAGCAACTGGATCAAAAATTCCACCCCAATTCCCAGCAATCTCCCCACCTGGAGCTTCCCCTTCCCTCTGGAAGGGATCACGGTGCAGCAACCCCACAGCATCACCCACCCTCCAGTGCCTCACAGCACCTGCAGAGCCCAGGGAATGCTGCAGAGATGGCCCCAAAACTGCTCTGCACGGCAGCCTCTTGCACATCTCTGCAGGAAAAATCATGTTCCTGGGAGATTAAAGGCCACCTGGAATTGCTGGGGTTGAACAGGGAGGCACGTACCCAACACCCAGCGCCACTGAGGCGATGCTCCCCATCCACACTGCCTCCAAAGGCCCCCCAAAGCTACTCAAAAGTTCTTGCCAACACAAACTTGTGTCTGTTTGAAGAGTTTGGGGTAAGAAAACCCCAAAAGAGGTGCCCATTCAAGCAGATCTCATTTTAACCCCATTCACGGTGCCTGTGCCTCACACCTGGGCCCCTCTGACCATCCCAGGGTCCCCCCCAGCGCCACTCCTGGCCCCCAGCTGCTGCCTTCTGCCCTTCCCTCTCAGCCACATCCCAGACCCAGCCTCAGCCCAGATTGGCAGCTGCTCGGGGGCGGTTTTCCATTTCTGAGCACACGGCACCCGCTCCTCAGCACATGATCGAGTAATAAATATTTGGAAAGATCTGTTATTTTTACATAAACAGTCACAACACATTGCAGAGGCTGGGGAAAGAGACGGCTCCTCGCCGCCGAGTGCTGCTCCGACCCCGGGTCCCTGCTGTCCCCCCTGCCTGCCCAGCACCTGTGAAGGAGCTCTGCTCCGAGGGATGCGGGGCCAAGGACTCACTCCTCCCGAGCTGCAGAGGCTCCTGGTGCTTCACTCTGGATCTCTTCAGCCCCTCTGAAGCCCCACCAAAGTTTTGCTGGAGCACTGCTCCGTCACCTCTCCCAGCTCCCTTTCCATAAAATCACCAAACGGCTGAGGCTGGAAGGCATTTCTGGAGGTCATCTTTCCAACACCACTGCTCAAGCAGGGCCACCTGCCCAGGACCATGCCCAGATGGCTTTCGAACATCTCCAAGAAGAGAGACTCCACAACCTGTCTGGGCAGCCTGTTCCAGCCCTCCCCTTGCCATGGGGCTGCTGTAACACGGAAAACCTCAGGCTCATCTTCCCGTCCCCCAGCATCTCCTGGCTGCTCCTATCTCCAGCTCCATCAGCCTGGAAAATCTGCCAAAGCCTCCAGAGCCCCCACGCAGGTCGGAGCTGGAATAAATTCAGTCCCTCTGGAAATCACTGCCTGCACCACAGGCGGCTTATCCCGAGAATGATGGAGACTGGAGCTAAAGGAGAGGAAGCAGGTTCAGCCCAGGACTCAAACTGATTTGCCAGCCACCCTGAGGGAAGCTCCTCTCTGCCCTTCAGGCTCCGGAACATCGAACACCCACCGAAAGGTGCCTCCCCAAAAATTCATGTTTTGCACCCTGCCAGGATGCTAATTCACAGCAAACTGGCTCTCAAACAAACTACATTGGCATGGCTGCATCTCCTCCTGGACTGCACGTTTTCCTGCCTTACATCATCCTTCCTCCTTCAGCAGCTCCAGGACCTTCCTCCCCTCCCACCTTCGCCAGGCACCACTGCTGGGCCGTGGCCCAATGTGACACCGCCTGCGTCAGCTCTCTTCCAACCTGGGGGCCATTAATAACAATTACCTTGTAATTCTCTTTCATTATCATATTATTTTGGATGGCAAAGGCTGACCCCAGCATATTCAGCTCGTTAATGGAATTACAGCTCCTTCCGCAGCCCTGGATGCTGGAGCTGCCCTGTCCCCTCTCCGTGAGCTGCAGGGACAAGGCTGCAGCTCCAGGGCTTTGCCTTTGCTCAGGGAGCAGCTATTGCTGCCCTCACCAGCTCGCTCTGGGCTCCCACACCAACCTGCAAACACCTCCCGTGCCATGATCCCCTCCTGAGAGCATCCCTGCTGATCCCCAGCACACAGGCTACAGCTGTGGAGAGCTACAGGCTCACTCGACACCCAGAAATGCCCAAAGTGATGAGGGCATGACTAAAACAGGGCTTGGATGCTGCCCCAGCCTTTTTATCTCCACGGTGAGTGTTGCAGACCCACAGCCCCTATTCCCTGCCAGCCTCCGGCTCCTGACTGCTGTCCCAGCTCCCATCCTGGGGTACAAGCGAAACATTAACCTTATCATTTCAGAGCAGCTCCTTGCTGTGAAGTTATAACTCGACACAAACGCTTTTTGCTGCTCTTTCCAGTGCTGCAGCTTCCCAAAGGAGCAAGAGTGAGTGGTGGAGCTCTGGGGGCTCAGGAAGGGCTGTGGAGCTGTGGCCCCAACACACACCCCTGGTTCTCATCCCCACCTGAACGAGCCACTACCATGGGGGCTCAGAAAGCAGGAAAGGGTTTTCAGCAGCAAGAGAGGGTGAGTGAGCTCCCAGGAGCAGACATAACTTCTCACAGTGTTATTCTGAATCTGCAGTGCCCGTTCAAGAGGGCCAAGTTCACCGAGATAAATTTCAGATAGGCTAATGTGACTGCAGAACAATTCCTCTGGAGCTGCTTGCTCCAGGTCCAGGATTTGGCCTACATAAGATCCCATCACTCCTCCAGCAGGCTGCTAATGTTCCTTCAGCGAGGAAGGAACATTCTGGATGGTATTTGTCAGAAAACCCAGATTTTCTAAAGAAATATCAAGAGCTTTGAGCATCACCTCCATCCTGCAAATTACAGGCTGGTTAAGGCCTCCCCTTTTGTATCTGCCACTGGTGCACCTGACAAAGACAGCAGCCTCTGCACTGGCAATTTTATAGAAAAATATCCCAAATATAAATTGATGCAATATTAGAAGGCAAAATACTCTCTATGGCAACCTGAAAGGTCTTAATTATCCTCGCAGGTGGCAGAACGAGCAGCCCCACACACACCGAGCTGGTGAAGTGGGCTTTTGAGTGGGTATTGAGGGGAAAATCTCATTCAACCCCTTGAGAGTTCAGGCAGATCCTTCATTAGGAAAAGATTCTTGAACTCTCTGCACCACCCCAAAAACTATTGTATTTGTGACTTCAAATCCATCTGAGTGTCTGAACTAGCGGGGAGCAGGGAGAAGGAATCAAATGAGGTTTCCAACTCCAGAACGCCCGTTCCCGTAGCAACAGCAGCCCCGTGCTGGCGCGTTGTGATGGGAATGCCGTGGGATGGGAATGCTGTGCAGAGTCTGCCATAACCCAGCACCAGGGACACGGGAACCCCTGGATGGCACCGGCACAGCCAGCCTGGGGCTGGGGCACGTGGGGTGGCAGCAGAAATCACTGACTCCCAGAATGGTTTGGGTTGGGAGGGACCTCAAAGCTCATCCAGTGCCATGGGCAGGGACACCTTCCACTGTCCCATATTGCTCCAAACCCTGTCCAACATGGCCTTAGATGCTTCCAGGGATCCAGGGGCAGCCACAGCTTCTCTGGGCACCTGTGCCAGGGCCTCCCCACCCTCACAGGGAAGGATTTCTTCCCAATATCTAACCTAAATCTCCCCTCTCCATTTGAAACTGTTCCCCCTTGTTCCATCACTATCTGTCCATGTGGAAGTCTCCGACATAAAGCATATCCTGGTCTTGCAGGAATTCCAGTGAACAAACCAGCTGGTTTTTAAAGATGTGCTCTGATGGCTCAGAACAAACAGAGGAGCCAGTGGCATCTGCAGGGAGGAGAAGGTGTTGAACCACCACTGAAACAATAATTGTCTCCAGGGAAAAAGCATCCAGGTGGGCACACACAAACTGGGAGTTACTGCTGTACGAATATTTCCTTTGGAAATTATCAACTCTCCAGTGAATTCCTGCCCAGTGGTAAGACATTGCTTAGACATCATTATTTCTACAAATACAACAACCAGGGGAAAAAAAAAACAAAACAGAACAATAATCAATCTTCACCAGAATCAGCCTGAAGTCAACCTCCAGGAGAAATTTGCTGAGTAACTGTGGAGCACGAAAAGCTCATTTTCAGTTCTTCCCTATGAGGGTGGGGAGGCCCTGGCACAGGCTGTCCAGAGAAGCTGTGAGTGCCCCTGGATCCCTGGAAGTGTCTGAGGCCAGGCTGAATGGGGCTTGGAGCAGCCTGGGACAGTGGAAGGTGTCCCTGCCCGTGGCAGGGGGTTGGAACCGGATGGGCTTTAAGGTCCTTCCAACCCAAACCATTCCAAGACTTGTTAGCTTTCCTTCCCCCAGCACTCCTGCTCCTTGCCAATGCCTTCCACACAATGGTGGATAGAGCTCGTTGAGAAAGATCCAAAGTTTGTGTCATAGAGGACTGGGCACATCTGACTGCAAAGAGACAGGAACACAGTTCTGCTGAGCTCTGCAAAGGCACCTGGGGAGAACAACACCTCAGCATCCACCTTCAGCTGCCAACAGGGCCACTGAGACCTGGCTGTGAGGACCAGCGTTAGCAGATTCCAGGCTCCTACAGAAGCAGGGAAGTGCCAGTCAGCCCAGCACACTGGGCAGGGGAGAAGCAGCAGAATTTGAGAGCTCCAGGCAGGTTAGTGACGCTGTTTTGGAAAGCACTGCCCCTCCCCTGCAGGCAGCAGCATCACAGCAACACTGGCACAACCTCCAGAGAGCAGCTCCTTCGGCAAGAGCACGACGTGCTGAGGGACAGCCCTGGCTCTGTCATGCCCAGGGAAAGCCCTGGCTCACCCTGTCCATCTCTGGGATCTGACAGGCCTCAGCACCAGCAGAGCCTGCCCGGGTTCACACACTGACACACAGCTCCATCTGAGGAAATCCCTGAGCCACCATCTCCATGAAATCCGGGCTCCCATCTCAAAGCCTGGCCTCAGGGCTGTTGCTTTATACAATCTCAGACCATGATGAGCAGATCAGGGGAGCTCCTCCTGCACACCCCCACACTTTCCATCAGAAAAAACCTCCTACAAATTTTATTATCAGCTTCTAGTAACAAGTCTGGAGCAAGGAATTCTTTAGGCAAAGGCTGGGGATTGAGCCCTGCTCCCACACCTTCCCGCGGCTCCGCAGCACCCATGGGAACCGTCCCAAGCACTCTCGCCCCCACTCAGGAGGTTTCACCACAGCCCTTGCATCCTCCACCACATCAAGAGGCAGATGGATCATTCTCACGTCAAGGGAAAGACGGACCGAGTCAAAACAGAGAAGGATTCCTTTCAAAGGGCCCCATTGCGGGGAGGGTGCTGGTGCAGCTGCCAGGGATGACAGAACCAGGCAGCGTCCCCAGGGACGCAGCTCAAGACAGCTCCTTGCTCACTCGAGTACAGAAGTGGGAGAGCAATTAGGAGGAACAGCAAGGAGCTGCTCCCCCTTCCAGCCTTCCCACTCACTCCCTCCATGGTGCTGCAGTGCCGGGGGACAGCCCCCCACAAATCCCAGCGCAGCCAGACCCTCCAGCTAACCCTCCACTCGGAAGGACGTGGTCCTTTGGGCATCATGAGATAACAGCCAAAGACTTCCTGAGGGTGCAGAAGGTGCTTGGCACCTTGTATGTGACCACCAGCACAGCCACTGCTCCTGCCCCAAAGTCTCCTTGGAGCACGGATGAGCAGGACCCCGCACAGGACTCACTGTCACACCATGGAATTGGTGCTCAAGCTCCACCAGACATGAAACAAGACAAGTTCAGCCTGGGTAGTGAGAACCTCCCTGCGACAGAAATAGCTTTGGGGAAGTGATACCACAGACAACGCTCCAGAGCACACACGGGGACTTCTTGGGGCACAGCGCCTGGCACTGCTCAGCTGCTGCACCTTCCTGCTCTCCCACGGGCCTGGCAGCACCATGGACTTGGCCCCAGCAGTGCCAGGGCTCCAAGGGGGCTCAGAGTCCACAGCCTCACTGAGCAGCAGTGCTGCAGGAAAACCAGGAGAAAGCTGAAGGTGCTGCTGCTGCATCTGCTGCACCTCCCACCTAGTGCCCTTGTTGGTGCTCTGAGTGCAGCCTGACCTCAGGCTTCCTTTGGCTTCCCCCACACCGAGCCCCCAACACAGCCTGCCCCACAGCCAGGCACTGCCATCTTCCCTCCTTTGGATTCCTGTTCCTCTGCCTTGACATGAAGTCATGTGTTGAAGTTATCTGAGAGCTGGAAGTGAGTCAGCACAGTAAAGACAGCCTAAGAATGAGACTGATTAAAACTACTCATTCAAGCCGGCATGTTCCACCAGCCCAGGACCCCAAACAGAGCCAGTTGCATCAGAGGGATGCAGGACACAATCCCGGTGCTTTTGCTCCCATCTTCTGCAGCAGATTGCATGAAGTATGAGTCCCTTCATCAGGCAGAAGTCAGGGGCCGTGCTGCTCACCAGACACAGGTGGACTTTGAGGAGCTTTTCTTCGGCCTGATGACAGCAGAAGTCACACTTCAGCTGGGGAACACCTGAAGCCATCACCAACCCACCCAGGGGTGGTGGGACACATGGGTGACTTGGAGGCAGTGAGTGAAACCAGCAGCAGAACTGAGCTGGGACTCACCTCCAGGCCATGCAGGAGGAGCAGGTCAGGCAAACTCTTCCCTGCCTTCCACAGTACTTACCCTCCCCTTCTCTCTTCCAGGGGTAAGAGCCAAATTTCCTGACAAAGACTAAAAGACCCCAAGGTCAAACAGGGACCTGAGCCCTCAGCATTCCAAAGACCCAAAAGCAATGCCTTAACTAGGTCTGAGCACTCCCAAGGACTGGGCAGTACCTAAACACTTCCCTGGCACTGGCTGCTGTTGCTGGTGTTATGGAAATGCTGTGCAAACAGATTCTGGGACATCCATCTGCAGGGTGATACCCACAGGGATGGGCCTGGAAAGCTGGAAGAGGAGAGTGTGGGTTTGTGGGAATTCCATGGGAGCAGCTGGAATAGGGCTGCCTTGGTCCTCCTCTGCCAGACAAATACCAAATGGAGACCCCTCACCATGAGCACAGAATCACTGGGGTTGGAAAAGCCCTCTGAGCCCGCCTCAGACCCCAAACCCACCTGCTCTGGAGCTTAGGAGCATGGCAGAGCAAAAGCATTTTAATCACTGGCTTACATGACTAAAAAGCATTTAGTTAAACCCTCTCCACTGCCGAGAGCATGTCCTTTATGCGGCTGAGATGGAAAATGAGCATGAAAGCAAATCCAGTCCGTACAGTGGGCAGGGTGGGCAGCAGAGCCCAGGCATGGGCAGCGATGCCCCCTGAACCCAGTGACAGACCCAACGTAACGGGGAGACGACAGATTTACAACAGTTCTGTAGCAGTTTTTGGCATTAAAGCACAGAGATGCTGAGCGCTTTATCCCTTGTCACCCTCCCAACCAAGTAAGACAAAGCAGATCCGAGCCCCTCTCATGGATTTATTATTTAATATCAGTGCGTAACCAGAGCCGCCTCATGCTAACAAACTCTGACAGCAGATAAGTAACCATCCAGCCACGAGCACGGCAAGAATCACACCAGACAATTAAACAGCCCTTCCAAAAATAGCCTACCTGACCTGCTACCACGCCTGACTATCAATCCAGCTCTCCCTGCAGAGAAGCTGCTACAGTTGAGTCAAACCTGAAAATACTCCCCCAAAATAGAGCCGAACCAGTGCCGTGTCTGCAAGCAATCCTCCCCTTCCTCAATTTAGATTGCTCAGAAACCTTCACAGAGAGAAAAATCACTACGTGTCAGGCAGAGCAGAGGCAGATATTGATGGCAAACACGGCAGCAGTGGGGGAAGGCTGCAAGCCCAGGGTGCAGCCAGCTGGGGTGGCACAGTGACAGGGAGCTGATGGGGATAGGGCATCGGGACACCACACCGGGGAGTTCAACCTGCTCACTGGGAGAAGAAATTTGGAGTCTGGAGCCTTCAAAGGTCACCGGTTGGTGTTTTCCATGATCGCCAGTGCATGGGAATGCTGTGCCTGTGCAGGCAAGTGGGGATCTACTTGCACCCTGTGGCGTTTCCAGAACCCCCACTCTGCCTCCCCCACATCCCTCCCAGGCTTTGCTGATTCCCAGCCCTGTTTCACACCAAGGAGCTGCTGAGGACGAGGAGGGTTCTGTGCCTGGGCTCTCCCATCTCAGGTTTTGTAACCCCCTCATTTCAACCCAAAAGCCTGCACACAGCCACACCTGCCTTCCTAGACCTACAGAAATGGGAGATGGCTGTGCCTGAGGAATCCCAGGTGCTCCTGGTTCCAGAATCACAGAAGGGTTTGGGTTGGAAAGGACCTGTAAGACCATCCCATGCCACCCCCTGCCATGGGCAGGGACACCTTCCACTAGACCAGGCTGCTCCATCCAGCCTGGCCTTGGACACTTCCAGAAAGGACCTTACAGTGCCATGTGAAGGCAGCACATGCTCATCCCAGGCTGGCACAGCCTGTTGCAAGCAGCATTCCTGTGGGAAGGCAGGGCATTCCATGGCAGTAAGCTAAACCACACAGGAAAAGTTTCTAACTGGGTATGGTGACACCAGGGAGGCTGGATGTCACCTCCCCCAGACACACAGCTGAGTTACCCCATGCCCTGACAGAGCAGACTTCCCCATCAGTCATGTAGATGCAAATAAACTTTAAAAAAATGACCCTTTCTCACACACTACACAAAGTCCTGAAATGCACCCTTTGATTCTTCATTTAAGCCTTTTAAGCCTTTTTAAAGGCTGTGTAATCTTCATTCCTCTACCAGTGGAAGTCACTCACAGGAAGTTACTGCACGGTTTCCACGTTACTTCAGCACAGCCCTGCTTACAAAACCTGGGTCTTGCACAGAAAGCTCCACAATGCACCCCAGGAAGGCACAGAGGCCACTAGAAATGTCCTGCCACGATGTGCCACCTCCTGTCCAGCCCCCTGGGGTTTTGGGGGACACCGGAGCTGGTTCCCAAAGGATAGACAGTGTGGCAGCAGTGCGGCAGCCAGAGGCTCTGCAGGAGACGAGCAGCATCCTCATCAGGCAGTTCCACAGGGAACGGCGTAATTATCCAGTCCATCCTTCCCCTCCAAAAACAGCTCCGAGGCAGCGGTGGGCTGGTATTGGAGAGCACAGCTGAGCTCTGCTCCTCGGGAGGGAACACAGCAGGGAACAGCCCCCGGCATGGCCAAGGAGCTCCATGCAGAGGCCAGAGGCTCCTGCCAGAACTCACCATTACTGAGTACAAACGTGTATTTTTGTGTCTAACTCCACCATCAGATCCGCCACTGGATCCAGCTGTTCCCACAGGCTGCCCTGGTCACTGCCCCTGGAGCTCATCTTCTCCAGCAGCTCCTTCCCCACACTGCCATGGAAGGAAGGAGGCTGCTCACTGCCCACCCCAACAGCTTCAACAGCAGAGGAATGGGAGGTTTTTATGGAAGACATCACAAACTGCAGCTTTTCCGAGCTATTTGAGCACAGGTTTGTTCAGTCTCCCTGGGTACCAGCATCGCTCCCTGGATCAGCAGCAGCAGCACCAGGGCTCCCAGCTGGCTGTGTCGGGGGAGCAGCACAGCTCCCGCTCCCGGCACGGGCGATGCTGAGCCACAAGCCCTCGCAATTAAGCCGCTCGTTTCAGTGTAATGGCTTGGCAGGGCCTGGGCAGCAAATAAAACCTGAGCAGGACAAGACCTGAATGTGCAATAGCCCGATCAAAGGAACAGCTGTCCTGACAGGCAGCCACCTCCCACGGCCACTGCAGAGCAATTAGAGGAGCCCAACAGTCCCCGCAGTGGAGGAAGACGAGACACGAGGTTTTTATTAGACAGCCGTCAGCCCCGGCTCATTAGAGGAAAAGGACATCAAAAGCAAAGGCCAATAAACTGGGACTGGAACGTGAGCAGCAGCACTCGCACAGTGACACCTCCGGTACTAAACATGGGTGATCCCACAGCTCCACCACTCCCAGCACGGGCCTGTCAGCACTTCTGCACTCCAGGGTCACACACCTGCCCCAGAAATTCTGTGTCCAAAACAAAGTGCTTGACCCCAGCTCTCCTGAAAGTTCAGTGTTAGCCTTGTAATAAATGGATGTCCCCAAAATCTGTGGGACATTCCAACGGCAGGAGATGATGGTCCTGAGCGTGCCCATCCCAATACAGGTGGGGCCAAGCCGCTGGCACCTCCGGTCTGGCTCCAGCCCACCAGCATTTTTGTTTCCTAAATTGTCATTCCTAAAGCCAAAAGCTTTAGCACCCCGTGTAAGTCAGCAGGGAGCTGACAGCTATTATTTTAGGAGTCTCCATATGGACCCATTGCAGCATCTCGCTGCTCTAATTTAGGGCACAGGCTGACGGGGAGGGGATGCTGCTTCCACCCCCAGAGGATGTTGGACTTGGAACACCTTCCAGTCCCTAAAGGGGTTCCAAGAAAGCCGTGGCTGCCCCTGGATCCCTGGAAGTTTCCAAGGCCAGGTTGGATAGAGCTTGGAGCAACCTGGGATAGCAGAAGATGTCCCTGCCCACGGCAGGGGTGGCACTGGATGAGCTCTAAGGTCCCTTCCACCCCAGCCAGCACCACCATCCAACTGGTCCCATGGAGTTTTCCTGAGTGCCCCAGCACAGGGCAAGGAGGGCAGGCCGGGCTGGAAGCCCTTTCTTTGCTTCCCCTTCCAGAAGGGACCAGATGGGCCACGTTATTTTGAACCTTCTGTAAGTGCTGACACAACACTGCTCCCTCACATGACTTTCCCCTTGCTTTTTAAAGAAGTTTTCTTGTTTCACTCTGACACAGTGGAAGTAAAATTACAGCCAAGGCAGGAGTGATAAGGGAAGAACTTGCTGCAGAGCCTGAGGCACCTGATGCAGCAATAAGGTAAGTGACCATGCCCCACAGCAAGGAAGGGGCCCCCAGTGCTGCAGGGATGCAGCGCAGCCCCTCCAGCCACAGCAGGAAAGGTTTGCTGCCTCCAAACCCCACAGAGCAGCAAGAGGTCCTACAAAGGGCAAGATGACCAAAATTATGGAGTTGGCTGTGTATGGAGAACGATGGAGAAGGCTGCAAACTCCAGCCTGGAGGTGCGACAGATGATGGGGGACACCACAAAGCGACGAAGTCCTGCCTGCAGCGAGGATTGGCGGTTGTGCCTCTTCCAGGACCATCACACAATGGTGCTGCTTCCAACCCCAACAAACCACACCAGCAACAGTGAGAGCAAAGCAGAGCACGGTTGAGGGGACCCTCACTTGTGCAGGTGTCCCCAGAGCCCCTGGGTGGGGTGTGCAGAGTCAGAGGGTGAGGTTCCTTTAGTGGCCCTGGAGTGAAGCACCCAAAGCCATCAGCAGGTACCCACTGGAGCCAGTATTCCATTACAAGAACCCCAGCCTTGTAATTTCTGCAATTAAAAAGGGAGTTCTTCTACTGTGAGTTAAAATAGAAGTTTTTGTCACAAATTACCAGCTTTCACTCCCCCCATACCTGAGCTTAAACTGAAACTTAAATGGAAATTTACAGGAGAATGAGAAAGTGAGTCAGCCTGCCCTTCCCAACAGGCATTTATTTTCATCCTCTTGGACTCAGTTAATAGTAACAGCAGAGAAATTAAGATTATTCCAAATTTACAAAGCACAGAAGAGGGGAGGTGGTTTTGGAGGGAACTCCACTGCACCAGGGACCATCAACAGCACTGGGATTTGCTCCTGCCCCCATCCCAGCAGGCACCATGGGATACAGGGATCCTTCCTGCTCTGTGGGACCTGTCCCCACGGCAGGAGGTGTCACAGTGCGTTATGTCACCCACGTTATCCCACCCACACAAGTCAGTGATGCTCACACCACCCTGGGGAAATGGTTAAAATTACCTAAAAGATAAATCGACCTCTTGCCTTGACCTCTTGGGCCAACGTGCAGCCAGGTGAATGCAGAAGGACTTTACCTTCCAAAGCGTGGCCCAGAGACCAAAACAGCTGGGAATTTCCCGCTCTTATTTTGGAAAGGAACAGCAACCACTCACAGCAAAGCGATCCTCCCACAAGGAGGAGCAGGACCCAGACAGGGCCAGGAGCTGCTCCCAAGGGGAGCCAGCCCAGGTGAGCAGGGGACCAGGACAGCCCACGAGGGCTCTGCCATGGCACATCACGGAGAGATGGCCACTCCTGCCCAGCACAAACCCTGGTGACAGAGCCGCTGCCCGTGACACCAGCTGCCAGCCTCACCTTGTGGGCACAGTCTGGAGCAGGAGCCAGCCCAAGGGTGGAGAAGTTTGTTCTCATTTTGCATTTGTGCAAGCTGGCGACACATGAGACACCCAAAAAGTGTCCAAAACACGTTTCAAAGTGTTCCGAACACATTTCAAAGCATCTTGTTCTCCAGCAGCAGTAGCAGAGCTGAGGTTCAGGAGATGCACTGCAAAGCTTCCCGCCCCGCTACATGTCTCCTGGGTATTCAGGTCAGCGGAGGGGCTGCTGGTAGAGCAGAAAAATCCTTTTAGGTATATAATAAGGGAGAATTGAATTCTGCTCCAAGGTGGAGAGACAAAAGCCATTTGTCATGCAGCATTCGCTGACAGGACATGTCCACAGCCCAGCCCTCACCTCCCTCCCTACTGAGCGAGTGCCGCAAACAAAGGAATTCAAACTCAAAGTGTTTGGGACCAAGACAGACGTTCACCCAGTTGCAGAGAGGGAAGGAATCTGAACTGTAGTTTGGAGTTATTTTAGAAAAATTCTCTACAAAGGTTCAGCACCCGACCAAAATGCAAATCACCATCATGGCTTCCTGAGCAAATGAGCTATTGCTGCATTTTTTCCAGTCCGGCAGCATCTTGCTCTGAAGATCTAATAGCAGCCCTACTGAGCAGCAGCTAATTAAAGCCTTTCCTCCTGCCAAAACCCCAGATTTAGTCTCTAAATGACCCAGTAAGTGAGACTTTTTCCACCTCAGAAGCCCTGGGAGACACCAGGTCGGCAGCTCTGCCCTTGTCACCGCTGTGGCTGTGCGCGCCCTGCCAACAGCAGAGGCACCATGGACTGATCCCCGCTCCTCCTCACAAGAGGATGGGTTCAAAGGCATCTCTCCAAGCAGCATGTCACCTTCTGCACCTTTCCCTCCAAGCCTGGGAACGGCTGTGGAGAGCAGCAGCTCTGCTGTTCCAGCACAGAGTTTGTCTCCCAGCCACCACACAGGCTGTCCCCTGCACCCAAGAGGAGATGGCATCAAGGAGGGGACACAAAGGCTTCTGGGACAGGGCTGTGCCAACCTCCAAGGAGGACAGCTGACAGCACGAGCTGCCACGCCACGCCACGAGCATGGAGACACAATGTCCACGGCAGGGAAAATCCCCGGAAGAAAACTCCGAATCAGCTCCTCCACTGCCACAAAGGTCACTTTGTGCCACCCAGGAGAGCTCGCACAGTTACAGACCCACAGGCCTCCTTTCCAGAAGATTCTGGCCCTGAGGCTCCTCTCCATCAAAGACAAGTGAGCAAGACAAATTTGGAAATTAATGGACTGAGCGATTGGAGGCAGTCCTTAGACGCATGATCACACAAATGTGAATTAGTCCAGTTTTAGAGCCATTCCTGGGGCAGAAAGCAGCAGAATCTAACATGACAGGCTGGGGAGGGGACACACAGGTCCTGCTCAGCCTTTCTTCCCCTTGCACACAGGGGTGTCCCTCTTGGCAGCTCTACCATCCATGAAAGGGCACTTGGCTCCGATCAGACCCCCAAAAAGCAAGTTATTCCATCCAACTCTTCAGAAACCACGTGAACATGGAGATGTTGATCCCTTCCCCATCAAGACAGGTTGCCCAAGGAGCCCATACAAAAGCTGGAGCAGACAAAAACAAAGCCTCTCCCAAAGCCCATCTCCATCATCACCACCAAGCAAAGCCATCTCCAGAGCAAAAATGGTGTCGAGCCACAGAAAGTTATAAATAACCCTAAATAACCATTTGGGGAATTATTTCCAGCTGTGCGTAAATCTTCTGGGTGACAGTGACTTATCCTGAGCGACAGCAACTGCTGGGGACAGAGGGGCTCTGGTGCTGTCCCCACCAGCACAGCTCAGCATGGCATGGTACACCCCCTGCATGATGGGGACAGTGCAGCTGTCCCAGCCAGCAGGGACACAGATGCACCACTTCTGTCCCTCAGGCAGCCTTCCCTCTCCTGGCTACACTCAGTTAAGGCCAAGCTATGGATTATTGCCAAGGATTTTTCCCAAGCCAAGCTCAAGTTGAGGTATTTAAGTGTAATGAACACAAAGGAAGAAAATGCCTAAACCCAAATCACTCCGGCTCGCGGGGCAGCCACAACACGAACAGCCCTGACAAACACCATCATTTTGCTTACACGGCAAGGGCTGGCCAAGGCAGGGAGCCGTACCCAGCTCTGAATCAGCCTCTCCACAGCAGCGCGCTGGTAAAGGCACTGGAGCTGGAGACACAGTAAATAATGACTTTGCACTGCGTCAGGAGCTAATCCACTCAGTGATGCAAATGAAATTCGTGGGCCACGTCCCCCTCACTCCGGCTCCTCAGTGATATTATAAAACAATCCTCGCTCCGAGCCTGACTTCATCGCGATGTCACCGCGCGGCTGCAGGAAGCCATTCAGGGGAGCCAGGACGACTTTCACTCCTCTTCACCACCTCACTTTCTCATTCTTCTGCTATAATTGGAAATCATGAAAATGCATTTGTTCATGTGCTCCGAGTGTCAGCTATTGAATGTGCTTGTGCTCTCTGTTCAGACCATCAGAATAAAGGTATTTAACTGTTCCCCCCAAAGGTGAAGCTATTCGTGTTGCATCCTTTCACAGGGCAACAAAAGATGGGGAGGAATCCACCAGCAGGATCAGCTGGAACACACTGGCAACACAGCATGAGGAAGAGGAAGAACAGCTGAAGGCTGAGATTTAGACATCTGAATCTTTTTTAGCTTCCCTGCTGCTGACTAAATATCAAATGTAGGAAGACGAGAGCAGAACTACAAGAGACTGAAGATCTTAAACATAGAATCAGAGAATCCTGGAATAGTTTGGACTAGAAGGGACCTTAGAGCCCATCCAGTCCTAACCCCTACCCTGGGCAGGGGCACCTCCCACTATCCCAGGTTGCTCCAAGCCCCAGGGGCAGCCACAGCTTCTCTGGGCACCCTGTGCCAGGGCCTCACCACCCTCAGAGGGAGGAATTCCTTCACAATATCCCATCTAACCTTGCCCTCCGGCAGTGAGAAGCCATTCCCCCTTGTCCTGTCCCTTCATCCCTTGTCCCAAGTCCCTCTCTGGCTCTCCTGGAGCTCGTTTAGGCCCTGGCAGGGGCTCTGAGGTCTCCCTGGAGCCTTCCCTTCTCCAGGTGAGCACCTCCAGCTCTCCCATCCTGGCTTCAGCCCTTGGAGCAGCTCCGTGGCCTCCTCTGGACTCTCCAACAGATCCATGTCCTCACACCTGAGCCACGACTGACAGCACAGGCAGAGCCATCAAAGCACACGGCTCTGGCTCCAGACCAGCTGCTCCCAGGATCTCCCTGCACAGACACCAGTTATCTCCCATTCTCCCAACTGCATCCCCCAAAAATACACAATTCATTTCCTGCTTAGAGCTGGAAAGCTTCCCTTGTTCCAAAGATTGAGCTGGGGAGGGAGCTCCCACCCAAAGAAGGAAGCTCACAGACTGACTCTTCGGAAAAACCCAGATTTAAGTAGATGCAAGAAAGCCAATTTTCAGGGAGCTGTGCCATAACAAGCCTCAAGTTTTCAAATCTAGCAACTTCCATGTACCGGAGCTTATTAATATTGGATTTTTTGGCAGGCACTGCCTTGTCCAGTTCGGATTAGCAGCAAGTATACTCTGCTTGTCAGATTTAAACAAGATGTATAAATCTGGCACAAAAGCAAGACCAAATATGGAAGCAAATTATTTAAATTGACAAGATGTAGCTCACAAGCTTTAAGCACTCAGCAGTGAGTGCCCATCAGCTGGGGCAGGAATGCTCCTGCTCCGGGCCACAGCAGTTAAATCCTGAAAGCAAGAGGCTAACGAGGTTACCCACACAAACATTACTGATTCCAGTATCAGGCTGGATTGGAATTTCTTTTTTCACATGATGGGAAGAGCAGGATGGCTATAAACAGCTGAACTAGTCAGCCCAAAATCCCTCAAAAGCAAACAGCTTGAGCTGTCAGCCATAGGAGTGCCTGAGGTCCGTGCCTGGGCACAGAGCCGGGGGTCCCACCAGCCCCTCCCCAACACCTGCACTGTGCAGGCAGCCCAGCAGGGCAAGAGCCACACCTTGGCCCAAAGAGAATTCCCAGCACCTGCAGCAGAGCTGGGAGCGCCCAGCCCGGACAGCTCCCAAGCAAGAGGCGCTCCATGGAGAGCGAGAGGAAGGGCCTGGCTCCCAGGAGGTGACACAAAGCCCTATCCCCATGGGTGACACGCGGCCGCAGGGGCCATCCTGCAGCCAGCCCGTGGTGCGGAGCACGATGTGGCCAGGGCCAGTGCCCAGCAGAGCCCGGCAGCTGGCAGGGAAGAGCAGCGGGAGCAGCAGCTCCATCTGCCCCGCGATGCTGCGGGAGCAGAGCTGTCACGTCTCATGAAATGCATTTCCCTTCACGGGGAACCGGCATCAGCTGTCGGAAGCGATGGCAAGGGCTCACGGACTGCAGCAAGAGGGGCCCTGGGAGGGCTCATCGAGCTGCTCCCCATCCCCGAACAGGAGTCATCCAGAACAGGAGAAAATCGAGTTTTGCTGGCAAGTTATTAATTACACCGAATTCAGGTGCCTCCTCACAGGGAGGACATTTTAATTTGATTTTTTTTTTCCCAATGGAGGTCGGTCTAAAATCAGGATGGATAAACCCCTCAGAGCCTGCATCAAAGCAGTCTCAGCAGGCCAGGACTGACCACAGCAAAGCCAAACAAGCCACCTCCACACAGGAGGAAGCTGTTTGGCCAGAGCCATCCCTTCGGCTGGTCAAGCCAAGCCTTGGCCACCCTCTTCGAAGAGGAGACACATTCTGAGAGAAGGAGATCGTGGGACACTGTCACCCCACGGGCACCCCGGGAGCTGCAGTCCCTCAGCACAGCCACAGCCATTTGCTGCCCACAGCCCTCGGCTCCTCGGGATGAGACACGGCAGGAGGGAACAGAGCATTCCCAGGGAGACACCCCATGGCTGCTCCTCCGCGGTGCCCACCGGGATCCTGATCCCCCGGGGGATCCAGCCTCTGCCCCTGCCCAGCTCTGGCTGCAGCTCAGCAGGAGCAGGCTGTGGTTTGGAACAGTGCCTTCCCTTCCTGGGAAGGGCTGCAGCCAGCACAGCCACTTCTGGGAACGGCTTCTGCTTAACACAAAATTTGGCTGCTGCCAACCACCACCAGAGCTTTCTTCCTGTCTCCCCCATCCCTCCTGTGGAAAAACTGACTTCCTGGTGCTGGCTCCTGCGGGATAGCAGCACAGGGCAAGCCGGGGTCACACCTCTGCCCTTCTCTGCTGGGGCAGCAGCTCCTGACACCAGCCCTGATGGGGCTGAAGAGCTCCAGAGAGATTTTCACCTTCATCCATTGGGTCACTGTCTGGAAAACCAAAGCAGCTTGTGTCATTTTCCATCCCTGATGTTCACATCACCTTTCTGCCTCCAGGGACTCCTGGCCAAGGCACAGAGAGGCCACCAACACCAGCCCAGCCACAGATGGATGGCTCAGAGCTGGGGAACAGCAGCCCACAGCTGTCCTTTCCCTGAAGAAAGTGAAACCCGCGGGACAGCCCTTGTCCCTGTCACACTCAGGTGCAGATGCCCCAGCCCCACAACTCTGTTCAGGTACCAGGTATGAGCACAGTGTGTCACCCCAGGGAGCCCTTGCAGGGTCCCACTCCAAGGAGCACAGGGCCTGCGGTTTCTGCTAAATCTCAAAGTATGGGACAAGGCCATTCCAGGGGATGGGCAAGTTTTATTTAAAGTCAGGCTTTATTTCCTACAGCATCACCTGAAAGGTCCAGAGGGGCTCTGGAGCTCTCCATGCTCTCTCTGTCCCCTGCCCTCACCCAGCTGTGGGACAGGACACCATCACCCAGGTTTGTGCGGCAGCACACAGGGCAACCCCATAACAGTGCAGGCAACCCAAGGCTGCATCCAGGACCCCCACACAAGGACTCCTGCTTCCCTGGTTTGGTTTTACTGCCTTTTCCAAAGGGCTTGTTTTTGGCAACCTGCAGCCCTCCAAGAGCTCAAGGAACACGCTGCCCAAAGACCTGTGTTTACTCTTCCCCTACAGGGAGCTCCTTACTCACCCTTTTCTGAGCGGCTCTAATTTATGGACATGCAGAATAATGACTCATGAAGCCACACTGGAGGGATTAATCTCACCAATACCCTCCACTACACTCCGTGCTGCCCTTGGAGAGCTGGACCACAGGCACACAAAGGCCACCAGCCCACAGCGGGGTCTGGAAGCTGTGTCCCTGTGCAGCACTAATCCTCTCACAGCTGGCTGCTGCAGGAAAAATCCACCCAAACACTTCTCTTGGGCAAGATCCCATCCCACCCACCATTGTAAACATCCCCTCTCATAGTCACACACCTTCAGTCTGGGGGAAAGCGCTTCCACCGTTCCCTTTGGATCACACCCCTTATAACAACATGTTTCAGGCAATCCTGCCCTCAGCTAAATTATGGGCACAGCCAGAAGTTAATTTCCTAGGCACTGTGATCATGACACTTATTTGCTGATAGATCCGACGGGGGCCGGGATGGCACTGAGGAGCCTCTCCAGTGTTTTTAGATTTTGGCCTGTTGAGCTGCAGGAAGAGGAGGAGCTGTGCTGGCTGGGAGGCAGGGAGGGCAGCAGCCCACAGCTCGGGCTTGCGCAACTCCCCTCCCTCCAGTTCCTACAGAAACCCCAGCAGTTAACAAAATTCACACCAAGTTTTGAGAGCAGATTCAAGCCCACCTCCTGTTCCACAGCTATCCACCAAACCCTCAAGGTCTTGCTCTCTTTCGCAGCATCTTCTGCTGGTGCCAAGACAGGTGAGCACCCGCCCACACCTCGCTGCCAGTGAAGGATGCCCTACACACCCTGCCGGGGACCCGTGTGCTGCAGAAATTTGTAGGATCACATGTGTGTGAGTGAGCAGGCATGCAGAAATGCCTGCACTGTTTGCTGAGAAGTCTCCTTAGAGACCGCCCAGGCATTAAATTCCCTGTGAAGACTCAATAGCTGGAGAATAACCATGGCAGAGGCTCGAGCCTGGGGTGGTTTAACCTCTGCAGCGGTGTCAGCGCCAACAGGCACCAGGCAGACGTGCTGCAAACCCTCCTGCCACCCCCAAGGCACCCAAATACCCACGGGCCAGAGTCAAACCCCACCCAGCATCCCCCACGGCTGGCACCAGTGAGAACGGATACCCCGGGAAGGAAACAGACCACCTCATTATCCGGGCCCAAGATCATTTTAGGATGACAGCTATCTCCGGAGATAAGAAAGAAAAATCCACCCTGCTAACTGCACGGGGTGGGAAAGAGAAACCACTTCCACTGTAAGACTCGAGTGAACCCTTGTGCACTGCAGGGGGACCCTGACAGGGCTGCACCAACGAGCTGTCCCTGCTGAGCCCGACAGCCCCAGCACCGCCAGAGGCTCCTGCACGTCCAAACTGCCTCCAAAACATCTCCTTCCAAAACACATCTCTCACCCCAGCCGCTCCCCTGAGCCACAGGTATCCAGCGCAGGGAAGAGCGGGATTAGGGAGGCCAGCTCAGGTGACAGGATTTAAACCCAGCCTGGGAAGGGGCACACGTTCCCATTTTCCGTCAGCTCCGTGTTCACTCGGCCGTGCAGAAGCACAGCCCATCTGTGCAGCACAGGGGCCCAGACCCACTTCCCTTTCCTATTTGTACCTGCTCTGCAGCACTGCCCTGCTGCCGGGGCTAGGCACCTCACGGGCTCCTCCTGCCCCTGGCTCTGCGTGGGGACCCTGCTCCCGCTGCCCCGGGGACACGGCTCCAGCACCGAGAGCTGCGCTACCACTGCAAGGCGCACAAAAAACCCTCCGAAATCATGTTTCCAATTTCTGCAGCATTATATAATTAGCATCATTTGTGTTGCAAAAGTAATTGCAGTAACATTTTTAATTAGTCTATTTGAACACTAACATTTCTCCAGTGTGCATAATATGTTGACACGAAATTACTGGGTTTGAGGCAACTCCGAATGATTGGAGTTTGTTTTGCTTTTGTTTCTTACTTGTTTAATACAGTCAATAAGAGCCGGCGCTGAACGGTGCCGAGCCCAGCCCGCAGAGTGGCTCGAGCTGCAGTGGAGAGCAAAGTGTGATGGGTTTCACTTCCGTCTGGGGGGAGGAAGGGTGGGTTGTGAAGGCACAGAACAAGAGAGAAATACTTGCTTGAGTGGTAAGGTCTCGGTGACATTTTCCAGCTGCTCAGTTCTGGTCTCAGATGTTGACTCGTGAAAATACAAAACAGAACGAGAGCACTGGCCTTGGAGGACAGGGAGAGGAAAACCTGGAGGGAGGAATTCTATGTGGTATGAAGTTTGGAAGGAGATCTAATCTAAAGAGTGTCTTTGCCTTCTGAGTCATAAGCAGGGACAAGAAGTAAACATTCTCCCCAGAAAAGTTACTGCATGAGATCCAAGTACCCATTACCAAATGATGCTTTTTTTTCTCTTTCTCTTAAGGAAGAATCGAGATTCTCCTTTCCAAGATCTTTTCTACATTGTGCACATGAAAGCAGCAACAGATGCAGGTTATTTTTTGCTCCCAAGTGTGAATCACATTCCACTGCTCGTCACCTCTGCCCAGGCCCCCAGGGTGGGAGCCCAGCCCAGCCACAGCAACTCTGGGTTGAGCAAACCCAGCTCCTGGGGACATGTGCCCCCGATCCCCAGAGGGACCAAGAACTGCGTGGACAACAAGAGAAATGGCCCCCGAGGATGCCAAGGCGGGGGAAACATGAGCAGGAAGGAGAAAGCTGCCAGTTCTCAGAAGCAGCACATTCCCAAAAGGCAATCAAGAACTTTGTTCTCAAAAGCTTTCGAACCAATTCCCATTCCTTTACCATCCTACAGCACTTCCTACATCAGGAGAACCCAGACTTGGCCACTTGTTTCTTCCCCACAACAGCCTAGAGATACCAAGGCTCCCTCCCTCCTAATGCATTCCCTGGTCGTGCTGCTGGCTGGTTGAATCCCCAAACCCAGGAAGGGGAGAACACACACTCCCCTTTCTCTTTGTTCCTGAGAAGCTTCTACATCTTCCAGCTACAACAGGTCGTCAGAGCAGGGCCAGAAAGTCCCTCTGTGCCACGGGCTGAGAGGCAGCTAGGGGCATCGAGCTTCCCTCGGAAAGAGTTCATCCTCCTGGCAGCTCCAGGCACATCCTCAGCGCTTCAGCTTCCAACACCCACAAGATATTGATTTCTTTTTTGTTAACTTGCCAGAACCAGCCCTGCTCCTGGACCGGCTGCGCACAGCCCTCCTCTGCCCACACTCAGCCACTTTCAGGCTCACAAGAGAGACGTTGGCCCAGGAAGTCTTCAGATGCGAACAAGGATAAGGAGGAGATCGTATACAAGGATAAGAAGCAGATTAGCAGGCAATTAAGTGGCATTTGTGGTATCCATTAGTATTTCAAGCTACAAAGAGTCAGTTTCTGCTAACTTCCTGCCAAAAGTCACAAGTAATGAGCTAATTAACAATCTAATTATTGCAAATGCCCTAGAAAGAAATCAGGGCACAGGTGAAAACCTACTTAAAGTGAGCACAGCAGTAAGAACAGCTGAGAGAGCAGACAGGCGTGTGCCCCACCTGCATTTCCAGCCATCCCACAGAACAACGGGAAAAAACACTTGGGGAAGTTGTGAAAGTTGAATTAAAGCTGCATTAAATAAAGAGAAAGGTAGACCCTCACCCCAGAGCTTCCTGCCATCCCTGTGGGGCTGAAGAACCCCTAAACAAAAGCCAGCCCCGGCATTTTCTGCCTCCATGCAAATATTTGCCAGATTTAACAGCAGCCGCAGCACAGCCTGTGGGGCACAAACACAAAGCTGGTGATAGCTGCACGACCCAGCACGAGCACGGTTCCCCTGGAGCCACCGGAGCTGCTGCAGGGACAGAGCAGGGCAGTGCCAGCCCTGGCACCCCCAGTTCTGCCTCCCACCAGGATGAGCCCCAGGGCAGCTGTGATTCCAGAGCAGATGGCAGTGGGAGAGACTTCTGCGCTGACTTCCCAAGCTGGAAGCATCCTGCAGGGAGACACAGTGTGTCCCCCACCCCAGGGCACAGCTGCTCGTGCCCTCGCTGTGATGGGCGTCACCCCACCGCTGCCTCACCCATGGGAGCACCTTCACCTGGGCACCCTGGCACCTCACAGGTGGGATCTGGGAAAATCCGCAGACCACTGATTTCAGGAAAGTAAAGACTGGGCTGGTCTGCAGACCTTAATCCGCAAAATTCCCTGTTGCACGGTAAAGATTCGCCATTGCACATTCACGCCTGTAATACCAGAGGAACCTGGAAAGCTTCTTAAGGCAGAAAGGGATGTCACAGACCAGCCCCACACCCTCGGGGATGTCACTGAGCACAGCAGGCTCCTGGCAGTGCTACTGGTGTCACTGCAGGCTCACAAGGGCTCCTGCCCCAGGACTGCACTGCTCAACAACTCCCAGACCACCTCCACGAGCCCACCTAGTGCCCAAGCACTGAGGACTGATTTAACACTGGCTAAAAACATTTAAGGATAAACCTTGAAGCAAGAGCACAGTTCCAGGTTTGGATAACAGTTCCTGACAGCTGGAAGAGACTTGGAAAGGCGCCAGTTATCCGACACTGGATGCTATAGGTAGAACTGAGCAGAGCTCTGGAAATAATGCAGGAAAACCTTGCTGAACCAGTACATGATCCCCACCAGCTCCTCTACACACTCCAAATTTCATGGGCATTGTGTTTGCACAAATACACCGTCACTGTAAGGAAAGTCAGGAAATTAACAGCCAGGCAAGCCTGGGAAGATCCACAACAGAGATCTGAGGCACACAAAATTCCTCTCAGTAATGTGACTGAACTGCCCATGTGTGAAACCTCAGGTAGCAGGGGAAGCTGTGACCTTGAGAAACAGCCCTAGGACACGTTTTAATCTCCATATCCACTTTCCTCTGCTTGCCGACACCTGTCCAGGCCTTTGGGCTGGGGCTTGGGAGGTGGCAGGGAGATGGTTTTGGTATTTTAAGGTTATACTCGTGTGGCAAGTGTTAAGGATGAGTAGCAGCATCATTTAAATTAGATTAGACTTAGACTGCTTGTACAGGCAGCTGCAGGGATGCTCCTGAGAGTGCCCAAGGCAAAGCCCCTCACCTGCAGTGAAGGAGCCCCCTGAGACCCAGACCCACCACAGCACATCACACCCCGAGCCTGGACTCAGTGCCACACCAAAATCCCAAGGACAGCTGCCAGGAAGAGCCTTTCAGAGCTCTACAGCGGGTTGGTTTCTATGCCAAATACCTCAACTTGGGAGTCAGCCACCCACCAAAATAAAACTCTGTCCCAAATATTCACAAAAGCAAAATTATGCCGCCAGCAGCTGCGAGAACCAGCCCCATTTGAACCCCACGCCCAGAGCTCAACCCCACACAGGTGGGACCCACAGGCCAGGGCGAGCTGCGAGCAGGAGCAGCCCCCAGCTGGGCTGGCTACAACAGCAACCGGATAACGCCTGGGTAATTCAGCCGAATTTCCCGAGGGGACATCCCAAATCCCTGAAGAGCCCCTCCAGAATCCCAGCATTATCAGAACAAAGAATTCTGGTCATAGTAACCCGGCTACTGCAACATATTTTGTTATAAAGCCTCATTTTTTTTCCCCAGCAACACAACTAAGCCATTCAAGTCCTCGCCGGCTGCGCAGTTCCAGCCCCGGAGCAGCCCTCGCCCAGCCCGGTTGCCACCCAAACACATGTTTTGGTGTTAAGTACATTAAAAACAAACTCCCCTCAGCCTTTTTCGGGGGATTTAGCTGAAGTCCTGGGCGCTTATCTCTGCTAACGAGACCCGACCGGCTTAAAGGCACCGACTAGTTGCTCGATTGATTAAAAAAAATGACTAAGCTGCTTGCCGGGGCCGCGGGGATGCTGCCCGCAGGGATACGCGGGGCCGGTCCCGGGGGGCGGACACGGCGTGCGGGCCCCCTCAGCCCCCCCGGCAGCGCGACACTCACCTTGACACTGGAAGCCCTGCTTGCCGAAGCCCCTGCGGAGAGAGAGGCGGAGTGAGACACCGGCCCCGCGGCGCAACGAGCCTGCCCGGAGCCGCCGGCCGGAGGGAGCGGGGAGCAGGCACCGCGGGCAGGGGGACGGGATGCGGGGGATGAGGGGAGCCGGGACACGAGGGGAGGGGTGCCCGGAGGAGGGCGAGGACGAGCCCCACCGGGCTGGGCGAGCACGGGGAGGGATGTCCCGCAGAGCCGGTGTCCCGGAGCGGCTGCGGGGATCCGGGGGAAAGCTCACCAGATGAAGTCGGTGCAGTGGCTGCAGAAGGTGGGCTGCTTGAAGAAGCGCGCCGTGAACTTGTGGTTCTTCACCTCATGCACGTTCTTCTGCCGCAGGGCGCCCTTGCGGGCGAAGCGCACCGGGCCCTCCTCGCCCTCGGGGGCCGGCGCTGCCGCCGGCGGC
>VZRL01003210.1:1016853-1060805 GCA_013397895.1 Origma solitaria
ACCCCCGCGCGCCCTCGGCAGGCCCGCCCCCTTGTTTTGCATGCTGATTTGCATATCGCCCTGCCCTTCATTTGCATAGAGCAGCTGCATCCCACGGGAGCGCGCGGGGACCGCTGGGCACGGGCACGGACAGGGACAGGGACAGGGACAGGGACAGGGGACAGGGACAGGGACAGGGCCCGGACGGCCCGCGTGAGGCGGGGCTGTGGGCAGGGTCACCGCGGCAGGGACACCGCCCTGTCCCACTGCCCGAGCAAGGCGGGGCGGGGGGAACGAGCAGGAGTCAGTAGCGGTAGATACCGATGGCTTCGTGCCAGACATGGGGACACCTGCACTGCCCCATGCCCACTGCAGGATCGGTAGTGACAGTGCTGGCTCCTCGGGAGCCCCAAACTTCCCGCTGTTAAGGCCAGAATAATTTTTTTCTACCCTGATTTTCTGCACAATTCGAGTCAAGTCCAGAGGGGCTCCAGGCGGGAGCTCAGGCAGCTCCAGGCAGCTGTGCCAGGCTGGGCACAGGGCTGACCATGCCTTGGGGAGCAGGAGCATGGCCACGAACAGCCCATGCAAGGCCACACGTCCAGGGCTCACTCACAGACACAGGGATGCAAAGCCACCAGCTCAAAGGTCCTCTCGGAATGATGTTTTAAACTTATGGTTGGAAGTTACATTCTTTTACAAACCCACTGCAATCACCTCAGCTGTCTGGCATGGAGAAGTTTTCTAACCATATCCACCATTCTTCTCTCTTGCTCCCTGACAGCACTCATGGACACTGAAAATCAGAACCATCAGCCTCCTCCTCTGATATTCAGGTCTCCCTGGTCCTGCATCGTCCGGGTCTGGGTGCTGAGGAGATGAGAATTCCAATCAAAACAGGAGACAACTTCAATTGAAACATAACCATGAATACATTTCCATGAACAAGGCTTTCTAAATTCTCATTTCTGGGATTTAATTCTGGCTCTGCATCCATGTGATCCTTTCCCTTTTGAGGCCCAAGACCATCCCTGCTCTGCTGTGATCCAGCCCTCCATCCTACATGCTCTTTCTCTGAAGAAAGCCCCGCTCACTCCATGGAATTAAACACCCAGGAGACTTTCCCGAAATAGGCCCAGGGCTGTTATTATGCAGCTGCTTTAAAAGCTTCATTACAGTAATAAAACGGGGCTGACCTGTCCTGCTGATGTCACCCTCCCAGGAACAGCAGGCTGGTACCATCTCACAGCACCGTCTGATTTTCCAGCTAAGAAGGAGAAATAAATTGCAGGCATCCCTGCTCATGCTGTGCCATGCCGGGAGGAGATGAAGGAACGTCCCTGGGGCGTGTGGGGAGCGTGGGGCTTTCTGTGCCCAACGCAGCAGCGGCCACACTGCGGGGTCCCCCCTGCGCCTGGAGCCCCACTCACTGCGGGCTCACACAGGAATCTGCGCAGCAGAAATAACTCCTCCTGCACGGGAAGGAACCAGAGCAATAATGGCAATAATAACACGGCATTTTGACTCCTTGCCTGTGCACTGTTCAAGGAGAGCTGTGTGTTCCCCTCAGTGCTGCTGCACTGCACGTGGAGCCACACCAGGCTGAATTCTGTTCATTTTAACTGTAAACTCTGGGCTTTGCCTGTTTCTGCCTTGTTGTTTTTTACTGTATGTTCCCATTTGCCAGGCACAGCCCCCATAACTGCTGCATGTGGAACACTGAGAATGTGGCTTTAATTTCCCCCTACGAGTATTGACAATCACACTCAAACTTTTGTCACTGCTGGGCCAAGGTACAAAAGTACAAAAGCCAGGTACAGTTCTTGCTCTCAGGGGATTTCTGTCTTCTTTCCTTAGTTTACATAATTTTACCTTATTTTACTTTTTTCACTATTTAGTGCACTCTGAGTCATGTCATATTAAAGGCAGGATTTTCATGCCCATGTTAATTTGCACAAAAGCTGAGGATCCAGATCCCCTCGGTGCTTTGAAATGTCGGGATGAACATCCCAGCAGCTCCTTCCTATAAGGAAACTGTTATATTTATTAATGCAAGTGAAGTCCCCCCAGGTGTGAGGAGGGACAAACACACACAAACAACCCTGACCCGCCGCTCTCAGGGGAGCACAGTGGTGGAGCAGAGGGGAAATCAGCGCAGTTCATTCCTGTTACCATAAAAGTGTGGGTTCTAATCCTATTTTCCCCTCCATCAGCTCCTGCTGTAGAGGAGGCACCAAAACACAACCAGAGGTGTGGGAAGTGGTGTCTCCACTCCTTGCCACACATGGGATCTCCATGGAGCTGTCAAATCCAAGCTCCTTTTGCCGGCGGCTCCGTGGCCTCCCTGCACTGCCGGGGGCGGCAGAGCAGCCCCTTTGCACAGGAGACAGCAGGAGCAGGGGCAGCCTCCCATGGAGACATGATTCACATCCTGAGGAAGGGACCTCATCCTCCCACCAGGCAGGCGAGGAGCTGCTCTGGGAAGGGGGAGCACGGAGCAGCCACAGGACTCGTGCTGGAAAATGTGGGAGCGGAGAGCCCGGCGTGAGCCTGCAGGGTCGGGGGCAAGGAGATCAGGAACAGGAGCCCTTCCCAGTAAAATCCCCAACCCCAAGGCACCGGGGCTCAGGTCAGGGAGCTGCTGCCACTGCACAGTCTGCTGTGTCCAACAGCTCTGGCCCCACAGCCTCACCCCACAGCAGAGCCAGCTCCAAAACTCAGCAAAGACACAGAATCCCCAAACCAAGATGAATTCCCCCCATTTCCTAGGAAAGCTGTGCCTCCACACGTGCGGGAGCCCCTGAGTGTGTGGGAGCTGTGGTCCTGGAGCAGCAGCTCCTGTGGGAGCACCCAGCAAGCACCAGCAGCCTCCAGCCTTGCACTGATGGGGGGATACTGCTCCCCTGGTGCCCACTCTGGTTTCCTCTGAAGAACTGACAAAAAGCTGGAGAACAGATTTGTCTCTTCAATCTCTTTTTTTCTTCAGGACCCAAATCCGCCACAGGAAACAGGTGGAGGAAGAGTCCAACTCTAATTAGATATAAAGGTGTCTCAGCAGCACTCAGTGGCCTCCACATCCGTTAGTCGCCTTGTCCTCACCCAGCAAGCCAGGAGGGCCAAGGCAGGGACAGGGATCCTGGAGCAGGGACAGGGATCTTCTTAGGAGGAAAACCCTGGTCCCACCCAAATTTGGAGGATCCTGTCGCTGCTCACAGCAGCTGGTTCTTCAGCCCCCTCTCAGAGGCTGCTCAGGGGGTCCCCCGGGGCAGGACAGCCCTGTAACACCCACGGGACAACGGCCCCGGGACTGAGCCACAGCTGGAGCCGCAGGCTGGGGAATCCCCGGCTCGGGGCAGCGCTGGGGCGGGGGATCTGCCCCGGGTTCCATGGGGACACTGGGGACGGGCGGGGTGACAGGCACCGCCCCGCAGCGGGGTGGCATCAGCTGCTCTGGTTTTTCCCTTTCTGCTTTCACAGTTTTCGCATGTTCCACGTCCTCCGTGCAGCGAGGATGGAGCGGGGAGAGAGATGCTGCGTTCATGTGAGGAGAGACCCAGTTCCCCACCCACCGGCGGCAGGAGATCCTTCACAGCAGCCGCTGGGGGAGAAAAAGCCCAAATGTTGGCGCCTGAGCTTACATAAAACCTCCGGAGTGGCCGGAGCGAGGGGACAGCCGCAGGGACACGGGGACAGCCACAGAGGCACGGCCACAGCGCCGCCCGGCTGGAGCAGCCCCTGCTCCCGTCCTGGATGTGAAAATCCATAATTTCCTTTTACCTCCTCCCGCCTTCTCCAGCAGCCTTGCCTTACCCGGCAGTGTGGATATGGAACGTCTGGCTGGGCTGGGATGCAGGGATGTGATGGACAGGACTCAGACAGGGCTGTCACTGAGGTCATCTGGACACTGCCCGTGGTGACAGGGCTGCCAGGGGGGAACAGAGGGTCCAGCTGGCCGTGGCCGCCCAGACCACCTCTGCCCACCCGGAGGGGGCTCAAACACAGGGGCTGGAGACACCCAGATGTGGTGGGCAGAGAGGAGGAAACCTGTGCAAAGCGAACAAGGAACTGTCGTCCCTCATGGTCCCCTGAGCACGAGTGCTGCAGCAGCTGGCAGGGAGCTGGCACGCTCTGATCCACCCTGGGGCAGGAGCAGGTGAGGCTCTGCAGTAAGGAGTGGGCTCCATCCTCCAGCCCATCTCCAGGCTCGCAGCTTGCCCGGGACTCACAGGGTGCAAGGGTGGCCTGGGGGTGCAGCTCCCAGGCTGTGAGGGGCAGCAGGGCCATGCCAGAATAGCCAAACCATTCCCAGCTCAGACTGCAGAGCCTGGCATTCAGGGCTTGTGTAAATACATCCTTATTTCTCAGACCCTAGAGCATTTCTCCATCCCTCCTCAAGGCAGAGCATGCTGCAGATGGATAAATGAGATGAGGAGCCTGTGTTGTTCACTGCCCTGTGGCTGTACACCCTCTGCTCCCTGCAGTGAGGGACGTGGGCACCAAACCTGCCCAAAAGCTGTTCCAACCCCATGTGCTTGGGAAGCTTAGGCAATTTGGGTGCTCTCATGGCTCGGCACATGCCAAACATGTTAGGCTCTTTAAATATTTCGTATTCCTGGCTGCTGGCTTTCAGGGAGAACAAATTAATTCTGTTTCATGTACCCAGAAACGGCCCACATCAAACCGCCTTCCTCCACAGTTGGTTAAGCAAAGTTTGTGGTGAAATCCTTGGGGTTTTGTTGCTTGGTTCCCAAACCATCTGATCAATAAGTGGCTTCCATGTCCTATAACTCTATGGAAAGTTGTCATTATTCCTTGCTATTGATCCAACTTTTTGATTTCCCTCAGGGGTTCCACACTGGGCTAGCACACAGCAAGATCAGGGTGGCGGCAGGGGCAGAGTGGCCCTGCCACCTCCATGTATCTCGCCAGAATGCCAAGGGGAGCTTTGGGCTTGGGATAGCCAGGCAGCAGCATGAAGGTTCAAGGACAGCATTAAATTTTTGTGCTGGATAAAAAAGCGGGACTCAAACTCAAAAGCAACAAAACCAAGCTGTGAGTGATGGGCTCGAGCTGGTGCAAGATGAAGAGAAGGCTCCAGGGAGACCTCAGAGCCCCTTCCTGTGCCTAAGGGGGTTCCAGGAGAGCTGGAGAGGGACTGGGGTCAAGGGATGGAGGGACAGGACACAGGGGGAATGGCTTCCCACTGCCAGAGGGCAGGGATGGATGGGATATTGGGAAGGAATTGTTCCCTTTGAGGGTGGGGAGGCCCTGGCACAGGGTGCCCAGGGAAGCTGTGGCTGCCTCTGGATCCCTGGAAGTGTCCAAGGCCAGGACAGGGCTTGGAGCAGCCTGGTAACGCAGCCCAGCTCTGGAGGCAGAGCAGGGGGAAGCAGGAGAGCAGCAGGGCCACCAAGCCTCTGCCATGCTCGGGCCAGACTGCAGCACCTGCCACTTCTGGGCTGCACAATAATTCTGCTTGTGCCATGGCAAACTCCAGCTGCTCTCCCCTAGGAGCTGGATTTCTCTGCAGCTTCTGTCTCCTGAGGGATGGCTGGTTTTATATCCATCGTTTATCACACTGCTCAGAAAAATCATCTCATAATGAATTCTTCACCCAGCTCTTCAAGGAGCCTCATTTAAATAACAACGAGGCTCATTAACGGCGCAGGGCTGATCCCTGCACAATGATTTCTTCATTAAGCTTTGCCTGGGAGGGTTTTCCTCCCAGCCGAGCCAGTAATCCCTTCCCTCCCAGCCACTCTCTGCTGCACCACACCCAGTGATCCCATCGGGTCCAGCTGTGGGGCAGGGATGTGCCAGGGGTGCTCGGAGCCTGGTTTTTCAAGAATCCTGGGCGCCTCAAATCCTGGGATATGGAAATCCCCAGATGGATGTTCCTGTGATGGCTTTGGCCTTTGGCCACCCCCAGCTTATGCCGGCACTGCCGGGGGCCTGCCCGCGGTGCATAAATCCCTGCACACAGATGCTCCACAGAAAATCGGCCTTCAAGTGAGCACGGGGCTTATTCTGTTTGTGCCACTGGGGCACCGTGCCCTGCTCCCTTTGCCCAGGAGCTCCACTGCTGGGCCTCCATGGCTCCAGCTGCTCCGGTCATTTCCCAGCACAAACAAGCCTGGGATGAAGCACAAACATCCCGTTAGCACCAGGTGGGGTTTGCTGTTTCTCACGGCATTTATCTCATGTTATTTTCCACTGGAGATTATTCCAGCTTGACGGTGAGCAGACAGGCAGGAGCTGCGGGCCAGGAGTGCCAGAGCCCTGCCTTGCTGTCCCCTGGTGTCCCCTGGCCAGCTTCCCCAGTGCCACAGCACACCATGTCCCTTCAGTTTGTCCCTTCAGCTCCTCTCTGGGAGGAAAAGCAATGAAAAAAAATTGCAGAGAGACGACAACCTACCTGTTGATGAATTTCCACAAGTATTTGAAAAAGTTTCATTTAAAAAAAAAAAAAAAAAGAGGAAAGTCCCCCAGAAAGACTTGGGGCTTCACCAGTTTAGAAAGCAAAATAATTTTGGAATGGAAAACATTTGCATGAGGCTTTCAGTCTTCTCTAATGAAATGACTCGGGTTGGTTTTGCACAGCAGTGCCTCAGCTGTTCCTGGGTTCGCTGACCCTAAGGGCACCCCTGGGGCAGCAGGTGGGAGGATGCTGTGTCCCCCAGTCCCCTGGGTTTGTCCCCTGTGTGCCACCGTCCTGCGGCAGCACCTCACATCTCCTGCCCCAGTGCAGGAATGGGGAGCCCGGCACCAGCCGAGTGGGAATTTCCTGCAGTAAATCAGAGCAGGTTGTTTTACTCCATGAGCTGCGAGGTTTATTTATCCCTCCCTCACGCTTGCTCATCTGTGTTTGTCAGCCAGATCGTACCGGTTGCCATCTGCAGGAAGCTGTAAATTGTTTTCTGGCTTTTCCCCCTCGACTGCAGCTCCTGCAGCTCCTTCCTGCTCCTCTTGGAGCTGTGGATCCGCAGCACTCGGGAGCAGGCAGTGCATGACCCCTGCCCTTGGGGTCCCTCCCCTGCTGGGGTCCTGCAGGTCCAGGGGGGCACAAAGTCTCTGAGACGCTCCTATCTCCATGAGGTTTTTCCTCGGACATCAGGCCATGGCCGTGCCGGGCCCGGGGCTGCTGTGGTGTGCCCAGGTGAACCCCCTGTCACTCGGGGACACGCCGGCAGTGACACAGAGCAGGGGCTTGGAGCCCACCGCTTTCCCAGCTCTCCCTTTCTATTCCTTTTCCCAACCTCCCCATGAAACCCAGTTGCTTCTGCACCCCCAGGGCAAGGGACAGCCCATGAGATGTCACCTGGGCTTCCCAGACATCCTCCCTGCTCCAGGGCTACCTCTTCATGAACAACGGGGGTGAATTCTCCATCATCCCAAATTATCCTGGATCACATCCCTCAGGTCCTGCGAGCTCTTTTATCAACATTTGGATATTAGGGGCCATCCTGCCTCCCCTCCTCACGACCCCGGTTCATCCCAGATGGAATTTCCTCCCCTGAAAGGACTCGCTGGACTGGCAGCAGGTACTCGAAAGTAATTAAATCCTGCCGCTCTTTCCGCTGGAAAAGGAGCACTCCAGGGGGACTCCCTACTCGCGGGGACCCCCCAGTCCGTGGGATCCCGCAGCCTTGGGACCCCCGCCCGTGTCCGGGGTGGCCCCGAGCAGCCGCGCTCTCTCCGCTCCGCCCGGCTCAGGATGTCACCGTTCCCATGACAACGAGAGGGCTAAAAAAGAAAAAGAAAACAGCAAGGAGAAAAGGATCTAAGGGAAGAGCGCGGAATGGAGGGGGGTGGGGCTGGGAGAAGAGCAGCGCTGGGGGATTCAGCCCCCAGAGGCCATCCCCGCCCCACAGGGATATCCCGGGCTGGGGGATGCTCACGGTGCGTGAGCCACGGCGGGCACCCAACGCGGATCCTGCCACTGCTGGGGCAGGGGACAGCGACCTCCCCGGCACCACACGGTGTCAGCCATGTCACCTGCTCCGAAACCGACCCCGCGGATGCGAGCGGCCCGTAGCAGCTCAGCATCCCCTGCCCAACCTTCCCACGTCTCCTTTTAGCTGAGCCTCAGCACGGCCAAGCTGCCAAAACCTGCTGGTCCTCCCCACTACAGCCCAGTGTGGGGACCCCGGGGCAGGAACCTCATCAGAGGGACCCGCGTAGAGAGAGCCCAGGGCAGGGACCCCAAGGCACAGACCCTGATGCAGAGACCCCGGCACAGAGACCCCATTGCAAGGACCCCATGGGAGGGACCCCAGTGTGAAGGGCCTGGTGCAGGGACCCGGCTGAGGCCCCACTGCCCTTCCCCACCTGGCGCTGCCACGTCTGGGGCTGCCCTTGGTCTCCTTGGCACTGTGGTCACACAGGAGCAGAGGCAGCCCCGGCAGCACGAGGGTGCCAATTCCTCCTCCATTAGCAGCCCATGGACTCCTTTATCAGCCCTGTGCTTCTCTGTACAATGTTGATCATTTTGATGGAGCATTTGTTTTAATTTCCCAAATGAGGAAGCAATCTTGTAAATATTGTGCAGTAATTAAAATGGCTATTTATTGTGCAGCATTCTGGCTGCTGCCAGCATAGAACATGATTAGCATTCCCCTTCCGAGCCCTTGCTCCAGCCGTCCCGCGGCTCCAGACGGCTCTGTCGCCTGCACGCCTCTGGCCCTGGTGTTGGCACAGCGGTGACACAGAGCTCCTGATACCTGCAGTCCTGCTGCTCGGCTTCCTCACCGCTGACAAACAACGGGACGTTTGATATCCTCCAAAAGCTGAGGAACACAGCAAGGAGTGAGAGAAACATGGGCTGTCACTGAGGATTACCTGTGTGGCCCTGGACTATCACTCTCACGACATTTGCATGAGCACAAATGAGTTCTCTGAGGCTTTTCCTGCTGTGGTTTCTGTCTGTTATTTCTTCTCCACAAACATTCAAAGTGGCAAAAGCTGAAAAAATAATACTTGCAAATAAATGTCTGTCCAAATCCATTCTAAAACCCATTTAAAATGTAAATCCTTCAGCTTGAGCAATGATGGGCACAGAAAGTCTTTGGTGCTGGGAAAAGTAAGGCTGGATGTCAGCAGCGAGGAGGCGCAGCCCCCGCTGCCACCAGGAGCTTTGGTTCCCCTCTAGCTGGGGGGAATGGGGCTCTGGAGATCTGGGGGTCCCCATGGAGGACCACCTCTGTGCCAGCTCCTCTCCAGAGAACCTGAGTGGGTGTCCGATGCCAATAAGAAATGAAAGATCAATGGAATGAGTAGAAGCAGAAGTGGGTGGAATGGGGTGGGGGGGAAGCACCCTCCTCCCACATTTCCTTTCCACCAGCCTTGCTCCAGGGCCTCTTTCAAGCTGCCACAGGGAGCAGGTGTGGGACCAATTGGTCTGGCCCCCAACACTGAGCTGGGAATGTTCCTGCCTGCCCCCACGAAACACCCCAGGTCTCTGGCAGGAGCCCCCGGAGCTTTGCATGTGGTGGGGAGGCTCCTTAGTGCTCTTTGCATACCCTGATGGGGCTGCTCCGGCCCTGGGGCCTCGCTCTGGGGGGCAGAGTAAACACCGCAGGGGCTGGCACAGTGCTCTGGGACTGGCACCGTGCTGGGGGACATGGCACACTGCTGGGGGACATGGAACAGTGCTGAGCGACACGGCACAGAGCTGGGGGACACGGCATAGTGCTGGGGGACACGGCACAGTGCTCTGGGGCTGGCACAGTGGTGAGGGACATGGCACAGTGCTGGGGGACATGGCACAGTGCTGGGGGGCATGGCACAGTGGTGAGGGACACGGCACAGTGCTGGGGGACACGGCATAGTGCTGGGGGACACGGTGCAGTGCTGGGGGACATGGCACAGTGCTCTGGGGCTGGCACAGTGGTGAGGGACATGGCACAGTGCTGGGGGAGACACGGTACAATGCTGGGGGACACGGCACAATGCTGAGGGACACAGCGCAGTGGTGAGGGACATGGCACAGTGGTGGGGGACATGGCACAGTGGTGAGGGACACGGCACAGTGCTGGGGGACACGGCACAATGCTGAGGGACACAGCGCAGTGCTGAAGGATTTGGCATGGCAGCAAGGGGCATGGCACGGCAGTGAGGGACATGTCACACTGTTGAGGGCCACGGCGCATCACCAGGGGCTGTGGCAGAGTGGCGAGGGATGGTGCCCAGCCTTGGGGCCCAGTCCCCAACCCCGTGGGCATTCCCCAAGCCCAGGAGGGCAGGTGCCCATCCCCATCCCTGCGCTGCACCGTCCGCCGATGGCGTGGCTGCAGAAGCTTCCCCAGAATTCCATCCCCACTCCCACTCCTCCATCGCCTCGCTCCCAGCTCCCACATGCAGATGCCAGCTCACGCGCAGAGCTGGCTCCGCACGTCATCGCCCACCTCCGCTGTCCCCCGTGCCATGCCCACGCAGCCACCCAGCCCCGCCTGGCCCATGGAGCACCCATGGGAGCCCCCCATGGTACCAGCACGGGGGTATGGGCCGGGAGCTCCCAGGGCTGGCACAGACACCACAGATGACCTCGGGGTTCACCCTCTGCAGCCACTGCGGATCTGCCCGATGGGCAAAATGAGCTAAAAGGATTAATTCACCTTATTTTTCAGGCTGTGATTTCTCCAGCTGCAGAAAACCTTTGGAGCTGAGCAATGGGAGAATTCCCAGATGTTCTCATGGGGCATGTTCTAAAAGCGTTCATCCGTCCTACCCCGCACAGCCGTGCTCCTGGCACCTCTCAATGTGTTGCCTCTCCTTGTGGGGGATGCTATTTTAAGACCAGGCTTTGGGGGAGCACACTGCCAGACCCCTCCAATCCTGCTGAAGGGAGGATTTGGAAGGGAAAACTGGGATCTGATCCTTTCCTAGATTGCAAGTGAGGGCTGGTGAGCAGCAGGCACAGGGAAGAGCCTGGTGTTGTTCTGCAACACCCTGATGTTGTTCCCTGTGTCCCCAAAGTGCTGGCACCAGGCACAGCTGGTGGCAGCTGGGCCAGCATGTGCCTGATGCCTGTGCAGCCTTTGGCATCTCTCCGAAGTGCCCTGAGCTCATCCCAGCTTCCCATCACGCAGGGAGTGAGTGCTGGCACCTCGCCAGCCCCTCATCTCAGCAATGACCACCCCATTACTGCCCGTGGCATGAGGACCCTGCACCCACCCCACTCCCTAGCATCATCTCCATCCCCACGGGAGCCAGTTCCATCCCAACAGGCACCGAGAACCTGGAAAACACCAGGCAGCATCCCAGCAGATCCATGTGCCGATAAAAACATGGTGCAGACCCATGTCCAGGCCTGATGCAAATTTAATTGAATGGGAATGAGATGTATTTTATGTCCTTAAAACACATTAAGTGCTTGGAAGTTAATTGGTATTTAATTAGCATAAATCAAGCACTTTGATAATAGTCAAGGAAAAACAACGTGGTGTTACAGATGCTTTATGAAAAGTCACCCTGACAAATTAAAGATGAGTGTGCCCAACACATCAGCACATGAGGCCGTGCATGGGCTGTCCCTCCTCCTGTCCCCTGAGCCTGGGGACTGTGGGTAGTGGCACCACTGCCCTGGAGGGACCTGCTGAACCCCCTCGCCTGCGCCTGCTGGGAGAGGTGCCTTGAAACCGGGGTGCAGAAGGGAGATGGGGTGTGGGGTGGATCTCGGAGGCAAGAGGAAATTGGGATGCCGGATGGAGCTGGGATGCAGGAGGGAGCCGGGGTGCAGGAGGGATCTGGGATGCAGGATGGATCCGGGATGCAGAAAGCAGCCGGGGTGCAGGAGGCTGCCCGGTGCAGAGGCAGCCGCAGCCAAGCGCATTTCCTGCGGGGCCGAGCATCCTCTCGAAAGGGGAAGGTGGGAGCCCGTCACAGCCCGGGGCCCCAGCCCCGCTGCCACTGAGAGCCGTGTCCGGAGCAGGGGTGGGGATGCGCTGGGTTCCCCACAGCACCAGCTCGCACCGGCACCCTCATCCCGCAGGCTCCCTTTGGGGAGGAAAGAGCGATTCTGCTCCATGTGTGGTTCGGCATTTTTTGTGGCGTTGCCATGACAACCGTCCCAGTGACATCTTCATGCTATTTGTCTCCTTCTGGGGGTTGCATCATTTTCCTTGCTGAATGAGCAGCTGCCGGGTTCCCGGCTCACCTGGAGCCCACGGTGCCCGCGGGGCTCACGGCCCCTGCCCAGCCCTGGGAGCTGCCCAGGGAGGGGTGCAGGCACCCCCCTCTCCCCTCCCCGAGCCAGGGATGCTCCGTTCCAGACATTCCCTCACGCCAGCATCTCTACAGCATTGTCCTTCACTAAAAACACATCTTTGTGCGTGTCTGTGCCCCTGTGTGGGTCACCTCCCGGGACGGGAGAGTAGAAAACAAGCTGAAAATAGAGAGCTGACATTGGCCGTGCCCTGCCAGTCCCCCGGGGACGGCTGGGAACTGCCCTGTCGCAGCAACTGCGAGAGCCACCAGCCGAGAGAGGGAGGAAGAGTCTGCCTTACCTTGGGGCTCCTCCAGACCCGCTGGCTGCCGGAGGGAGGGGACAGCCAGAGCCAACACAGAGCTCCTTCCCGGGGAAGCTGCTCTGACCCCACTCACGGCAGCTGGGCCCTTTCCCACTCCTGCCTCCTCCTGCCTTCCAGCCCCATTCCTGCACTGGTGCCCTGGAGCTGGGCAGGGTGGGCAGCCCAGGCTGGGGGCACAGCTCTCCCAGCACAGCCCCTGCCCCAGGGGCACCTCTGAGCCACGCTGAGGGCGGCTGGGAAAGCAACAGGCATTCCCAAGTTAAAAATCTGCAAAATTTGGAGTTACTTAACCCAGGGAACACGAGGGGTTCCTGTCTGGGACTGGGAGTGCTCTCAGTGACACCTGTGTGCCAGTCCAGCCTCCCGGGCCGGGGTTCCCATGGATCCCCCCCAGGGGAGGTTTGGGGACCGCAGGATGAGTCAGGGCAGCACTGCTGGAGGGGACGGATGCCCGGCTGACGCAAAGCTGCTGCGCTGGCTCCTCTCCCCCTGCCCACACAGCTCCATCCTCTCCTTCCGCTGACTCCTCCTGCCGCTGGCAGCACCCCCTCTGCCAAGCGGCCCCCCCTTCAGCCCCGGCCTGCAGCACTCCTCCTCTGCCAGGGGAGGGATGACCCACCCTGGCATCTGGGTGGGTGCCTCACTCCCCCACCCACCCCACGTCCTCCTGATGCCCGGATGGGCCAGAGACAGAGCTGTCCCCAAAGCTCCCTTCTCCTGTCACCCTCTGTGGCAGCATCCATGGGGCAGGCTGTGGGCAGGAGCTGCTTGGCATCATCCTGGCCAATCTGAATTTGAGTGGGGGGCAGCAGTGCCCACCCCGAAGGCACAGGGCTCCCTGGCTCTGTGGGTGCCTGGGCACAGCTCTGGGGGGTCGGGCACTGTGCACAGGCAGTGCCAGAGGAGCCTGGGGCACCACAGGTGCGGTGCTGGTCAGAGGATGCTCCCGGTGAGCTGGTGCCGAGGTGGGGGCTGGCAGAGCCCTGGGGACCACAGTTTTCCATCCTTCCTCCAGAAGCAGGGGAACCATGGCTGGCCCACAGGTGCCAGGGAGATGCCGAGGAGGACAGGATGAAGAGGAAGGAGCAGGGGCAGGAGGTTCCACCCTGGCTGTGCTGGGCTGCACCCACTGCCCATGTATGGGGCCCTGTGCCCGGTGTCACTTCAGGAGCAGGCGCGTGGTCTGGTCACCCATCAGGAACCTTTGGGGAGGTAAAAGAGATAGAAATTCATGGTCAGCATTTCTGCCATTGCAAGGATGCAAGGACATGGGGACAGCACTGGCCCAGCCTGAGGATGATTTATCACACAAGACAAGGATGAAGCAAACGCTCCTTTGAACACAGGTTGAATCTTTGCTGTCATCCTGTCTTCATGGGAAGGAGAAAGGAAAGGATTCTCCAGCCCCTGGACACATCTCTGGAAAAGCATCTGCCTGGAGCCTTGCTGATGGAGGAGAGGAGCAGGACAGGGGGCAAAGGCAGGGTCAGCCAGCGGGGTCCCACCCCCCGTGTCACGGCAGGTGTCACGTACCTCACCAGCACCCCAACGAGGAGGGCAGCCACCATGGGCCCCACCCAGTACACCCAGTGGTAGTCCCAGTAGTTTGCCACCAGAGCTGGCCCAAAGGCTCGAGCTGGGTTCATGCAGGCTCCGGACACACCGCCCCTGGAAGGTGAACAGAGCAGCTGCATCATCGCAGTCAGACACGGGAGCAGCACCTGTCCCCTCAGTGCTGGGACAGAGCAATGAGCGGCGTGGGGGCAGCAGTATCCTCTTCCCGGGGTCCTTCCCAGGGCTCCGGTGGGCAGTGGGTTTGGACTACCTTGGCCCACATCCCGGCATGGCTGCTCAGTGATGAGGATGGTTTTCCATGGGAGCCCAGGCCCCAGTGATGGCTCTGCAGCCACACAGGGACCAGCCTGGCCCCAAAAGCTGCTGCTCACCAGCACTGGCCTTCACTCACAGGCTGGCAAGTTCCTGGGGAAAACCCAGCCTGGGGTGGATGCACCAGGGCTGACTTATTTTGGGGCACACCAGGAGCCAGGCTTTATACAGAGCAGGCTCCATGGCACACACAGGTCACACACAGGAGCGGGGTGGGAAGGACAGGAGCAATCACAGGTTAAAGGGGTAAATATTTGCCAAGAGGTTTGTGTCGTGTGTAAACACAAGCCCGGGGTCCTGCTAGAGTGGGGGAGTGCTGCCTTAACCCAGCACTTCATTAACATTCCTAATTGCATATGTTCATTATCCCGTCATGGTGGCACTGAGCTTGGCAGTGCTTCCAGCAGCCGCGGGGACACGAGGGACACAAACCCCTCCTCCTATTTGCTGAGGGCTTCCTATGGCAAACACAGCCCAGGCAGGCCTGGGGTTATCACTCACGGTGGATGCTCAGGGCGGCTGCGCCGGCTCCAGTGCCACGCGCCGGGATGAGCCTGCGGCTGCTCGTGCTCCAGGCTGAGCTGATGCTGCTCCTGCTCCCAGCCCGTTAGCTCGCCCAAAACCTCCAAAGCACCCACTGGGCTCATTTGATGGACTTCATAGTGTGCTTAGCTTGCCTCAGTTTCCCTGGGCAGCAGGAGGGCAGATCCATCCCATCCCATCCCATCCCATCCCACCCCATCCCATCCCATCCCACCCCATTCCATTCCACCCAGGACTCAGGGACTGTCTCCTCCCTGGTGCAGGGTGCAGCTGGGTGGGGTGGGATTGGGGCAGCCCCGATGGTGGGTGCTCAGAGCTGCCCCCAGCTCGGAGCACCAGTTCCATCTCCACAGCCTCTGGCCCCATCCTGAACCCCTCCAGGTGACAGCAGTCCCTGGAGGGATGGCACTGAGTGGCACTGTCTGTCCCAGGGACACTGACAGAGAGGACGAGGGGCTCACCCCGCCAGGATGTCGACGGTGACAGTGAGGCCGATGCAGAGTGGGGCCAGCGGGGTCTTGGTCCTGCCGTTGATGGCTCCCATGCACACCACCAGCAGCAGGAAGGAGCTCATTACAATCTCACCAACGAGGACACTGGGGATCTGCTCATCGGCCGCGATGCTGCCAAAGGCTCCTCCGCTGGTGTTCCTGAAGTGCTCACTCGGTGCCACAGCCTACGGGGGAAGCCATCAGTGCCCACCACGCTCCAGACTGTGGCCTTTGCCAGCAGATGGGCTCACCGTCAGGGCAGCGTGGGCGGCGGGCGGGTTAAAGAGGAGCTAAACTCAGCACTCGCAGGAAGAAAGCCAGCCCCAAGCGCCTGGCAAGCAGAGACTCATTAGAGAAGGCTCTTGTCATCTCCCGGGATAATGAGCCAGGCCCCTCTCCTGGCAGGATGAGATCCCCTGGTTGCCCAGGGGGTTGTGGTGGCCAAAGCACACAGTGCAGACAGTGCTGGGGCACTGGGAATGGGCAGCACCAAACCCGAATGGCCCTTGGGGTGCAGTGCTGGGGGATCGAGCGCGGGCAAACACCACGTGTGAACATGGCAGGGCTGCAGAGGCACCGCGTGTGCTCCTGTGCCTCATCAGCATGGCATGGCAAACCTCTGGAGAACAGCTTTGGTTATCAGCCTGCCCGCAGAGCCCAGGGCTGCAGCGGGTTTGGGAGGCCAGGCCAGCTCCGGCAGAGCAGGGGGAGTCCCTGTGCCCCAGCTCGGGATGGACAGACTCCCCCAGTGTCCGTACCTTTGCCAGGCCAGCTCCGATCATCCCTCCACAGAGCTGGGAGACCCAGTAAGGGATGAGCATGGTCATGCTGAGCCCCCCGACCAGCCACACGCCCAGGGACACGGCAGGGTTGAAGTGGCCTCCGCTGCCAAGGAGAGAGGAGCATCAGTGGGGGGTTCATCCCCAGCATGGGGCTCCCTCCCGGGGGCTTACCATGGCCTGCAACCACAAATGCTCCTCCAGTCCTTCCAAGCTCCAGAAGAGCAGAACCCAGCTGTTTCCTCTCTCTGCAGTCACTGCTTCAAAGCAGCAGCAGCATCAGGCTGAACTCCTAGCCCCTCCTGCAGCACTGGCAGGTGCAGTTTGAGGGACAGGATTTGGGGAGCTGAAGCCCCCCAGGTGTTTCCAGGAACTGCTGCTGCACTGCCAGGGCAGGTGGGGGGAGAAGAGGTCCCACAGAGCTGCAGGAATGAGCTGGTGGGGCTGGCACCCACCCTGGCAGGACACAGGCGCCCCAGGGAGGCAGGGACCACCAGAGCAGGGCTGTTGGGCCGAGCCCTCAGTGCCAGACCTAAATACATCACCTCAAAAATCACGAGCAAGACAGACTCAGAGACCCTCTAATCAAAACCAATTATCATGAGACACAGGTTAATGAACAGGTTTCATAACTGATCAGCCTGATAATTGCTGATGAAGTGATGAGTCAGAGAGTCTGGGAACGATAACCACATCTTACTCCTCAGCTGGAATTCAGCCCCACCAGGACAGCAGGAAGTTGTGTGGGTCAGGAATGATGCCTCAGCTGGACAGGGCTCAACTGTGAACACCACTGCATGGGAGGGAGCCTGGGGCTGAGGTAGGGCATGGCTGCACACAAAACCCCTGGGGGAGCAGCCTGGCAGGGGAACCCATCCTGAGCTGGCTCCTCTCCAGCCTCTCCAGCCTCTCAGAGCACAATTCTTCCCTGTGAAGGTGGGGATACCCTGGCACAGAGTGCCCAGAGGAGCTGTGGCTGCCCCTGGACACCTGGAAGTGTCCAAGGCCAGGCTGGAGGGGGCCAAGGCGATCGCAGCAAGGCCCCAAGCTTGCTGCTCCCACACCGTTCTGATCTGGACCCCCACAGCAATGGGCACCTCGGCCCCAGCCATAGGCTGCCATTCAGCCTGGAGTTAGGGGGGAGAGAGGGAAAGAGCCTCGAGCTCCGGGAACACTGGGGCTGGAAAGGGCCTGCCGAGGCCATCGCAGCAGCGCCCCAACATTGCTGCTCCTCCATCTTTCTGATAGGGAAAACCCTGGCAGTGAGTTGGGGTAATTAACTAGGGGTAGGGTTAGGGTTACATCTAGGGTTAGCATTGAGAGATCTAAAGGGCCTTGAGCTCCAGGAACACTGGTGCTGGAAAGGGCCTGCTGAGGCCATCGCAGCAAGGCCCCAAGCTTGCTGCTCCTCCATCTTTCTGATAGGGAAAACCCTGGCAGTGAGTTGGGGTAATTAACTAGGGGTAGGGTTAGGGTTACATCTAGGGTTAGCATTGAGAGATCTAAAGGGCCTTGAGCTCCAGGAACACTGGCACAGGAAAGAGCCTGCCAAGACAAACGCGACAAGGCCCCAGCCTTGCTGTTCCCACACCTTTCTGATCTGGACCCCCACAGGGATGGGCACCTCGGCCCCAGCCATAGGCTGCCATTTAGCCTGGAGTTAGGGTGGGGAGAGGGAAAGAGCCTCGAGCTCCAGGAACACTGGGGCTGGCATGGAGCCTGGAATAGTGGAAGGTGTCCCTGCCCATGGCAGGGGGTTGAACTGGGTGGGCTTTAAAATCCTTTCTAACATAAATCCCTCTGCGATTCTGTGTGAACCTGGCTTTATGCTAAAACATCCCCCTGTGCAGAATCCTGATCCAGCTCCTCCTGGCTTCAGAGGACATGGGAAATCCCCAGATCCTGTCTGTAGCGCCTCACCCTAAAGCTCCTTTGCCCTGCTCCCCCAGTTTCACCATGCTAGGGTTTGGGGTGCAGCAGAGTCTGGCTCAGCTCTGCCAGCACAGGCACCATGGGTCAGAAATCCCCACTGCACCAACCTTACCCTGAGGCATTTTTCCTCCTAATCAGGCACTGATAAATTACCAGCCAAGTTACTCTGGACTCTAGGGTTTCCCTATGATCCTGGCCAAGCCACTCGGGACAGTCTGGAGCAATCCTATCCTTGGACTGTGCAGAGCTGACACAAGGGAAGGAAATTAAACTCCCTAGGGATTGTTCCAGCTTCTTCCTTGGCAATAAATCTGTATCTCATCACCAAACATATTTTTCAATGAGCAGATTCATCTAAATGTTGCGCTTTTTTCACCTGAAAAAACCTAGAGGAGCACAGTTGGCTCAAAATGTTTTGCTCAGGCAACCTTGTAAAAGGAATTGTCTCAGCTTCCAAGAGAATAATAAAATCATAGAATGGTTTGGGTTGGAAGGGCTGTTAAATATCACCTAGTTCCAACTCCCAGAAGAGAATTTTCCTGATTCAGCTTTCATCATTTTTATTAAAAGGTGCTAAAACCAGAAACATTGCAATCCAAAGCCAGGCGAACACCCCCAAGCCCTCGGTGTTACGGGTGTCACCAAAGATGCCACCACCAATGCCACCACCACCCCCAACGGGCCACGCTGCCAGCCAGGGGCTCCATGGCAAGGCAGGGGTGCTGCAGGCACCGGCACTAGGGCAGGGAAGAGCCTGAAGGCAGTGAGTGGGAGCCACGGCATCTCCCCATCCAGCCATGAGCACGTGCAGCCCCAGGAGTCCTTGGTGTTCCTTACCTGATGTCCCCCAGGATGGCGACGCTGACCCCCAGGGCCAGCCCGTGGGCCAGGGCAGGCTGCAGCCGCCCCGTGTCCCCCGAGTCCTCCACCACGGACAGGCAGCCGATGAAGATGAAGAGGGCAGTGCCCAGCAGCTCGGCCACGCAGGGCTGGACATGGCGCTCGTACCAGTGCAGCCGCGAGAGTTTGGGCTTGACCTCGATGTCCATCACGTCCTGCACTGGGTGGGGACCGCGCCCAGCACCGACCATGAGCAGCTGGAGCACGGCAGGGCCCAGGGGACCACCCCACGGGCACGACTGGGGGATGCTGGAGGGCAGAGCCGGGATGGGCAGGACCCAGGGCTCTTGCTGCAGGGACAGGGACCCCAGGAGGCTGCCAGGACCCCTTGGCTGTTTGAAGAGGCAGTGGATGGGAGGCTCTAAATACAGATTGGATTTGCATTGCTAAGGAAAAAAAAGGGGCCATAAAAGCTGCTGGGCCAGCCCCCAGGGATATCAAAGCTCGTTATCACTGCCAAGCCTTGGTTCAAGGCTTGGGGTTTTTCCTTGGATTTCTGTTGCTGTTGATGGTGTAGTTTTAGGGGGTTCTACCAAGATTCGGGATGTGGTTCCTGCCATACCAACACCTGGAGTGTGGCACCTGTGCTCAGCCCAGGGGCCTCTGTGCCTGTCTGAGCTGCCGAGGGGCAGCACCTGCCAGCAGGGCCCTGGCATCAGGCATGGGTCAGGCTGTATCCTGGGAAACAGCTGATGCTGCTTTCCCAGAATCCCAGACTGGTTCAGGTGGGAAAGGACCTCTAAGAAACTGGACCATCCCATCCCACCCCCTGCTATGGGCAGGGACACCTTCCACCATCCCAGGGTGCTCCAAGCCCTGTCCAGCCTGGCCTTGGACACTTCCAGGGATCCAGGGGCAGCCACAGATTCTCTGGGCACCCTGTGCCAGGGCCTCCCCACCCTGTGAGTGAAGGTTATACATCAAAGTTCTCTAAACCTCAGCCCATATCCTGCCCAGGGCTCCCAAAGCTGGGGGATCATACCCATCTTGCACTGCTCTCAAATAAAGATGTGGGTGAGGAGGCCAAGGGATCCACCAGCCACTCCAAAAGCTGGCATTGATCAAACCTTGATTAAACCCTCCCTAAATCCTCCTCATCCCAGCAGGAAACACTGCCTGGAATGCCACGTTCAGCCAGGTCAGAAGGGGTAAGGGAGGACCCCCAGGTACCAGCATCTCACAACCCACAGCTGCCAGCACAACCAGACAAGGGTTCCGTTGGGAGGGATTTTAGGCTGAAGGAATCCAGACTGAACTGATCTTTGGAGTATTTATTATCAGGAATTCATGTAACACATACCCAGTGATGGGCACGGCTGCCACTGCCCAGGTGATCCCAGTGGGGCTCCCTGGAGCAGCAGGAATGTGCCCACAGGGCAGGCAGGGATCAGCCCAACCCTGCAGGGATGGGCCCTGCAGCCTTGAGCAACCTCCTGCAGCTCCGTGTTTGTGGTGGGTGATTAAGGATTGGGGTTCATAGGGACTTTTCTCTCTCGTAAGCAGGGTAAAGAACGCCACGGTGGTTTATGATGTTGTCACACGGCACTGGGGATGGGAAGGAAATTTCCACTTGCTTGTCCCTGCGGCCACACCACAGACAAGGGTCAGGCATGAGAATCCCAGTCCAGGCACCTCTAAACGAGCCTACATCAACCCCTTTCCCCTCCCAAGAGCTTGTTTCCTACAGCCAAAAGGTCTTCGCATCAGCGTACAGAAATCCCTGGGATGTGGAGAGTGAGAGCTGGGTTTGCCTGGTCTTTGGGGCCCCCATGAACCCCCTGAATGGACCTGTGGAGCAGAGAAATAACCTGATTCAATCCCATCAGCTCACAGCACCATTTCCTGGAGCCAGCTTCCAACAGGTCCATGGAATCCATCTGTCACCACAGCTCCCTGCATGACCAGCCCAGTGTTCCTTTGGGAAGAATTTTAACTTGGGCAGAAGGAAACCAGATTTCATTTATTTTGGGGGTACTTATTATGAGAGATTAATGTAACACATATCCAGATTTCAGCTGGCCCTTCCTTCCAGCAGCTCCCACGGTGCTGCACAGGCGCTGACAGGAGCTGAGCTGTCCCAGATCCCAGATCCCCAGCGTCACCAGCAGCATGGGCGAGTCCCAGGAGCACCAGGACACCCCTTGGCAAGGGAAAAGGCAGCAAAGTGGCCGACCCAGGGTGCTGCTGCCACATTTCTGGCACAGGAACGCTGCTGAGGGCAGTGCCACCCTGTCCACGCTCTGCCTCCCAACGGAGTGGCAGCTTCAGAGCACGGCAAGGTCACAGCCCGAGCGCAAGGATTAACCCCATGTCCTTGGCTTTTAAACATTTACCATCCTTGGGGGAGTGGGGATGTTTGCCTGAGCCTTCCAGAGGAAATGCTCCACATTCAGGCAACAAAGGAATTAATTATTACTGAGCACAGGCCTGAAACAGGACAAAACAAAAGCACAGCCTTGAAGGATGGGTTTCCCTTTGGTGGGAGCTCCAGCCTCGGCACCTGCCTCGTGTTCAGAGGTGCCATGGACTTGCAAAGACAAGAGCCCTGCTCTGAGCAGCCTTTGCCCCTCACAGAGGAGATGAAATCCTCGGCACTAAGGTTTGCTCATTAAGATACACGGAAACTCTGCCCGTGGGAAAAGGCGTGGGGATGAGAACAGATAAATCTGTTCATATCAGCAGACACTTATTTTTGTCCTTGTTTGGGCTTGCACCGATTTGTTAAATAAGTGACAATAGCAACTGTGTCAATTAGTACAGGAAGCGGTGGCACCAAACAAGCCACGGCTTCTAAAAATCCTTCTTAGGAATCACCGAGAACATTTCCCACGTCCATCTACCTGGGCAGGAAAGCCAGCATATCCCTGTTTTATCCATCCTGTGTTTCATTGTGTTTCTCCTCGTTTCATTGTGCAGATCTGCCACCTTTCATTTGCTTTTCTTTACAAACCAAAGCACCCAAATGAGGTCTGTATGGAAGAGCATAGCTGAGGGTCGGATGATCCTTAAGGTCCCTTCCAACCCAAACCATTCTGGATTCTAAACCCAAACCACCAAACTCCAAAAAACACTTAAGCAGACACTAAAGAACAACATCAAATACTGTTAGCACTCATTCATAGGATTCCAGACTGGTTTGGGTTGGAAGGGGCCTTTAATCCCATCTGTGCCAAGGCTTCACAACCCTCACAGGGAAGAACCTCTTCCTAAAATCTAATCTAAAACTCCTCTCTGTCAGTTTGAAACCATTCCCCTTTGTCCTGTCACTCCATGCTCTTGTAATACTTCAGGTGCTCTCTCTGAATCAATGCTGGTACATTTTAAAGACCAGAATTCCGACTGGGTATCTGTAAAAGAGTTATTACAAAGTATTCTGGTGCTGCACATTGTGGTGCTGCAAGGAAAGACCCCAGCAAATCCAGTATCAGGGTCAGCTCTTTTAAAGAGCCATAAAGAAGCAAAGCAGCTCCTCTGACACTGCCTTATCTTTCCATATTTATCTTGGAGACTGAGAGTCCCCAGGATTACACAACTGGGGCTGAAAGAGAACTTGCAGAATGTCTTGGAGCTCATAGCTGTGGCACAGGTGAGGTGACCTCTGCCCCTCTACAGAGCCCACATTGTGTAAGAGTTTTCCTTCCAATCGCTGCCGTGGTGCCTCAGTGCAGATGGAAATTTCCAGGGATCCTTAATGCAGACTGATCGTTGCCTGCTGAAAAGCAGGGACGGATTTGTGTCAGTTCTGCATGCACAGACTGATGTTTGAGGGGGAAAAACAACCATCCAAGTAGGACGAAGCCATTTCGACCTCAATTCTGGTATTTCACATGCTTAATTCTGGTATTTAGCATTAAAATCCACCAAGATGCCACAGAAGGGACGGATGCTTTTGGTCCCGCGCACCCCTGCACATCTTCCTTGCAGTGACCTGGCCCCTGCCTCCAGTGACTGTCCTGTCAGTCCACCCACACTGCCATCCTCAATAACCATATTTTCCTGTGCCCCAGCAGCCCAGAGACCAGAAAAATTGTGTAAACTCGAAATGGGGAGCTGGTATCTCTGCAGAGGAGATGAAATACCATGCACTGAGCCAACCACTGCTTTTCATTCAGCTCCTATAGCTGGACAAACCCTGTCAGGAACTAAATAATTTAATTTCCTCGAAGGGAACGTCTTTTATCCATCTTTTGAGAGTGAGCAGGCAATGCTCAGGGGTGGGTAATGTGGATGGAACACAGATGAAGGGAAGGGCCATCACCCCAAGCAAGGATCAACAGGCAGGACTGAGCATGGACAGCCAGAAGGATTCTCTGGCTCCTGGTGGAACAATGAGTGATAGGCAGGGACCACTGGAGACTGCCTGGCTTTGCCATGGCGACAGGACCCAGCCTCCTCCTGAGCAAAGCTTCCCATCCCCAGCCTGGGGGGGCAGAGAGGGCTGGGAGAACCCAGGAGCCACAGGAACCAGGCACAGCCCCTGGCCATGAGCACAGTGACCACTGAACACGGCCCCAGGTGGCTTTTCAATCCCTCCAGGGATGGGGACTCCACCCCTGCCCCAGACAGCTACGCCAGGCCTGGACAGCCCTTTCCAGGAAGGAATTTTCCCCAATATCCCAACTAAACAACACAGCAAGGAACAACAGCACAGACTCCCCATCCTAGGAGATATTCAGTAGAACACCAAATCTTCTGCTGTTACCACATCCACAGATGCAGGAATTACATTCAGAAGGGAAGAGGAAGCTTCCCTAGTTCAAGTACTCTTTAGATTCAATGGGGTTTTTTTCACTTCAAACAAACCATCCAGAGGAGGCCATGGAGATTCCCTGAGGGCTGGAGCCCCTCTGCTCTGGAGCCAGGCTGGGAGAGCTGGGGGTGTTGACCTGGAGAAGAGAAGGATCCAGGGAGACCTCAGAGCCCCTTCCAGTGCCTAAAGAGAGGGCGAGCAACTTTTTACACAGGCAGATAGTGCCAGGACAAGGGGGGAACAGTTTTAAACTGAAAGAGGAGAGATTCAGGTAAGATGTTAGGAAGGAATTGTTCCCTGAGAGGGTGGGGAGGCCCTGGCACAGGTGCCCAGAGAAGCTGAGGCTGCCCCTGGATCCCTGGAAGTGTCCAAGGCCATGCTGGACAGGGCTTGGAGCAGCCTGGGACAGTGGAAGGTGTCCCTGCCCATGGAAGGCGGTGGGACTGCATGGGCTTTAAAGGCTCCTTCCAACCTGAACCATTCTTTGACTCTTAGGGATGAATTCTGTTGCCCCATCAGTACCAATCCCCCAGGAAAAAGGCCAGGCTGGAGTAGGAGGGAGAGGCAGAGATCCAGGGGCAGATCCAGGGAGCCCTGGCCAACAGCAGAGTCACACATCCCCCAGGAAACAGCAGCAGGAGGCAGAGGCCACCTCTCCTGCTTGGAAAACCCTCCTGAGCCAGCAGCTTCCCAGCAAGGCAGTGCTGCTCCAGCAGCACCCTCCACATCCAAATATTCCCTGGAGACAGGTGAAAGATTTATTTATCTATTTCAGTCAGCACAACCCTGAGCACTGGGCTGCCCACCCCCATCCTACCCCCACGAGCTCCAGGGATCCCAGTTCCTTTGATCCTGCTGTAACCCTGGAGCACAAGGTGACCCAATTTCCTCACCAGTGTTGGCAACAGTGAGGAGAGACTCTGGAAGAGTTTCTGCAGGAGCGATTTCCCTTCTCCCAGCTGGATGCTGAACAGCTGGGAATGGAAAGCCAAACTCATCCAGGGGACGGGTGGCCAGGCCACTGTGGTGCCTTTCATCCCACGGCAGCAGCTCTGCTCCTGTGCCGCGTTCTCTGGTGCTCCCCTTGGATGAACAAATTACAGAGGCACCCAAAATAGAACTGATGAGCACCAGGATCTGCCTCATGCTAGCAGAGACATTATTCTCAAATACAAAGGGATTAAATTATGACAAAAATGACACAAAAGACTGATGGAGCCCAGGACTTCTCCACAATAAGCCGCACTCAGACCTGCTGAGATGAAAAATGCACCAGCTCAGGGGGTGTTTCCCAGGTGGGACCAGCTCCAGGGGAACAGGTTTGGATCTCACAGAGCAGGTATGACCCAAGCTTGGCTCCCACCCAGAAAGATGCTACAGGAGACTCAGGGAATATGGACCCAAAGAGGGTCTGGCCAAAACTAAATTGAGAGTAGAGATGGGCTTTTATGCAACTCTGAATTCCTCATTTAATTTCCAAGAAATGAGCAGGGCAGTCTTGGTGCCACTGGGCATTAGTGACTGCTCAGGAAGGCTCCTGCAGTGCAGAAGGTTGTAGGGCTGGTGGTGGTGTGGTGGGGGTTGGGTTCATTTTTAATCCCTGAAGAAAAGGTAATTTCACAGGATCACAGAATGGTCTGGGGGGGAAGAGACCTCAAAGTCCATCCCATCCCACCCCTGCCATGGTGGGAACACCTTCCACTATCCCAGGCTGCTCCAAGCCCTGTCCATCCTGGCCTTGGACACTTCCAAGGATCCAGGGGCAGCCACAGCTTCTCTGGGCCTACCAGCAACTGCTTTAAAAAAGTACTCCTGGTGAGGCAATTGGTGAGAGGAAAAATGTCACTAAACCAGATAGAAATCAGTCATTTCTAGCAAGTAAGACATGAGACAAATTATAAATACTAAACATTTATTATTTTTCTCATAGGAAGGTTGCCAGATTCAATTTCAAACAACAGGACAAGGGCTTTCATTGCTCTTGGGATTTTGTTTTGCTTCTTTTAAGGGGAAAGAAAGAAGGAGAAACTGGTGTAAAGATACTACCAGAAGCAGTGCAAATTGAGATTAATTTCTTTCTTCACCATCCCAGTTCTGAAACCACAAGCTAAGCCCTTCCCAGTAAAATCAAGTCTGCTTTCCAGTTTCTTGTACATCACTGAACACAGTCAGGGCTCTCCTTCTCCTTTACCCTTCCCCTCCAAGAACACCCAGCACAGTGACAGCCTTGCACAACAGTGAAGCCTGGAGAAGCCAACACGGTGACACTTCATCAAAATTAGACCTGAACAGAATGAAAATGCACAAAATTCCTCTCCCTGCTCAGCCATGCACAGTGCAGGCACCCTCTGCTGCAGCTCCCCAGCGCTGCTTTCCCAGCTTCCTGTCACAAACACGTGTTACACATCCACAAAAACACAGAAGAGGGAAATCAAAGAATCCAAGAACACTTTACTTTCAGTTTTAAACTAAGGAAGGCAAGCTTTAAACAGGAGTTACTGACACCTTGTGAAAGTCCACTGTTAGATAGCTGGGAATGGGAGGCAAGTCTTGCTCACAGAAAATATTCCTTAAAACCACCCAAAGGCACCAGGCCCGTTCCCAGCAGCAGCACTAGGAGCTGTCCACAGACACAGCCCGGGGTTGGCACGTGCAAATCCCATCCTTTCCATATCCTGGCCCGAGCCAAGGCAGTCACGGGGGTTCCCTGGGGCTCCCCTCCCCACAGCCCTCAGAAGTCGATGTTTGCCAGACCTGTGTGAAGAGAAAGAGGGATGTGGGGGGAGAAAAAAGGGTTGATTCTTACCCCACCTGTCCTTCTGCACCCCTTAACCTCAGTACCCTAAACTGTCCTAAGCCTTTCTCTAATCACAGCAAAGAACAATGCTGAGATCCCCAAAATAGGGGCTGCTATGAACAGGTGAACTTTTGGGCCTTAGCTCCTCTAAAAATAAGTTGTACGTTACAGTCACCGCTTTTCAGCCTGAAGAAATCCAATGGAAAACATGGATTTTTGACGGTATGGAGGATTCAGGAGAGTACCACCACAAGACAGCAGCTCTGTCACAGCATGAGCAACAGAGTGTTAAGATCTCCTTTTACCTGTTTTTATTTGAAGATCTCCTTTTACCAGCTCTGTCAGAGGCTTTGCTGCTCTGCCAGGCTGCAGAGACCCCATCTATTCCCATTTGCTAAGGATCAGTCAATAAAATCTGTTCTTGGATAGTCTGTCAGGAGCAAGGAAAGGGCAGAGAGGATGAAGGGGAGGAAATGATATAAGTGGCAGGCAGAGGTTTTCTCAAAAGACTGAAGTCTCTGAAATTGCAGCCAGAAGTAGAGACAAACTGTGACTGCAAGAGAGTTGTCTTTCTAATCTGGACAAATACAGGCTGAGGCCATCCATCCTTCACCCAAACCACAATTCCCTTCATTTTATCATTTCTGGAGCAGCAACATCCAAATGCTACAGAAAGCCTAAGTCAAGTCTCTCTGTTTCACAGAAATTCCAGACTAGGAGAGACAGAATTTTAGGAACAAAAGTAACAGGTAAAGGAGTTAATTTCAGAGGGAATTTTTTCCCCAGGGAGAAAGCGGCATGGAAAACTTCAGTGTCAGATGGCTGCAAACGGGGACAGTGCAAGGAAGCCTGGGATAAGTAATACAAATTTATTTTTGTGTTGTCAGGACACTGTGCCTTCATATACCGTGTGCCCATATGGCACTTCCCATGCATGGGATTTGTAAACCTTTCAATTAGCACTGATAGGATAAAGCAGGCAGTTATTTAAAGTAACCCATACGGCATCTTCTGGTGGAAAAATTCCAACTCCCCTGTACTGGACAGGCTTCCCACTTGGATGCCCGTAAACCCTCCAAAGGCTGTGGAGAAACAATCCCCACCTGGGAGGTACTCCCACCCCAAGGACAGAGCAGCAGAGCCCAGTCCTGGGTCAGGGGGCTCTGTGGTACACCTCGTGTAACATCCCAGCCCCAACCTTCCCCCATAAAATCTCCGTGGGAAGGATCACCCCCAGGTGCTGGAGAACATTACCCAGATTGCTGCTGTCCTTTGAAGCCCAGCAGATGCAGTAGTGCTGCATCAGTTGCTCAAACAGTTCCTTTTCATCCAGGAATTCAAGGGCTTCTATTCTGTAGGAATAAAATAAAAGTCGCGATTTGAGCTGGACTCTAAGTAGAATTTTTACTGAACTGTTCACTCCATGGGAGTGAAAACTACGACCACAAAGGCAGTTACCCTTCCAGGGAATAATTCAGGTATTATTTGTCCATGATGCCACCACTGCTCCCACCCTCGTCAATGTATGAAACAAGTGACCCACAGGATGCTTTCAACTCCTCATCCCTGGAATTCTGTATTCCAGGACTAATCTGTGTAACTTCTCAGAAATACCAGGGCTGCTCCTGAGGATCTGAAGAGGCTGAGGGGTAGAAGTTCCTAAATGCACTCCCAGGTGTGAAGTGCTGCAGAGGAAACACTCTTGTGAAGACTTTTCTAAAGAAAAAGCATTACTTGCCTCACTTATCCCGGAAGACAGAGTTTACATAACCTATTTCCTAGCATGTGGAACAAGTGCAAGGAGCTCAACAGATCCAAGGTAGCCAAAAATGCTGCAAAGAAAGCACAAGCTCTGTGTCTCCACCAGTGCCATATGGTCCTACCACACATCCCTGTTCCTATTTAAACCACCTCTGATTTCCACTCTCACCTGTTCAGTTCCAGTCTTTGAGAAACCCCCATATGTGAATATTTTGACCAAGGTAACTTGCTCAGCTAATTCCAACTATGAATGACTCACAGTATTATATCCCTAAGAAGTTACTTCTTAAAGTTTCCCACGGTTCAGCATTTAATGCAGAAAAATTAACAAAATCCAGGCAGATTAGTGACTGTTCAACAGCCTTTAGTTCTCCCCTCTGTGCTCTGAGTTCTGCAGACCCAGCAGTCTCCCCCTCGTGAAGACGATTTCAACGTGTCGTGGTTTAACCCCAGCCAAAATCTTCACAGGGAACATCTTGGGGACTGCAAAAAGTCAACATAGCATTTCTGTGGCATCTTTTATCTGCAAATTTCTGTCATGAGATGCCTTATGTCACACCCAAATAAGGCATCACTACTCCCAGTCTGCTCCTGGCAGCATTAACCCTCTGGATCATCACTCCAGGCATTATCCTGAAAGCTCTGCAGAGCTTCAGGCTCAGAAATGTTGTGTCTCCCTGGGCAGCACATGCCTGCAGCCTCCTCTCAGTTACACCAGGGGATCCCATGCTACAAATGGACGGGAAGGACCTTGAAAATGGCATCTGGAGATGACTTCTGGGTCCAAAAGTGGTACCTTTTGACATCAGCCTGTGGCAGGAAGCTGTACACCTTCATCATATCGATGGCACGGGCGTTTTCCCAGCCATTAAACAGTAGTCGTTCCCTCTGGAAAACAAACGGGCAGCACAGCTTTCACAGGACTCCAGGGAAAGTACCAGAGGACAGCTTCCCTCCCTAAGGATTTCCCAGGGCAGTTGCTTGACCTGTCCTTTGAAGAGCTCCTAAACACTTCCCTAAATGTGTGCTGCTGATCTGTGCAGAGAGGGGAGGGCAGGGCCAGGCAGGGCTGGGCTCTGGCATTCAGGTACCAAAGAGAAGCCCTGGGGTGACCTCACTGTGGCCTTCCAGGACCTGAAGAAGCCAACAAAAAACATGGAGAGAGATTGTTTACAAGGGACAGAGTGACAGGACACAGGGAATGGCTTCTCACTGCCAAAGGGCAGGGATAGATGGGATATTGGGGAGAAATTCCTCCCTGTGAGGGTGGGGAGGCCCTGGCACAAGGAGCCCAGAGAAGCTGTGGCTGTCCCTGGATCCCTGGAGGTGTCCAAGGCCATGCTGGACAGGGCTTGGAGCAACCTGGGATAGTGGAAGGTGTCCCTGCCGACGGCAGAGGTGGCACTGGGTGGTCTCTACTGTCCCCTCCAACCCAAACCATGCCCTGATTCCATGATGACGTGGCCAGCAGAGGGGTCAGTCACTGCCACCCCCACCCTGCTCACTGCTGAGCCCCACAGGGCACACCCAGAGGCAGAGCTCCCAGCCAGATGAGGAAGGTCAATGCCAGCCCCAGAGCTCTGTGCCCCTCACCTGGGAGTCCAGGGAGCTGCAGAGCTCCACCCCAGCCAGGTTGCACTGCCGGCGCTGCAGGTTCTCGATCATGATCTGCCCGAAGCGGTCCCTCATGTTCACCTCAGGTAGAGAAGGAGACAAAAGTGTTCCCCCTTCCCAACACAACGGAACCACGGGGAAAAGCAGGGACCTGCTTAAACCCTTGGATTGCCTACGTCATAAAACGTACAGGAGAACAGTGAGTGGCACATCCTCACACCAGGTCTCGTTCCCCACTGCCACCTTCTCCTCAGCTCCCTCAGGGCCACAGCCCCAGTGCCAGTGGCAGGGGACGATGCCACTGCCCTCACAGACACCGGGGCTGGCAGGAGAACTGCCTCTGCTTTTGGCTGGCAGCAACTTGGTTTAGCTCCCCAGCAGTGATTTACAGCTTGGAAGATCCTGTTTCTAATTCCTGGAGCCACCTAGTTCCCCTGAGGCAATGTTTTACTTCCACAGAGAGAAGCAGAGTTCATGCTGATGTGATTTTTGCTCCACTTTGCCAAAGAACAGAGAGGTAATTATGTAATGTTATACACCCAGAGCCAGCACTCAGCATCATTTCTTTTTCCTCTCTTTTAGCTAAATCAATATTCTATGGTTTTCTCCACATATGGATTAAGTCTCAATTATTTTGCTTCAACATAGTTCAGAAATTGTCTTTCAGAATAGCTGTATTTTCTCTACAATGAGCTAACCAAGCTACAAGTTAAAACACATTACTACAGAAATTCGGCAGAAACTGCTGTTTCTACAAAAGGACATGGCCCACTCTTGTTTCTCAGTAACTCCCACCTACGAGAGCAATTTTTATGACAACAATGCAGGTCTAAAAATGCCCTTTTGGTTTTACCTGCTCATAATTGATAACCATGGCCACGGGGAAGGTGCTTGCTGCCCACTTGAGCAGGTTTGCAGACTGCTGGGGGTTCATGTAAACCAGCACACACTCAGCCACCAGCAGCGTTGGCAAACTGCAAAACAAAACCAAAGGAGAACATGATTTCCAGCAAAAGAACAAGAAAAATCTACTAACAATTGTGAGCAAGCAAGTCATTTCATGTCCCCAGAATCTTCTGAAAGAGCTCCATTTTTTTATGAACTAGACACTGAAGACTGAATGAAATCTCTTCATCATGTTGACTAAAACTGGGCTTTCTGGCAGCTGTGAATTAATTAACCACAGGAGACTCCCGTGGTTGTGAACCAGAGATTTTAGGAAACAATCTCCCCAAAGTCAGCCCTGAACACAGAACAATGTGCATTCTGTAAGTCCTCTCTGACAGCATGAACTGAGGTGTATGTTAAAATTCCCTTTGCAGGACAATTGTGCACTGTACACACAGTTCACACTCTTGTAGAGATCAGTGAAAACAGGAATTAATTACAAATTAAAATTTTTTTTAAAGTTTTCCCTTTAAAGGAAGTTCTAAGAAGAATTTTAATTAGACAAATTTGTTCAGTATCTGTAAAATAATCTTCATGTATTATTATCTAACAAAATGCAATCTATAGTTTGCACGTTGCCTCTTCCCCCTCCATCCACAAAACAACAAAAATAGACATCTACACAAGTGATTTTCTTCACAATTATTGAGTTTGCTTTTAATTGCTGGAATGAAAGGGGAAAAAAAGTCACTAGAAGCAGGAGAAATTCCACAAGGAGCAGCAATGTAGGCAAGCAAGGCAACATTTCAGAGGATGGAAGTGTAAAGAATTAAATGGCAATTTGATGCATTCTGCTTCCCCATATGCTCTCTCCCACCCAGCCAGATCGTTGCTATTTATATTGCTTAGATTTGAAAGGTCTGTCCATCATCCACTCAGAAACTCAACTCCTGCCCCCTCCAAAGCCTCATGTTGAACAATAAAACCCCAAAGGAGCTTTGGGATTCAGATCCCAAGGACTCCATTGCAGTCCCTCCACCAAAGGGTTTAGGGAACAACAGGGGTGTAAGTGGAGGCCACAGAAAATAATTACAAAGAAAAAACTCTGAAATCACAGAATCATGGAATGGTTTGGGTGGGAAGGGACCTTAAAGCCCATCCAGTCCCACTCCCTGCCATGGGCAGGGACACCTTCCACTATCTCAGATTGCTCCAAAGCCCCATCCGACCTGGCATTAGACAAAAGCTTCCACAAGCCCTCATTAAAAAAAAAAAAATCAATTAAAACCCTATGATCTTACTGTACATCCAAGTTATGTTTCTTTAGCTTTTCCTCCAGATCTGATGAAAAACGGAGGTCTGCTCCCACTATGGAATATCGACTGGAGTCCAGGCTGTGGGAATCTGCAAGGCAAAAATTTGGAGAGACTAACGTTACAAATGAGAGGGATGCTGGAATTATGAATTAAAAAAGCTACACAGGAGCACATGAATTGGGAGCCAAAGTCGTCTGTTATACCAAACTATGAGCAGCAAACTCTTCTTTCTAAAAGATTAATTTCCTTCCTCCTTGTGTTTTACAGGGATCCATCACCATCAGACCCTGCACCAAGCCTCCTCTCTCCCTCTGCAGCCACAATGAAGCAGAGAGGTGATCCCAGCCGTTACCATGGTTTCCAGGAATGCAGAGAAGAAAAATGCGAAGATTAAAGGCAGGATTTTTGTTTTGTTTGGACAGTCTTCTTAGATGGCCCAATGTATGTACATAGGAACTACACAAAAGTACATCAATTTCTGAAAAGCTAAGCTAAGAGTGGCAATATTTCAAGCATTAACAACAGATGTAGCTATAGAAATTAATCATATATATTGTTACATAATAAATATGGGGAGCAGACTTAGACTTGGGGCCAAAAAAAATATATCATTTAGCCTTTTGCTAGGATTTAGTGGTGGCATTTAAGGAAAGAGTCAAAGTAGAGAAGGTATTCTGAGCAATACATATTCCCCTGGGATACAACAGGCAGCAAATTTCCTGTGGATGCTTCCCAGCGTGAAGGAGGAACAAATCCCAGAGTCCAAGGAGCCCTTGCCATCCTGGCACAGCTGTGAGGAAGCAACAGAGCCTCTTGCCCTCAATAACTGTGACACCCAGCAGCAATGAGTGCACCCAGAGGAGCCCAGTGCCCACAGGAGGCACTTCCCAAGGGCACCATCAAACCCACCTAGAGCCAAAGTCCTGCAGGAATACATGGGATGGCTCAGGAACACCTCAGCTTTTCTGGAGCAAAGGCACTAGGACAGAAAGTCCAGCATTTCCCTCTGGTACCACAGGCGTGAGACAGATCAAGCAGCAAAATAATAAACCAGTGAAAAAATATCCAGAGTTTAAAAGGCTTTGGAATGGGGGGGTCAGTGTGTGACTGCAGGAGCAGCTGTGGCACAGCTCCTCAGTGTCACACGGGAGCAGATGTCACAGAATCCCAGAGGCTGGAAAATATTTTCAAGCCTATCGAGTCCAAGCTGTGCCTGATCCCCACCCTGTCCCCAGCCCAGAGTACTCAGTGCCACATCCAGTCCTTCCTTGGACACCTCCAGGAATGGGCACTCTAAACCTCCCTGGGCAGCCCCTGCCAAGGCCTGACCACCCTTTTCATGGAGAAATTCCTCCTGGTGTCCAGCCTGACCCTCCCCTGGCCCAGCCTGGGTGAGGCTGGGTGAGGAGAGAAGAGAAGCCAAGTAGCTGAAGAGGAAGGATGAAGGGGTTTCTATTTCAGGAGAGGAGAACAGAAAGATTGGGACAAAGTGTGGGTTTTCCCAATTATTACATCAAGCAGTGATCAAACATTCCAGAGGATGCACCTCTGCTTAGTTTTCTAGTGACCAACTCCCTGGAAGTGGCAATAGCAAGTGACAATAGCTGCCATTCCAGTAACACTTGGGAGCAGATCCAGGAATCAGAACAGTTCAGAAAGAGAGTTACAAGGGAAAAAAAGAGAAAAAAAAGTTGTGCAGCAAATGATTCAACATTTTGAGTCAAGGCTTTTTCCATGTGCATGTTCTGTAATAGCTTTACTACTTCCCACACCCTTCTATTTAAGTGATTACATCAAGGCCATGATAATGGCATCAAAAAAAGCCACCCAAAAACCCCACCACACACAGGGAAGTATTTAAATAGGGATTGGTTTCTGTCCATGGATACAGCAGAGCAAGCGTCAGCCACCACAATTAGTAGGGAATTAATGCCAGCTCCCTGTCCAGCTTCAGAGGCTTGGACACACAAGTACATTAATAAAGAACAGAAATAAAAGCCAGAAATAAACCACAAAACTTTTGAAGTGATCCAGGAGAGAAGGAGCACAAACACTCCAAGGTGGAAGTAAATGTGCCTTGCTCACACCACTCAAGCATTTTTATCATAAAACCCTAAATTGGTTGGGTGGGAAGGGACCTTAGAGACCATCCATGGTCTCTGCCATGGGCAGGGACACCTTCCACCATCCCAGGCTGCTCCAAGCCCTGTCCAACTAGGCCTTGGACACTCTCAGGGATGGGGCAGCCACAGCTTCTCTGGGCACCCTGTGCCAGGACCTCACCACCTCACAGGGAAGGATTTCTCCTCAATATCTAACCTAAATTTCTCCCCTTTCAGTTTGATCTTACTTAACCAGGCAAATGTCAACTGCTCCCACTTAGGAAGCAAACACTCCCTGACTGCAGGGCAATGGCAGCTGGGGACAGATGGGACTGCCACTGTCCCCAGCCTGGGGGCCAGAAATCCAGCCATAAACATCCTAAAAACTGCTGGTACATGGTCTGGCATCAATTCCTACTTCATTGCAGAGCTGGAGATTCTTGGGGCTGTGCTGTGCAGGGCCAAGGCTGGACTTGGACGATCCCTGTGGGTCCCTTCCCACTCAGGATATTCTGTGAAGTATGAAAGTGAGAAATCTGCTGCCCTCTGACTGAGCAGCCTTGCTGCAAATGGATTTTACAACTCCTGCCCACCCATGGGGCAGCTGGAAAAGCAAGTTCCAGCTTGGCAGCACAATCACATGGTCCCCATTGATTTCTTCTGAGGAACAAGAGTTTGTTTTAACTGAAATGATCCTGTGTGTGTGTTAAAACCCTTCTGTTCATTCTTACCACAATGCTGTGACTCAGGCCAGCTGCCCTAATGCTGGCACAGCCAGTGACATTTGGTGACTTAAACCACTGAAAATTCCATATTCCAAGCAGTAATTCCTAGCCAGGCACCACCACCTCGTGTTGTTTTTTAGTGAGGTTGTTTGGTCAGATGTTCTCTAGAGGTGCCCCAGGGCTTTGTGTGATGCTCACACTCAGCACACTCAGCCATGTACAAAGAATCTCTCTGTACTTGACTGAAACAAAGGTTTGAGGAACACCAAACTCAGATTTAATTTGAGAAATACAAGGGAGGGGAGAGAGAAGGGGAAAAAGATGAGCCCCACCACCTCACCCCACCCCACCCATGTTCTCCTGGCCCAGGCACAGCATTCAGCTCTCCAGGGATAATCAACAGAGAATGCTTTGTTCTGGACACACACTTGTATGTTTATTTTCCATGATTTCTGGCACAGAGGTAACAACACAAGTGGTTCAAATTTCACATTCATAGAACAAGACAAGGTTGTAGCAACCGAGTAGTAGCAGGAGCTGCTTATAGTTGCCTTTTGACCTCACTACATTGATTTTTATCTTCACAGAAGTGTCAGGAGAAGTAACTACTATGCTGGAGAGTGGCCTCAGGCCCTACCTGATGCCCTAACCTGGCTGCTGGGGCAGCATTGCAGCCTCCATGCACATGAAGCTCTTCCTCTGCCACCAGAATTCAGCTTTCTTCTCTTACTCACTTCTCACATTAGTGCAACAATTTCCTGGAGGTTTTCCAAGAGACAGCATGCAGGATACTATTGACTCAAACCGATTTCATTAGGATTTTCATGCTAAGGTATCTTTGGCAGCTTTACAAAGCAGCAGCCCCTGCAGCCTGTTCTGCAGGGTAAGCGCTGCTCTCCCCCAGCTTGGGCTTCCCTACAACGCCCAGCAGGGCACTGCCAAACACTCACCTTGTCCTGGAAGCACAGGGTCAGCCTGAACACAGGTCTGCATGTCCCCCTGACAGCTACACTGGGTCACAAGAAAGTCTGGGGATGGAGGGAAGCTGAAACAACCAAGTGCCCAAGTTGGCCCAGACAGGGCAGGAGGCGTGAGAAGCACACGAAGGGAACAGTTCATGAGGTGCACTTTGCACTTTTCGAGGGAACAAAGGTGCAGCACTGACCTCCCAGTACGAGCAACATCCATCAGATGGTGCCACTGAACTCTGAAAACCATCTGCTGGGATATTGCCACAGGGATGTCACTGCTTTCCCTGGAGATCCAGCATTCCCCAGGAAACCAGGGAGCTGTTCAGTGACAGGGGTCACCCTGCTGCATTCCTGTTCTGGAAACTCAAAACCAAAATTCCAATCAACCTAAACAAATCATTACTGGTATACCAGAGACAGCAGTATGGAGGTACAAGGGGGAGGGACAGGATTGTAAAATCCTGGTCCACATCCCCACAAAAACGAGTAACATTTCCCTACCTGGAAATGCTGCTCCCCTGTGCCCCCTACACCCCTATGACAGGCGTATTCCCAGAATATTCCACAGTCTAACAGCTATGCCAGGTCAGACCAAAGGTCTCCCTAGGAACACACCCAACCTTCCAGAGACCAACAGCAGCTACAAAGGGAAAAGTCAGAGACTAAACACCTACCAACACTGGCACCCAAGTTGTTTTCTAGGTTTTTCTCAAAAATGATCAAAATTGCCTTGTATTCTGGACCATTACTGAGCTCATGCTTTCATCCATCTATTTATTCTAATACCAAGATCCTGCAGGAAGGCAGCAATAATCATTTACATGTGAGGCACAAACTGTTTTTCCCCCCATGTGCATCACTTTCTATTAATCCACATTGAAATCATCATCAAGTCACTAATTTCACAAGATACTTCTACAGTTCTTTACCACTCTTCAGAGTTTGGATTTGCCAACAAGCTGCCACTTACTAATCACTCTATTTTCCCAATTTTTTCTTAGTGTTGAACAACAACATACCCTTAAGCACAGATCTCCATCTCCTCCATAATGAAAATTAACAACATATGCTCGCCCTCCATCCCAGCTCCTCATCCATATGAGAACCATTCCTTTCCCACAACCACTGTGCCATTTCTTTGGCACGCTTTGGCAAGGGACACAGTCAAAACACATTTTTGAAATCCAAGCACTGTATAGATGTCCTTTTCCAACAGATAGCGTTGACTCAGAGAACTCCATTAGATTTGGGAAGCACAACTTACCTTTCCAAAAGCCATGGTGACCCTTTCTCAACACATCCTATGATTCCTGTGCTCCACTCAGTCTGTCTGTTCGAGTTCCTACTGATTTGTTCAGTAGATACATCAGTACTATTGGTTTGGGGTTGCCTGGATTTCCCCTGGAGCCCATCTGAGTCACAGCCATAACCTTCCAGTACCGAGACAGTTTTAAATGAGATGGTACACACCAAGCAGTAGCTGAGTAAATTCATTGTCAGGTTCCTTTAGATCTGTAAGAATTCTCTGCTCATCTGTTTGATTTATTGACTTATTCCAGCACTTCTTCTGGTGGCACTTCCACACGAAGCAGTTCCATTAATTGATCCTTAAACCAGAACTCACAGGGATCTCACTGGAACTGACCTGTGGCTGGGGGTCAGTTCAAACTGGACACAACACAGTTTGCACCATCTCCACGTGCTCTGGACGTGCTGCTACATCCCAAAGATCTCAGTGCAGCAGAGCCTACACCAGCCTGAGAACAGCAAAGTTGTTACTCTGAGGTTTTAACACCTAGCACTGAGAAGGAACCAGAGAAGCAGCTTCAGAGAAACCAGTCTCACCAGTACACTCCAGTGCTGTGGGAACTGCTATGGGAGCTGGCTATTAATAGCCTTAGATTACAACAATGCAAGCTGGTAAATCGGCAGGTGTTTTGCTGCTCCAGACAAACCTACAGCTGTTCAGGAACACAAACCCCACCCAGCCCTTGGGATGGACCCAGTGGGTGCCTCTGGAACAGTGCTTGTGCAGCAGATCTCCCTGGGGATAAGATATGCCCCAGGAGGGCCTGCCTGGAGCCCAGCGGTCCCCAGGAGCCCTTTTTCTGAGCTGGGGCACTGGACTTTCATCTTGGGAGGCCTGAAGGTACAAAGGAGAACTCTGCCCTTCAGAGGACATCTGCAGGATTGGGAAGTGAAGACCCTCTGGTGTGCAGCAATAAAACCTGCAGAATAGAGGCTGGGCTAGAATTGTGCTCATTTAAGGGGCGACAGGTGATCACACCAGGGCACACTAAGCACTGCAGGCTCTGCCTTAGGGCCACACCTGCTCACACAGTTGTTGCTATGGTGGCTGCTGGTAACTACTGCCCCTCCTGAATCATCCAAAGCAGCTACTACAGCTCAGCATCTGCACTGAGAACATAAACTCAATGGAACCCAGGGAATTTTCCACAAGTAGAAGGGTTTTCAAGTGCAGTTCTGACACAAACATACAATTATAGAATGACTTGGGCTGGGAGAGACCTTAGAGATCATCCAGTGCCACCCCCTGCCATGGGCAGGGACATCTTCCACTATCCCAGGTTGTTCCAAGCGCCATCCAGCCTGGCCTTGGACCCTTCCAGGGATGGGGAATCCACAACCTTCTGTTCCATAATGAGGTTAGAAACGTGTACAACCACATTACACCATGTGAAATTCTTATTCTTTTAATACTAAAACATAACAAACAGCACTGGCTCCTGAGCCTGGACTGTGCAGGCTGTGTTTCTGCTGCGAAAACTCTGCTAAATGTAAAGGCTTGAGTTCTTAATGAGACAGAAAGCAGATAAACACTCAACAGATATTTTAATCCAGTAACCATGCCTTTTTCCTTTCCTGTGACAGAAAATGAGCTACATATGAAAGAAAAAGAAAAAACCCAACAACTTTCTGCCAGAATAAAACCACTTAAAGAGAAGACATTTCTAACATGACACGGAACAAATGGGCAGGAGTCTGTAAGAGAAAAAAAAAGCCTCTTTTCCCTCCCAATTCTCTGTCCAAACAGCATTTCAAACATTAAAAGCCTGCCCACATAGCAGAACAAAATGATCAGAAAAGTTTTTAAAGTGCTGCAGTACATCACTGACTGAGTTTGAAGATGACTCACCTATTAGAAGAGAGTCCCCTGAATGGGATTCCATAATTGGTTTTGACAGGGGAGGTTTTGATCTGTGGGAAGAAGGAAGAAGCATCTCAGAGCAGTTAAGCCTGCTTAACAGTGTGCTTACAGCTTTTTTCTTAACATATATATATATATATGTGAGAGCGTGTGTGTGTGTGCGTTGTCAGAAGCAGCCAAGGGAATATCTCTGCCCTCTGCTGGAAAGGAAAATCTTTGCAAGTCTGTGGAACTTAGGGCTGAGTTTTATACCCAATTGCTCTAAGTTTTGAGGGAATCTTTCAAGAGAAATCCAGATACTCTGTAACATGTCCTCAATAAAGCTTAATGGATTAATTCAAACAGGATATTCCCTTACAGCAGCAGCTATCCTGCCTCCAACTGAACAGGCACATCTGGGAATTCAAGGCTGTCTTCAACAGGTGAAGACTTAATCACCTCTAACTGTCAGAAGACTTTCCCTGCCAAGCTCTGCTTGGCTCCCCAAAGCTTTCACACATCACCTTCCCCAACCTGCAACAGTGGCTGCAGAGCCTGCCTGCATAGTGCACTTTTATTCTACATAGAACCCTGGAATGGTTTGGGAAGGGACCTTACAGTCCATCCAGTGCCACCGCTGCCATGGGCAGGGACACCTTCCACTGTCCCAGACTGCTCCAAGCCCTGTCCAACCTGGCCTGGGACACTTCCAGGGATCCAGGGACAGCCACAGCTTCTCTGGGCACCCTGCGCCAGGGCCTCCCCACCCTCACATCTCAGAGTTTCTCACCAGAGAGATTAAATAATAACACTTACATTCAGTCTCCCACAGCTGAACACAAGCCTCAGACTTACTTGATATTATGTATTTTTCTTGCAACGATCATTGGAAAATCCACTTCAAAATATTTTCTAGGGAGAAGATTTTCATCCTGGGAATTGGAGAAAGAGATTAGAATTAGGGGCACTAAAGTTTCACATGCACAGGACAAGACAGAACCTCAAATCCTAAACAATTCTGGTTTATCTTACACTGGCATTTGTAACAGTGGTATAACAATGTCCCGCAGCTTAAAACTCCTTAAAATCCAACAAAAACCAGATCAGAGACATTAGAGTATTCTCTAAGAATTAAAGAAATTATTTAACATTTTATGTAATCACAGAATCCCAGAATAGCTGGGCTTGGAAGGCACCTCTGGGAATTATCTGGTCCAACCCCTGTGCCAAGGCAGGGTCACCCAGAGCAGGTGACACAGGAATGTGTCCAGGTGGGTTTGGGATATCTCCAGAGGGAGAAGAACTCTAATCCCAGACCCCAGATCACTGAAACATACACTCCAGCCATGTGTTCTGAGGATCTGGAAGAGCACAGCAACAGGAAACTACCACAGCATTTACTGTGATTTTCAGCACAGCCTTCCAAGGAAAGAACCAGGAACGTTTTGCACAGGTTTACCCAGACAGTGACCACATTCCAGTCCTCCTCCAGCCCACAGCCAGAGCATAAGCACACAAGCCTCCCTGGACTACAAAAGAGGGGAAAAGCTCTTCATTCCACGTTGGCACAATTTCCCAGCCAGATGGGGAAGCTGTGCCAAGTCTCTCTCTGTGCAGCATTCTCTTTGTGATGGATGTTGCTGCTCGTTCTGCCTGTCAACCCATGGATTTCTGAGATGAAACCAGCATCACAGCACTGAACACTCCAGTAACTGGCTCCCAGCTGCTGTACGTTCATGACACCACACCTGCTCTCCACAAGGACAAAGGATTGGAATCACAGGCCCCACTTCAGCTTTTAAAATCACTGCTACCAAAACAGTGTATGCACAGAGCTTTTATAGGAATGCAGATAAGAGAAAAGTTCTGTATCTCAGAAAAGAAAAAATCAGTATTTTCTCCCTTCCACTGATGGAATACAATAAATTGTGATCAAGCAAAATGCTCCTCAGCCTTCCCTCCAGAAACCAAATTTACAAATGTAAATGCTAACAAGAGGACAATTCACTCAGAGGTGTGTTCACTGGGAATGATACCATCATAAAACATCTGAATAATTAAATTTCCATAAATTGCACACACATACAAACACACCTATATATGGAACAGGCTGCCCAGAAGAGCTGCGGCTGCCCCATCCCGGGGAGTGTCCAAGACCAGGCTGGACAATGGCACTTGGAGCAGCCTGGGATAGTGGAAGGTGTCCCTGCCCATGGCAGGGGGTAGAACTGGATGATTTTCCAGGTTCCTGCCAATCCAAACCAGACTGTGATTCCATGATTTACATAAATAAACTCACAACTGGAAAGCCAGAGGACATGAGAAAAGCGTGGCAAGAGGTCAGGGAGTGATCCTACCCCTGCACTCGGGCCTGGTAAGGGACAGCTGCAATGTCCATTCCTGATCTCCAAGAAAGAAAAGGAGCTGCTGGAGGGGGTCCAGCAGCAGCCACAAAGAGGATTTGGGGTCTAGAGCATCTCTGTGATGAGGAGAGACTGTGGGAGCTGGGCCTGGTCAGTCTGGAGAAGGGAAGGCTGAGAGGGGATCCCATCAATCCACACAAATCACTCCAAGGGCTGTCAGAGGATGGTGCCAGACTCTATTCAGTGACAGGACAATGAGCAGCGGCCACAAACTAAAACACAAGACATTCCATCTCAACATGAGGAAGAACTTCTTTCCATGATGGTGGCAGAGCCCTGGAACAGCTGCCCAGGGAGGGTGTGGAGTCTCCCTTGGGAGACATCCCAAACGCAGCTGGATGTGTTCCTGTGTCACCTGCTCCAGGGGACCCTGCCTGGGCAGGGCTTGGGCTGGATGACCTCCAGAGGTCCCTTCCAAGCCCAGCTGTTCTGGGGTTCTGTGAGAGCTCCTGCTGTGCTGCCTCTCTGTGTGACAGAGCCAGCCTCAGAGCAGCACCTCACAGGTCCCCACAGCCCTGTGGCCTCAGCCAGGCCTGTCCCCTGCAGCTCCCGTTACCTTTAATCTCCAGAACAGGGTGTCCATGCCAGCCCCAAGATTCACAATTTGACAGTTGCATTCTGTCTTCTTTAGAAAAGCTTTGATCAGGTAACTGACTCCGTGCACACGAGCATAGTAACCTGGAATACACACAAACCCTGGATTAGTTATCATTTTCATGTAATACTTGGTATTTAACACTCATGAAGATCTTTAGACAGTCTGTAGGAAGAATAATGCCCTCTTTTTAAGATACCTAAGGAAGTGTGTTTTTCTTTTTTAATTACGAATAAAATCTCATGTGCTGATAAACACAACTTCTTGAGTAAACAGAAGTTTCACTAAAGTTTCACCCCCAGCGGAGCAGAATAATTCTATACTTGCAGAGACCAGAGCTGACATACCCAACTGTCGTGGGTCAAAACAGCATTTCTGTTTGCTTTGAGGAGATCTCTGCACACTGACACACACAGAGACAGCCCATTCAGAACACAGAAAGAAAAGGAAGAGAGTTTTGATTTACAGAATGATATTCAAAAAATCAAATAATCATTTCTGTGAAGAAATCTTGTCTCATTCTTCCGTATGTGCCCTCCCTAACACCCAGTGTACAGCGGTTTTGTCAAGACCAGCTAAGTGTCCCCATTCCCATTCCAACTTGCCTCTGTTGATCTCTGGTGCTTTCCTTTCTTTGGCTTGTCTCACAAAATACTGGATGTAAGGATCCTGCCAGTAGCCAACACTTACAGCAAACCTGTCCAGCAGCAGGGAAAAGAGAATTATGAAATAAGGCCACCAAAATTTACCCTAAAAGACACACAGACTGGACAGGTTCCTCTGGCCTGGGTGTGCACGTGCAAACACGGTTTAAAATCTGTTCTATGCGTGGAACTACTTAAATTGAGAGATTATATAAAGTTTAGTCAGAAATTTTAGCTATTGCCATATTAAACAAGCATATTTTTAATGGGCTCTTCACTGTTGTATGAAATTTTGGAAGTAAAGACCAAAACCCCCTGGGGAACCCAGCAGATTATCTCTCTCCAGCTGCTCAGATACACCAATCAGGCTTTACTTCTACAACTGTTGTATCACAGCAAGTTTGCACTTATCCCAGAGCTTCCACACATCAGTTCAGCACAGCAGCACTCTGTTCTAGCAGAACTCACGAGTTTTAGAACTGATTCCAAAAGGAAAACTCTCCAACCAAACTCAACCACCCAGCGATCTGCTGCTACAAAAAGACAGGTCAACCAAGCAGCAACAACAGAGGCCCGGGGCACACACAGAGAGCCCCCGGCACCGGGAAAGGACGAGATTGCTCCCGCTCTCCTCCAGCCCCGCTCCCCGGGAGCTGCCCGAGCTTCGCCCCCCCACTCCCCAGCCCCGCCGCGGGGCCGTGGCCGGTGCGGAGAGACACCGGAGGGCGCTTCCCGGCCCGGCCCTGCCACTGCCCCGGTTCCGGTACCGTTTGCAGACGGACGCGTCCTCGCAGGTTCCCCGCACCGCCTCGTCCGCCTCGTCGGGGCAGGCGGCGGCCGCCATGGAGCGTGCGGAGCCCGGCCGCTGCCACCGCCCCTGCGGCCCGCCCCCCGCCGCCCCTCATTGGGCAGCCTCGGCCGGAACTCGGCAGCGATTGGTCCGTGAGCTCATCGATCCGCGCAGCGCCCAATGAGAGCGCGGGGGCTGCAGCGCCTCGCCCAGGAAGCGGCAGAGGTAGCGCAAGGCGAACCGGGAGCTGTAGTCAGGGAGCCGCTCGGTGGTAACAGCGCGGGCTGCGGGGTTGGGGCTGTCCGGGAACAGGCGGCCCCGCCAGCGAGCTCGGTCCGACTGCCTCTCATAAAGCGGTAGCATCCGGAACCACCGGGGGAGCGGCGGCGG
>VZRL01003210.1:1061036-1129338 GCA_013397895.1 Origma solitaria
TGGGGCGGGGGGGGCTCCGCTCCGTAGTCTCGACCCGGCGGGGCCGTTCGGGGGGCGATGCCTCCGTGGGCTCCGCAGGGGGCGGAGGCCGCGGGCGCTCGGGCGGTTCGGTCAGCGCTGGTCCCAGGGCTCCGCCTCGCCTGCCTGGGGGTCTCAGCCACTCTGGGCTCCCGGGGTTCGGCGGAGCCCCCGGGGGTCCCGAGCCCTCTCCCCGAGCCCCACAGGGCCATTTGCATCGGGCGCTTCCTGTCTGGGTTTCGGCGACTTTCGTTTCCTTTCTCCCGTCATTAGTACTGGGGTATTTGCTCTATTTATCGCTTTTCTCACATCAAAGAAGACTTCAGAGAGTGCCTTCTCCAGGAGTTCATTTGCCTCCCCAGGACTTAATTTTAACAAAACCAACAGGAGCCCTGTAGGTACAATTACTGCCAGTTTCCAGCTGTCAGAGTCTGGAGGTTTTTAACTCGGTTCTGTGGTAACAAATCTGTGCTGAGACAGGGGAGTGTCCTGCAGCAGCAGCTGTCCCTGCGTTAAACATGCAAATGTCACCACATTGCTTTCCTAGCAGAAGTTAGTATTTTCTCACAGTTACTTCCTTCTGCTTTTGGTGGAGATTTAATCTGAAAATCAGTTACTGTATTGATAGTATGAATTAAAAGTCTGTACTGATACTGAAAGTATAAAGTTATTATCTGAGTTTATGCTTTGGTGACCTCCTTTCCAATAACTCCTTAATGGGGTGTTTATTTTCCTTGGAACCCACACAACCTAGGGCAGGTGTGTCAGCTAATAAAGCCCAAGGAGGAGATTTTTAATAGGTTTGTTTTGCTATTAAAGAGGGAACAACTTCCCAACCGACCCTGTCCTCTCATTCCCATTTCATATGAATTAATAGATTTTTTTATGTTGTCGGAGGGATTTTTGGCATTCCCTTTTGCATGTGTCAGCCCCAGAGCTCCAAATCCCAAGCGGAATTTTGAGTAATCCGGGTTGTACTGAGTAGGATAAACAGCTTGGGGTGCTTTGTGCTTCCAGTGGCAAATCTGAGTGGAGTATGGAGCAGTGTTTGGAGGTGTGGGTGGGGAGGTTGGCAGTGACCTTTGGCAGTGCAGGTGAGGGCTCTGGGGTGCTTGGGTGTGGTGTCTGGGCAGGTTCTTGTCACACACCTGTGCCAGGGAGTCTGCAGTGCCCTGGCAGCCTAGCCTAGTGCTCCCCATGGGGTGGGGGGTCTGGTTCCATTAAGATGCAGACACTGCTGCCATTAGTTTTCATTTGAAACTTTTTAAGTGACACAGAGTCATTTGTTTTTATACATTTGAGATTTCTTAATTAATTGTGATGAGCTTAATGGTGAACTCATTCATTAGTGTTTTGTGCTGGGACAGAATGAGGAGATGAGTGCTGCATCAGGAGGATCCCTCTGGTTGTGTGAATGCTTGAAGAGGTGACGGCTCGGTGTTTCAAGGCCCTGGACCTTGGGGAACCCTGCAGGGGAACAAGCTGCCCCACAGGAGAAGTCTGGAGGAGTTTGGGATCTGTGCCGAGGGGTCATGTCCCCACTGTGGGTGATCCCTCGCTGGCTGTTGCGTTTCCTGGTGCTGTGTTTGGAAAGAGTGGCTTCTCCTGCTCTGCTTTTCCCTCCCTCAGAGGTTTGTCTGTCGCACCTGGGGTGTGGGAGAGCAGCCACGTTACCCTGAGGTCAGCAGGGCCTGGCTCTGCATCAGCCACGCGTCAGCGCCGTGGGGTTGTAGCCCTAATGAAGGGCTGTTTGATTGAAGGTAGGAGTGACACTGCCCTTCTTCCAGGCAGCTTCCAAGGGTGGCATCCATGGCCTTGGACCCCAAGTATCAAACCTGACATCAGAGAAGTAAGACCTTAATGTAGAAAATAAAAAAAGATGGGTAAGAGCTCCATCAAAGCCGAGGAATTGCATTTATGAGAAGCCTGTGAGTCCATGGATAGAATTATATGGAGTTACGAAATACATGTAGGAAACTAATTAAAGAGGGGATTAGCTCAGTGGAACAGGATTCCACAATAATTAATAGATGTGTTAAATATTTTGCAGCAATTATCTTGTGGATGTTCTTGGCTGCCTTAAGTGTTCAATCTGCTGCTGAGGACTTTATATTTTATATATTGGACAGATTTGTTGTCAGTGCTGCTGAGGGCATCATAAGCTCTGGGAAACATAGAAGTGAAATACCAGAGCCTGGGCCAGGTGACTGAGACACAGCCAGTCACTGGAGGTGGCATCACAATGTTCTCAGGGCAGTCTTAGCTGGAGGAGTGAACTGTGAGTCCCAGTGTGTGTTTGTGCTCATGGCATCATGAAGGCTCTCACATCCAGTCAGGATAATTCCCAAAAAGCAGGGCTGGGACTTGCAGGTGAGCAGAGGCAGGGCTTGCCAGGAAATCATTAGTTCCACATGAGCTGAATTAATGCAGTGCCATAAAGTGGCATCCTGCCCACAACAGGCACAGGGCTGATCATCCAGAGGAATGAACTCAGAGCTGACTTTATCTTGAGCTGCATCCTGAATCCAGCTGCAAACAGCTGGAAGGTTTTAGTTAGGCTTAAAAAAAATTAGTTGGGGAAGGAGTGGAGAAGAAAGGAATAACATTAATTCTGGACTTTGTGAATTTCAGGTGGCCTGTGATTCCTTAGAGGCCGTGTGCTGGATTGCTTTTAATGAGATTTCTGTCCTAATTCCTCCAAATCTTCATCTCTTCGGAGGCCCAGGGCTCATATCCACTGGGAACAGTTGTGTGTGTGCTTGGCCTAGGCACAGAGCCCTGGGAAATGGGAGCTGTGGACTGCTTTAGGATGTGCTGCCTCACAGATTTGGAGAGGTGAGGTTGTACCTTCCCTTGCAATGCTTCCTGAGCAGATCCTCACTCCAGCACAGCACCTGAGCATTAGGCTCAGAAATTTAAATTACATTATATTTGATGTCAGTACGGTAATTCCTCACGTATCTACAAGTGCTTGTCTCAGTTTCCATACCCTTTTATAAATTACAAAGAAGACAGATTTGATTAGAAGCTTGGGAATATTCTCCTTTATAGCTGCAGTCATCCCTAATGAAAATAAACGTTCAGAGCTATTGTCATCAAAGCTTTGCACCGATACACTAATAAGCATTTGAACTACATAGCTGAGTAATTTCCATGAGGAATGAGCCCATGGAGAGGTTTGGATCGTGCTGTTTGCTTACAGAACTCAGGTTGGTAATTAATGACATTTCAGGCTGTGACAATCTCCACGAGTTGGGCTTCTGCCCTCTGGGGATCAACTGCTGCTGTTGTTGTTGCCATCAGTTTCTTTCTTCATCCTTTAAGTGCAATCCCTGAGTACCATTCTGATTAAAAATTATTCCAGACAACTCCTGGGGAGGTTTGGGTCTGGTGAAGTCACCCAAGCTCAGACAGGTGGCTTTTCTTACTGCCTTTACTGGGAGAGATACTCGATCTGCCCTGAGGCTCTTGCAGTAATTTAAACCTCGGACAGGCAGCTCTGACTAATTAGAAATCTGGAAGGGCCCACAAAGTGCCTCGGAAGGCTCTGGTTTTGTGCAAGGGGCTGACTTACTGTAGCTTCTGTGCCTGTTTCCCACTGCTCAGATACAACTCCTTGTGTACAAATAGGTTTTTTCAGGCCCTGTACTCATGGCATTGCTGTGACTCACGGGGAGTTTTGGAACATGGCTTTTAATAGCTCATGTCCTGCATAAAAGTTACTGTGCTGAACTATATTTAGTGTTTCTTCAAGCCACTTGGCAATGTGCAGATCTTGAGTTGGAATCAGAGTTGTAACATCATTATTACATTATAGCAAGTTATGTTAAAATGCCTGTTACCGGAATATTGTACAAGGAGGAGCTGCCTACATTTATCTGGACATGGAAAACCTGCTGGAAAGCAATAATTTCTAGTAATACTTCATGGGAAGTGCAGATGGTCCAAATTATTCCTTTTTTTTCCCTGCTAGAGCATTATCCATTTATTCTTCTCTTTCCCAGAATTGTTCTGTGTATTATTACTTAAGGAAGGTTTCTTTACTTCTTCATGTTGTGTTGATAGTACTTAGAAATTTGCTTTTTCAAGTATCCAGGGTGGTAAAACAAGAGTGCACCCATCTCTCTTAATACTTCCATCAATATAACATTAATCCTACAGTGCCATTTAGATAAAAGAATTTCTTCTTCAATGTTTTTCTGATTCTTCTGTGGGGGAAAAAATTGAGTATGACCCCAGTGTTTGAAAGGTTCTGGCTCACCAAACCTGCTTTAATAGAAGTTAAATCTGCTAAGTGTTATTTACTTGCACTGCTTGTTGTGTTTGGCAGAGATATTTGAAAAAGTGGTGAACAGAGTTGAATATTTTGTATTTACAGGGAGTTTACAGGTTGGCATTTGTCTCCATCAGAGCGCTCATGAAAAGAAAAATCTCATTTCAGTGTTTATAATTGTTATCTTAAGCATTTCCTGTTTATCTCCAAATGAAGTTCCAGGTCTCTAATTAGGAAATTGCATTAGATCTTCCTGGATGGCAGCTGAATCTGATGACGGGTTTAAAGAGTCTGAGTGGATTGAATTAGTGGTGTGTATTCCTGAGTAGGGGCAGGATTCGGGGCTGCAGGTCAGGCACTGCTGGGAACAAAGTGTGTGTGAATGCCAGAGCAGTGGGGAATGACAGCGCGGGGAATGACAGCGCAGGGAATACCAGCCCAGGGATCAGTGAATAAACATCTGGGGAATGGGGCTCCTGGACAGGGAGCATGGCAGGAGCTGCCTGGGCTGAAGGGAGATGGCACACACAGCTGCAAAATATTCCTTACCTGGCCACTTCCATGGTGCTGGGGGCTCTGCACAGGCACAAAACTTGGCAAGGTGGAGTTTCCATGTGGGGTGGGAGCAAGGAAGGAGCTCAGTTACCCCAGCAGCATTGCTCAGACCCAGCAGGATCAACAAAGTCTCGCAGTATCCCTGCATTTATCTGTTTCCTGCACCCTTTGGGGACCTCTGACACAATGTAATGGCTTGTGCAGCTTGGGAGTTGGATTTTTCTACCAGGACAAACTTCCAATTATAGAAAAACAGGCAGCTATTATGTGTTCAGTTTGGAGCTGCTGCTTATGGTGAGACTTGGCCATGGTGAAGGGTTTGGGACTATATTATCACAGTCATAAACCGCAGATCATAGAATTCCAGAAATGTATGGATATAAGTTGGGTCCAAGCTGTGGTCTAGATTGACTTTTGTGAGCATGTCTGTTAATCCCATTGATTAATGTCCCCTTCAAAACAGATTGCTGAAATCAAAGGAAAAATCACCTGAATTTACTGAAGGTGAGGACTTTGTCGAGTTTCTTCCACTGTTCTGTCTCAGTGGAGAACTTGGGAGCTGGGGAGACCTGTGAGGCTGAGCTGCTGCTGTGGTGAGCTGCTGGATTGCTGTGCTGGAACCTCTGTGTGTGCTGGTGTGGTAGCACCAGAGGTTCTGGCTGTGAACAAGAAAGAAAACAATGTATTCTGACCTGATTTTGGTGTTTCCTTTAGGTTTTGTAAAGGCAGCCAGTTTATCAGGATCTCTTTTATTCTCATGGGCCGAGGTGATCTCATGTTTAAAGTCCAGGTCATTAAGAATCCTGAAGATTAGGAACTTAAGAAATTACGTTGTATTTTTAAGAAATGTCTTTCTCTGCAGAACTCATGCTCTTACAAGTGCAGCATCAGGTTTTAAATCAATGAGTAAATAGTTGCTCAGCCCTCAGTTTAAAAGCCTCATCACTTGTGATCTGCTTCCAGACCACATGAAACCTGGGAATGCCTTGCTTGGGTTGCCTCTGCCTTGCCTACATCCAGAAGCGGTGACGTGGGCAGGGTGTGAGGCCCAGGGATGCCGTGGGTGGCATTTCCCATGTGTGTCCTCACAGCCCTGAGCCAGGGGTGGCTTCTGTGTGGTGGTGTCTGACAGCACCAGGTCTTCCCAGTATCCCACCTAACTGTGGGAAGCCATTCCCCCTCGGCCTGTCAGTCCAGGCCCTTGGAAACAGTCTCTCCCCCCATATTTCTTTTCAGCTCCTTCAGGTACTGGAAGGCCACAATTAGGTCACCTCGAAGATTCTCTTTCCCAGGGGAAGCAAAACAACAAATGAGGTTTTGTTGACTTGAATAATAAAATGTTGTGAATTCCAGTAGGAACCAGCTAAAGCCTGTTGGTCAGAAGAAAAAAGTAACTATATAACTTTCTGTCCGATTTGTGTGTCAGGTGCTGAGTGGGCAGTGGGTAAAATACTTGAGATTTTTGTTGCAGAAAAAGAAATGAAAAGATTCCAAACTGGGGATTTTGGGTAATATTAATTGCCTTCTTGCATGCATGTCTCTTCTCCCTTGGCTCTGTTTGAGCTGCTGCTTGATGAAACAGATGAGAGGGCTGATAAAATATTCACAATCCAGACAGACACCGTGGGATCTGCTCTGGCTGGATCAGCTTGGGCTTCCTATCTTGCTAGCGGGTCAGGACTGTGTGAGGATCAAGGGAGCCTCTGTCTCGAGAAAACCTGGTCTTACACCGCCTTAAAATGAAGAATAAAGTGTTCTCTTTCTGTGCAGGTGATTCTCAGCTGGTTTCAGGGGGGTTTGAGGTCCAGGCCAGCAGGAAGGGTAGTGCCAAAGCTGGCACACCGTGCCTGTGTCATAGCACGTAACCAGAGCCTGAGACACCATTCCCGGCCGGAGCTGTGCCGCTGCCGGGGGACGTGCTCAGGGAAGCAGTGGGAGCTGGAAGAGTAGAAAAGGATATTGTCCATAGGGGTTAGGTTGCATCCAAGGTGGAGGTTTCGGTATCTGACATACCAGCAGAATAGGGAGGTAAAAATACGTCTGAAGCTGCTTCAGTGGCAGCAGCTCAGCTGAAGGCACAGGAGGTGCCTTTTTTCCTCCTGATATTTATTCATATGAACAAAGTAATCCCCATCTAGGCATGGATGATTCCTCAATTCTTACTTGAGCGGATGTTGGTTCTTCAGAGTGAATAATTTTAATATCAGGTTATGCCCAAAGTCAGAATCTTGAAATAGTAATGATTTGATCTGTTAAAATAGCAAGAAGTGATGTAACAGTCTGTTAGAGCCTGATGCTGTAATGCAATACACTTGGAATTGATGAAAGCAAATGTATTTTTTAGACACTTGCATGATATTTTCAGGTTATGATAATGGATCTATGGCCAGAGCTGCTTGTTAGTGGTCATTGTATTAGCAATGATAAAATGCCAAATAACAGGATCTTTTTAGGATAGTGTTAAATGAAAAGTGTCTTTGTGTGTTGGAAATGTTTTCTAATATTCTGCACAGTTTTCAGAAAGAAAAGAATTGTAACTTAAATGAAGTAGCTCCATTTTTCGGCAGTGTAGGAGAACCTCCAGCCCATGGTGTTGGGCCTTGTCTAAGGCAGCAGTTGGCCATGGCACACTCTGATCTGAAACTGGGAGTTTGATTAAACACCAGTTAAACTGGGTAAGGAAGTCTGATTTTGGTAATTCAGAACCAGGTGCCTTCACAGCACTTGGTGGGGACATACCAAGTGATTTTAAGATTACTGTATTAGATTCCTCATTTTTCAGGCTGGTTGTTGTAGGTACCAGTCTTGAAGGCTTAATTTGATCCTCCATCACTTGCAACCCAAACCATTCTGGGATTCTGTGGTTTTGGTTAAAATTTATTCCTTAGGAACCAAATAGCCTTAGAACCTTGGAGTTTGTAGTTGCTATTCCATGGCTGATCAGTAGGATAGACGGAATACTTGTGCAGCTTCTGCTTCGCCGGTGCTGCTTCTCACCAGGAAACAGCTCCTCAAACCCGGGCCAGCTGGGTGAGGTCACAAGTGCTCCTCTCACTGAGGTGGAGCCTTTTTTCCTTGACAGGGATTGTTGTCTGGTGGAGTTAATTGCATTGCAGAGTGACAGGGACATCCTGGAGTGACTGCAGGGGAGTGAATCAAAGAGCCAGCGGAGCTGCAGGCGCTGAGGTGTGGAATGGCCAAATGGGCTTTGGGTCAGAAGGATCTACGAAGGGTTTTTCCTTCTCTCTTGCGAGTTGTCCTGTGCTTGAGCTTGCTGCACTGCAAATTTTGTGTGCGTAACCTCACTGGTTTCTCAAGATCCCAAAGATGCTTCCAGAGTGAAATCTAAGATTAATTAAAGCATAAGTGGTAGCTTGTACAGCTGAATATTGCACAGACAAGGTAGGTCACTGGTGAGAGCTGTCAGTGCTGTTGTACACACAGGAAACACACATCCTCCTTCTTAAAGCTAAGAAGGCTACTTTAGGCAGTGACAGGAAAAAATTAATTTCAAAGATGAGTGCTTCTTTAGAAGATAAATTGTCCTGCAGGCTGGCTGGAAAGTCACAGCTGAGATGCAGCTGTAGGAAGTACAGCAGTTATTCAAATGCAGATTTTTCACACACAAATATCAAGCAATTGTTAGGACACATCAGTCCACAGATTAAAAGTTCTATTATCTATAGGAAATGGACCTAGAAAACTCTGAGAACTGATATTCTCAGAGAAATCAATGTGTGAGCTGAGCTTGCAGCTTCTGTTTGGGTTGAGCGTTCAGCTGGTCTGCCCTGCTGCAAAGTGATTTCACACGCAGATTAAGTGTTCTGAGCTGCTGCTTTTTGTAGGAACAAACAGCAGGATAAAGTAATCCTGGTTTTGTAACAGCACGTCCAGGCGTGCGTTTAAGTGCAGGATCATAAACCTTGATTAGTGCGAGGCTCCTGTTTCCTTCTCAGAAATGCAGGGATTGAGTTAACTTTCAGTTTCATGCTGGAAGAGCAGACAAGCCTCGTGGCAGGGTGGGAATGGCCCAGCTCCGTGTGTTGGACACATTCATGTGCTCTGTGTGTGCTGTGTCTAAGCAACACGAAAACAGGAGCCGTGTCCAGCGCCGGGATCCCGGGAATGGGCTGAGTGTGCTCGCGGCAGGGATGCCGGGCGCTGCCGCAGCCTCGCCTCCTGTTGCTGAAACATAATCAAGGGCTCAGCCATTAATTGTTAATCATAGCCACGCTCAGGAAATCAGCGCAAGGGCTCTGTTGTGAAATCGTGGGCATAGGGAATAATCCCTGGTTTGTTACCAGCTGATTTTATATAACTTCAGATCCCCGAATTCCCTTATAGTCTTTTTGCTGTTATTTCAAAGCTTCCAGCTCCTCTTTGCAGCCTTTCTATTCCTGCTTCATTGTTCTGCCTTTTCTGCATTTCCTTGTTTTGCTTCTTGTGTTGATTCAGTTTGGTTCCTTCTCCAAGGCTTTCTCTTGCCAGTTTTGTGAATCCCCAAACTTAAAATAGATCAGGCTGGGCAATACATTAAAAAAGAGCAGCATTACCTTTGGTGACATTATCATTTATGGACTGAAGCTTTTTGACACTTACGAAAGACTAAAAATCATTGAATCCTGGAATGGTCTGGGATTGGAAGGGACCTTTAAGCTTGTCTTGTTCCACCCCCTGCCATGGGCAGGGACACCTTCCAGTATCCCAGGTTGCCCCGTTCAGCCTGGCCTTGGACACTTCCAGGGATCCAGGGGCACTCACAGCTCCTCTGGGTGCTCTGTTGCCAGGGCCTCACCCCCATCACAGGGAAGAAGTTGTTTTTTTAATATCTAATCTAAACCTACTCACTGTCAGTGCGAAGCCATTCCCCTTGTCCTGTCAAAGTTGAAAAAAGCAGCCAAATATGCAAAAAACGCCCAGGGTTTTTTCAGCAGTTCAGTGTATTTTGTTCATTCCTGTAGTGCATATTTTTCCTATTCAGACATGTCTGTTCTGTAAAAAGTTGTCTGTGGAAAAGGCAGTGCTGCTTCTTGGAGTCCTTTCCAGCAACTGACAATGCAAGACTTCTGGGAAAAGAAATCGTAAAGCTTAAAAATGTCTTGAGTTTGTGGTAATCCACTAGTCTTGTGGCTAGAGTGGAAAGCAAGGTCCTGTTTGGAAGTTCAGGAGATGTTGGACGGTGTTTTGGTAGGTTTTTTTAATTCTCTTTTCACATGTGGAGGAGTTTTCATGTCAGCAGGTGGTTTGGCAAGGGGACTGCATTCGCTTAAATCTGAAAGCTGCCAAAGCCACATGTAGGGAATCCCTGAGCCCTCCTGTTATCCAGAGCCCTCAGCTGCTTCCTCGGCTCTGCTCAGACCCACAGCTGCATCAGGCTTTGCAGCAGTGCCCAGAGTTCTGCTCGGCCCTGATTCCGAGCTGCCCTTCTGTTTGTTCCCAGTCCTTTGTGCTCGCACCTCTGCCTGGAAAGTGCCTTTTCTCCTGTCTGGGTGGGTCGTGAGCCAGGCCAGTCCTTGGAGCTGCTGACAGTGGGGATGCTCCTGCTGGGCCAGGGAGATGGAGCTGGAGGAGGGAGGACACAGCTACTTCTGTCAGCAGCTCTGCCAGCTGATGTCACCTCATGGGAATGAAATGTTGGCCCCAGGGTGCAGTTTCATGATCAGTTTAAGCTGATCTTAAGTAGCTGCTGTTGCTGAAAGGGACAGATTTCCCTGTCCCTGCCCAGCCTGTGCTGGTGCCACCTCCAGCCCATGGGGTGGCCAAGGAGAGAGCCAAGGCAACTGGGAACCAGTTTCTTTCGTTGGATATGATTCCAGTCTGAGCTGCTGCTGATGCAGGGAGGGCTGCAAGGACCAGCAGCTGACATTTGGGGAATGGGGAGTGTTTCAGACAGGGCCACTGGAAGGAGCCAGGTTGTAGGGAATCAGTGAGGGGGAATCAAACACTTGCGCTGTGCCGTGGGTTTGACATGGGGGTGACCAGAGCTGGCACAGACCTGGCTGCCCTGGAGGGCCCAGGTGAGCAGCCCTGGCCAGGTGCCAGCCCCGAGCTGCTGCAGGATCATTTCTTGTTTCTGGTGCCCAGGTTAAATTTCACCTGGAGCTGGTGCTGTGGCCTGAGTGCTGCCAGAGCACAAAGCATAGGAATCCCTGTTCTGACAGCACCTACTGTTGTGTTGGCATGCAGGGATTGTAAAATTACACTTGACATTCAGGAATAACAATTCAGGAATTATTTAGGTTGCTTTTTGCTCAACTGTGTCTTACAGCAGAACTGTACCCTGCTAATTTTAGATAAAACGATTCTGCATTAGTAAGAGGTTGTTGCTTGGGAGGGAGGGAGAGACCTTGTGTGACAATAAACTTTTAACTGTAAACAAATACCTGGCAGTTAAATATTAAAAGCAGTTATTTACGAAGACATGGTGGGGAGGGTGTTAGTATACTTATTTTAAATCAATGATGTTAATAAACTGACATGTTTGGAAAGCTCAAGTTCTGTAGTAAAGTGTAACATCGGAAATGTAGATTGTAGTACTTAAGGGAGAAAAAGAAAAGCATAGGAAATACATTATGATTTTATAAGCTACTTTAAAAGTTTGTCTCGGGTTCATTGGGGTTTTTTGGTCACTAATTTATTATAGCTTGTCATAGGACTTTTTTCTTAGGGGAACAAAACATGAGACCATTGCTGGATTTCACCTTGCCTGGATTTTAGCAGTTAGAATGTTAATCCCCTGGAGCAGCACTTTGCCTTTCCTTCAGAAGCTATTAATAGTTTCACAAATCAAATGCATTTTTTAAAAGAAGCCACTTTGTTATATTTGCCTGACAGAGCTTTGGGGTTTTTCAAAGTTGAAAAGAATATGGGGAGAGCTTTAATAGCTGTGACTTGCTCCCTGGTATGAAATAGCAGGTCAGCAGTGAGTATTTGATTTGCTGGGATAGTAATTGGAATTACAATAGTTAATTGGAAGCACTGAATTGTAAACTTTTATTTGTACTCAGAAGTTTCCAAGCTGTTGGACTCATCAGGCTGCTCACTGAAACAACACTTCCTCCCTCGAACAAAGCTGCTTTAAATGGCCTTCTACTTTTAAACCACGATTTTATTTTTGCCTTTAGAAAGTTCAGCTTAAATTCTTCTCAAATTTGCAGTGCTGTGGCTCAAAATGATCTACCCAACTTTGTTACAGACTGAAGCCAACAGTGCTTTTGTTGAACTGCACCATATTTGGTGGAATTCTCAAGATCTAATATTAAAACCACTCAGTATATGTTTTACAAGGAGGAGCTGTGCAGGGCCTTGTTGCATTGCCTGTCCTTCTGAGAGTGGCCCGAAAATAGGATTTGGCTTGAGCTGTGGTTGTTCTCCAGAGCTAAATTTACTGCCTCGCTCCGGAGATGAGCCTTGGATCCATTTCACCGACGCAGGAATTTCAATCCCCTCATGTGAAGAGTCTGTCATGGGTTTCCCTGCACTGCACAGGAACACTCTGCTCTCCTTCCCAAGATGATTATCTCCCTGAAGCCTGCTCTGCCTGTCATTAGAGCAGGCAGCTCCTGCTCCCACATCCATGGCTGAGGTGGAAGACATCAAAGCTGAGCTTTGAGAGTGGGTGACCAAGCACAGTTTGATGGGGGAACTCAGTGAAGATAATGAAGAAGGAAGGCAGAGCAGCAGAAATCTTTCTTTATCCACCCATTGAGGCCTGAATTATAGTTGTACAGCTCTGAGGTGTTCGAATCACTGAAATATTTTGGAGGCGATGCACCGTTCTTAAAGTACTTCTAAAGGATTGGAAGCACAGGAGTTGCAGCTGGTGGGTGAGTTCCAAAACAGCAGCCTTTGGTGTGATTTCTGAGTCACTGAAGCATCTGTGGTCACCAGATTTACAATTAAACTACTTTTAACACTTGTACAAAAGCTTACATTGTTAATTTGGGTGAAAAATGAGGATAGGAGGCAAACTAAAAGTCATACTGATGACTGGTTGCGTGTGGTGTTCCCTAAATACTAATACTGAAAGTGAATGGTGACTGTCACCTGACAGTCTTCACTGAGTTATTTTTGAACATTTGAAACCCACTTCAGAATATTGATACTTACCTTGGGCCACGCTGGTTTCCTTTCAAAAATCAGCCCAAGGTCAAACAGGGAGGAGTGAGCTGGTCATCCTGAGACACCTCGGAGTTGTATTTTCTGTGAAGTTTGTCTTTGTGAGTGTTAGAAAAGCAAACCTTTTTGAAGGGAAATTATCATCTAATTCTGGATTCCTTGTTTTGGAACAGAGCTGCTGATTCTTTCATTTTTCCTGGCAGCACGTCCTGCCTATTGTATGTGGAAAGCAGGCAGGATGTGCTGCCAGCCCGCCAAGGTGCTCAGTGTTACCTCACCAGCGAGCTGAGCTGGTTACTCCTGGTAACAAACACAGCCTTTGTTTGAGGAAAAACCACCCAGCAGGGAAGGCTGGCTTTAATTCTGTCTCGAGTTCAGGGTGGGTGTCTCCTTGCTTGCACTGAAACCTTTCCAGGGTTCAGGATTGTGGACTTGTCACTGCCCTCCCATGGCATCCGCTCTGCCAGGGCCCCCGCCCAGCTGCTGGGTGAGTCAGGGGCTTGTTTCCACAGTGACATTTCAACTGAGTCACTTGTTCTGCTGGGAATGGCCAAGTTTTTATAGCTCTTCTGTCAGGTTTGCTCTCGTTCCTTCCTGGTCAGCCTTTCAGGAGAGTGGATTTCATAGAATCATCGAATGGCTTCTTTTAGAAGGGGCCTTCAAGTCCATCTGATTCCACACCCTGCCATGGGCAGGGACACCTTCCACCATCCCAGGTTGCTCCAAGTCCTGTCCAGCCTGGCCTTGGACACTTCAAGGATACAGGGAACAGCTACAGCTTCTCTGGGCACCTGTGCCAGGGCCTCCCCACCCTCACAGGGAAGAATTTCTTCACAATATCTCATCTAACCCTGCCCACTGCCATTCCCCCTTGGCCTGTCTCTGCAGGCCCTTGTAAAAAAGTCTCTTGCAGTGGTTCTGTAGCTTTGGCCTGCCTTGGAGATCAGCCCTGCTGCAGGACTGATGCCCCAGTGACAGGCAGGAGCCAAGAGATCTCATACTGTTTAGATGAAGCTTTGTTTGTTTTAAATCTCCACAGCAGGTTTAATAGACCCTCTTTTATACATAGAAATGTAAATTCTTTCCCAATGGAAGATAAACACTTTTATCTCAGGAATTCCCATCTGCCGTTTCCAGATGTACAGAGAAGACTTCTGGCCTGGAAGTGTGAAGGAATTGCAAAATGACCAAGTGTGGGGATCAGTTTTTAACCTGTGGGGTGGGAGCTGTTCTGCCCACCCTGCTCGGGCTGAGCCGGGCTCTGAGCTGCAGCAGAGCCCTGTGGCTTGGCTGGGCTGGGTCAGAAAGAAGGGGAAAAGTAAAAGGAATTAAAAGGAATTATACCATAAAACAGCCTGAGAGGAGTTCATTTGGGGGCACGTGGAATACATTTTTAAAATGTCAGAGCAAGCTAAAGTATTGTAATTAACATCTCTAGAATAAAAAGATACAGTCTTTTCCCTGTAAAACCAATTGGTTTCTTGCTTGGACTGAGTTAAGGCCGTGCCACCCCCAAGTAGGAAATGGTACCAGTTCCATATCCTATTTCATGCTAAGTACAGTTATTTGCTGTCTTGAAAAGAAAATTTACTTGAAATAACAATTTTGTTAAAAATGACAGTTTCTCAGTGTCCTGGGATCACAGAGGGCCAGGCTGGCTCTGCCCAGGGTTTTGGCTGAACCTGCCAGCTGAGCTGTGCTGGGAGCCTGCCCTGCCCTTTGCTGCCTGTTCCCACCCTGGAGCTGTGTCAAGGAGACTGTTTGTCCAAAGGGTGAACTGGGGGAGCTGATTTGGCTGAAGAGCAACCCTTTCTGTCAAGTTATTCCAGTTATTATATCTGAGCTGAAGGAGGGGTTGTATCCATGCCGGAGAAGGACAGTGCAGACATGAGGAGCAGCACGTGAAGCTCTGCAGAGGACGTTGTGCTAACTGTGTGAAAGTACTGATTTCATGGAATTCAGTAGTTTTATCCCTTTTTTTCATTAAGAGGATTATTATAGGCATAACAAATGATAGTTCAGTTTTGTTTTTACAATCAGTCTTTTAAAATGTGCTGCTGACTTGAGACCTTGGTACCAGTTGATTCATGTCAAGGTCCTGGTGTTGTAGCAGAGAAACTTCAGTTCTCAGAAACCTTCTTTCCCAAGGGAGCAACTGCGTTCTGCTCCAGCGGAGCACTGCCAGGCTGGCAGATATTTTGGATTTGTGCAGCTGAAGGCTCCTGTGCTGTTGCTGTGGTAGGTGGGGTGCCAGCCCTGCATGCCCAATTCAACATTCCCAGGCTGCTCCTCGTGCCCTGCACTGTCCCATCTGCCAGCACCACCTCTGGGGTTGCCACCTCTGTCACCAGAGGTGTGGGGAGGCTCTGGGCCAGGCAGGTCCTTGTTTCCCTGTGGATCCTGACCTGCCAAGGCACAGGGACAGCTCCTGCATGACCATCCCGTGGTGGGGGCCCCGGGAGGGGCTGGGCAGGGCATGCTTTCCCCATTAGTAATGGCGTGGAGGAACCTCGTTTTGCAACCCTGATTTAACTGTTTGGCCTGAGTGGAGTTCAGCTCTGGGAATGTAAACAGCCCTGGCTGCTGCAGTGTGGCCTTCAGAGGCTCAGCTTGGGCTGGGCTGTGCTCGGGGTGTCCCATGGGGGAAGGAAGCTCCAGTGCAGGGTCTCCAGGCTGGTGGCCAGTGACCAGCCCTGCTGGGCTTGGGAAAGCCCTTGGGAACACTGCAGCTCAGGCATCCAGTTCTTGATTCCAGAAGGATTTCTTCATTGCTTCAATTAGATAAGGTGCAAATGAGCCCTAAAAAGGGCTGAGGACAGAAGTTCAGCAGTGAAAATCTGTTCTTTTTGAGAAGTTTGCTGATTCTCTTACTAGCTGGCAGAAGGAATTAGCATCCTTCGAAACTGCAGTTGGATGTAAACTTTAAACTGGTCATACCTGTAATTTCAAGGGAGACAGAGGTTAATTCCAAAGGAGCCAGGTCCCTTTGATGGTTTGTTGCTTTCCTCTGTGCAGAGCGGAGATGGGCTGTGCTGCTATCACAGGGTTGTGTTTTCTCTTTCATGGTGGTGATCACTGAAAAACAACATTATTTAGTGGCTCTTTCTTGGCTTCCTTATTAAAGGTGGAATGTGGGCCTGCAGGAAGGGTGAGGTCTTCCCTCACTGCACTTCCGAACCTGACATCATCATCAGGGGCTGTTCTGAATCTGCCTGGCCTGGCCACACTCCTGCTGCCACCCAGGGCTGGGGAGAGCATCCCACATAGAGGAGATCCAGATTGTCCAGCTGGGACTTTAGAGCCTGGAGAAACCAGTTCAGTGTACGAAGAGAGCTTAAGACAAATAAGTAAAAATTATTTTGCTCTTCACATAATGATCCACAGTAGGGGGATAACCAGATTTAAACTGGGGAAAAACTTCTGCTAGCACAATACTGAGCTGTTGTTGCTTTTCGCTCCAATGGATAGAATATCCTAGGAAAAAGGAAGGGAAGGAGAAATCAAACTTCGTATTAATCTAAAGTTGTATGGAAGCTCTATTCTGATATTTGAAGGGGTTTCAGTTAATGTTGGCTAAAGCAGGGTGGGTTTTGCAGGGTTAAAAAAATATATATAAATAATAATAAGTATAAATAATTGCTCTCTAACAGGATGTAATTTCTATCAGACAAAATATTTCTGTTTGGGTGGGAGAAACATTTATCAATCTTGTCTGTGTTTTCCTCAACAAATAAATATTCCAGTGCTGTCAGAATATTGCAGCTGCTTTTGTCTGAGTCTGGCTGAGGTTTTGAGCTTTTACTTTATTCTAGCATTTAATTATTAAACACCTTATGGTTCACATATAGTTCAAGCAGATAATGTGCTGTGAAATTGAAGTCAAATAAATGCTTTAAAAACACCCACCCAAACCTGAAGGAATCTTGTCCTTGGAGGCTTTTGGCACATTCAGCTGCTGAAGCCTGATCAGGAACATGAGCTTTCCGTGCGTGCCCAGGTTTGCAGTGGGTTATTAAACAGATTGCAGGATCTGATACAGTCTGGAGTAGCAGAGGGACTCTGGCAGCAGCAGGGGAAACTCTCTGAACAGGAAAAGAGTGTCCTGGAGTCCATCCAAGTGCTCCATGGTGTAGATGTGTAGTAATGGTGAGCAGCAGAGGGAGAGATCAGGGTGAACTGAATTTATCTTTATTTTATCGGCCTGGCAAAGGGAGGATCAAGCACTGTTAAAGCCAATGAGCCAACAACAAATAAACTTGTGCCAACAGTAAACAACTTAAAGTTGTGTAAACTGGGGTGGCAAAAGGTGTGGAAGTGTGTGTGTAAAGACAAGAGTATGTCTGTAGCAAATGATGGTATTTTGTCTGACAGTGTGTGGAAGCTTCAGGGATTTTCTATTGAAGGTAGACTTTCCTGGGAATGCCATTAGCTTCTGCTGAGCCTTTCAAGTACCAAATCCTTTCTGTTGTTTTAGTATTATGGAATTCAGCGAGATGAGGTGATGGGAGGTTTCTGCTGAAGGCTGTGTATGTGTGAGGTTAAGGGAAGTTTCAGGCTGCCATTCCCACTGCTTCTGATGGATGAAGCTCTGCAGTGCTCCATTACAAAAAGACGAAGGTGGCTCTCCTGCTCCTCATGGTTTTATATTCCTTTACATTCAGGATTCCAGTTTGCTTTGGATTATTCCATGTGCAGTTGGAAATATCATTGAGAGCTTGGTGCAATGGATTTGTGCTGTGGGCTGGGCATTCCAGGGATGTCAGTGTTTCCCAAGCTCCCTGTGCTGGGAGCCAGGGCTGCCTGTGACACTATGACTGTGGTGGTGTTTGCAGCAGTGGCAGTAATGGGATTATAGCTTGGAACTGAGCAGGTTTTGTTGGAATTGTTGAGGCATTCTTTGACCCTGAGCATGCCATTTGTCTGACAATAGTCTTTTTTTCCTCCTTTAGGGCTGAGAGAACAGAGGTACTCAGTGAAGACCTGTTGCAGGTATTGTAACATGCTTAATATGTGTTTTGTTAAATGTTTTTTGTGAATGGGAGCCTTCTGAGGTTGTGGAGTGGGGAAAAAATACTGTGCATTTCATGGATGGAACCCTGGATGGCTTTTACTTTCCGGCACATGAAAAAACAGGGATACATTTTGAGTAGAGAAACTCAGTTACTTCTGTTTCTGAATCCAGTCACGTGGGTTGGTGCCGTGAAGGAGGAACCATTTTTGCTTTTAATGAGATGGACTGGCCTGATAAGCCCATGAACCTCTGGTGCTGATGACTTACCAGTCTGTCTGAGGAGGATGAAGAAACCCTGGTTGGGCACAGGTGGTTTCTGTCTTCACTGCTTTCTCCTGAACAGGTCAACTGGGCCTTATGAGAAGTGGCACAAAAATCATTCCAACTGCTTGCTGAGAAAGAATGGCAATTTTTTTCTTAAGGTCTGTTTTTGCTCTAAGTAAGTGTACAAATGCTTCTTGTTTAGCCGTGGTATTTGTTCTCAGATTTGTCACGCTGACATCGATTTGTTTGCAGACTTGTCATCTTTGTGCAAATTTATCATCTCATCAAACATGACTTTCATGGTGGAATTTAAATTGCAACTGTCACATTAACAAGGGTGACTGATTCCATGGAGCAAATTTGTCTGCAGACTTGTCCTACATAGTTGTCTTCCTCTGGCTTCTTTATGAAAGGCTTACAGAAAGAAGACAAATTGGCCAGGGAAGTTAGGCTGGCTGCTCCTGGGACCTCGAGTGTGGTGGTTATTTCTGATTAATTGCAAAGCATCTCAGCCTGCTCGAGAGCAGGGCCTGTATATGGAGCAGGGAAGTCAAGCAGATGATGGAAGTGCTTCTGGTTCAGAGCTCCCCAGCTGCTCAGCTTCAAGTGGCAGATGAGGGAGTGTGTCAGCCTTCAAACATTAATTCAGCACAAATACATGGAATTACAGGATCCCAGACTGGTTTGGGTTGGAAGGGACCTTAAAGCTTACCCAGTGCCACCCCCTGCCATGGGCAGGGACACCTCCCACTGTCCCAGGCTGCTCCAAGCCCTGTCCATCCTGGCCTTGGACACCTCCAGGGATGGGGCAGCCACAGCTCCTCTGGGCACCCTGTGCCAATGTAATGGTGACATGAGCAGACCTGAAACATTTCACCCTGTTTTCAGGGGATTGCTTTATTTAAACTAAAAATACTTTCCCAGTTTGACAATATTAATCTTAATTTCTGAGAAGATGTGCAGCTCAATGAAGCAAAGGATGTTAAACACCTTGGTAGCCTGTGAGGGCTCATCTGGTTTCTTGCTTAGCTGCAGAATAGTAACAAGAAGTGAAAGCCAAAAGCTCTGCTGCTTGTTGCCAAAAAAATTTTGCAAGCAAGGCTTTCCCAGGCCCTGAGCAGTCTGGCTACACCCAAGTGGAAGAATTTACTCACTTGTTTGTTTGCTCTTGGGGGCTTGTGGAGGGGCAGGAGGCTCTTATCTAACCCAAGAGCTTGGAAATGTGGTGCTGCTCGCTTCACAAACATGGTTCACAGTTGGGCTTTTTTATATTCAGCTCAAGCTTTGCCACAGGATTGTTACAGCTTTTTTTTTGTTCTGTTTTCTGAAGGGTTGTGCTCCATTTCAAGTGTCTTTTCAATGTGTTTCATCTGAAGACAAGGGATATAATTCAGTACTGAAAAGGCCTTTACAATAGCCCTGCTTTCTGGCACGGCCTTGTGGCAGATAATAAAGCAATTATGTGATGTTCTGTACTCTGGGGATGCCCTGAGGGGACAGACAGCGTGGCCTGTGGGTCACATTGTCAGTTCAGAGGTGGCTTGAAGGAGATTAATGTCCTTTATGGTTTCCTTGACATCTTTGCACTAAAAAGCAGATCAGAGAGGAGAGGGTACTACTGTGAAGTTTTGGGGTCACATTCCTGCTGTCAGTCATCTGCCCTCAGAGTCTGCAGTTCAGGGTGCCTGCAAAGTGGCTGTTGGGAATGTGTGTGCTCCAGAGCCTTTCCAAGGAACGTGAGCCACCGTGCAGGGCTGCCCAGGGCTTTGGGGTCTGCTGGGGTCTGCAAGGTGGCTCAGATCCAGGATGCCATCGTGTTCCAGGTGTGGGAAAACCCTGTGCTCTGTATTTTACAAGTTTTGACTATGTGACCTTGCAAAAATGAATTCTTCTGTAATAAGAGGATGGCTTAGAATGTCCTGATGGTGCTTCTTCCCTGTGAGGGTGGGGAGGCCCTGGCACAGGTGCCCAGAGAAGCTGTGGCTGCCCCTGGATCCCTGAAGTGTCCAAGGCCAGGCTGGATGGGGCTTGGAGCAGCCTGGGATAGTGGAAGATGTCCCTACCCATGGCAGGGGGTGGCACTGGATGGGCTTTAAGGTCCCTCCAACCCAAACCATTCCAGGATTTAATTTTGAAGGTAACACAAAGGAAGTGAATAATCTTAGCTGCAACAGTGGTCCACAGACAATACCTGCTTGTTCATATATCTCCATATGGACTTTTTCTACCTGGACTTAATTTTGAATTTGTAGCTCCATCCTCTGTAGATAAAATGCAGAGCCTTGTGTTCTCGGAGCAGTCCCTGGGCAGTTTGTCTGCACCTTATTCTACCCAAATAGATTTTTACTGAGCTTTTTGAGCACTTCAACTTGGGTTCATTTTGCCCTTCTGAAAATATAATAGAAGTGATTTTAGAGCTGTATAAAAAACTGGAATCTCTTCAGATTATTTCTAAAGATGAAATCTACTTTTTTTTCCCCCTTGCTTTTTAAATAGAATCCATTCCAAAGGGCCTCCTGTTATTCTTGGTGAGTCATCAAAATGCAGATAAACAGCATTCTTTGGGTGCTGTGCACAGAGAGCTCAGTGCCATGAGCAGTTCTGTCCCACTGCTCATCACTTTGTTTGCTTTTGGTGTTCTTTGAAATAAAATAGTCCAAATTCCTTGCTTAAAATCCCTTAAAAGAACACTTTATCATGTATATATTTGTCCTATTCACAGGGTGTGTATTAAGCCATGTTTGAATTAGACAGTGATAAACAGAACACTTGTTTGTGCTTTGGCTCCTATTTTTTTAATTCCATATCCCATTTGAGTCCCAGTAGTCTCTCCCTGAAAATACTGTTTTGCTCAGCATGTGGGATCTTTGTCCTTGTGTTTAACAGTCAGGGAAGGACACGCAGGAGGAGCTTGGAGTACAGGTTTGTACAGTGGGAAGGAGCTATCAGATGTGTCTTCAGCACCAACTTTACAAGGTCACAGTGAAAATTACAAGTTTTCTCACAGTTTTCTCCCTAAATTAGTGTCTTAGATATCTGCATGTGCCGTTCATCTCAGATGGCAAGTGTCACCCTAATTCCCTTGTGCTGAGATGCCAAGCAGGGCAATGTTTTCTCCCTTTGCCACTCTCCAGTGCTGTGATCTCTGACTGAATTTCTGTGCCACTGAGGAAAAAACCAATTTCCATCTCTCCCCAAGCATTTTTGCTGTCAGGCACTTCTGCTAAGCAGCTGCACTTCTTGTAAGCTGGAGAATTTGAGAAATCTGCAACCCAGAGCGAAGTGTGGTCCAGGGGGACGGTTTTCTGCTGAGGCCAGGGAAATAACTTCTGGTTTTTGTGTTGTTTTCGCTTCCTCCCTTCCCTGCCGGGGCTGTGCAGATCGAGAGGCGTCTGGACGCCGTGAGGTCCGTGTGCCACCTGGCCCAGAAGAGACTGATTGCCTGTTTGCAGGGCCAGCATGGCACAGACCCTGACAAGAGACATGTGAGTAGAGCTCTGTGTGCCCTGTCCTCCCACTCTGCTGCTCCACCTCCATTAGCCAAGGGGAGCAAACCTCTGTCAGAGCAGCTCCCCTGTTGGCATTCCCCATCCAACATCACAGCACAGCCTGGGAATACCTCAGCAGTGCAGGTCACTTCTTGTCCCTGCAGTCTGCTGACTGCTTGGAGCTCTCGTGACACCCAGCCAGGAGGGGAAGACAATCTGCAGCTCTGACCCAGCTCCTCAGATCTAGGGTTGCCCTTAGACACTGATACCTCCAGTTGGCTGGAATGGTTTTCTGTACACATTTGATCTCTGCCTCTCCTTAGCAAAGCCATGGGGAGGTTTTCTTAAAGCATCAGAAGCAGAAATAATTCACATTCACATTTTCTCCTTTTACTGAATAACAGAGACCTGAGAGCAGGGGCACACAGGACCTCTGGGAGAGAGAGGTGACAAGCTGGTGGCTTAAATCTCAGCTTAAAGCTGTTTATCTCTCCTTGGCAGTAGTTGAGATACGCTTTGGGCCAGTCACTCCAGCTAAAACTGAGAAGAAAGTGCTTTTCAGAGTATCTGAGAACTGGAGTCTTGGGGCTTAAAACTTTTTGTGACTTGGCATTTTCTTCAAGTCCAAGAATGAGCTGCATGTGTGTAATAGAAACCATATGGAAGAGGAGAAAAACCTTAGAGGGGATGTACTGGGGAAGCTGGAAAGAGTGAGCAGCGCTAAGCTAAGCACTGTTCCTTCTGTTCCATAGAAAAAACTTCCTCTAACAGCTCTGGCTCAAAATATGCAAGAAGGATCCATCCAGCTGAGTGATGAAACTCTGCTGGGGTAAGTGTTTGCCTTTCTTTCTGACGTGCAGTCTGACATCTTATTGCCTGCAGGGCTCTAATTAGAGCCTCTGGGTGCACAAAAGCTGGTTTCAATCTAATAAAACGTAATTTTTCTAGATTCTTTTTCTAATCCAAAGGGAGAAACAGTGAGCAAGCAGTTATTCTGGAATGATTTAGGGACAAGTTTTAGGCTGAATTGCATTCCAGAGGATTCTGATTCTCTGCAATCATAAAAGCTTTTGAAGTGACTTTTCTCTTTGTGGATTAGTAGAATTATCATCTCCATTTGAAGTATAAAATGTTGCATATTCTGCAATTAAACTGGATTTTAATTGTATTATAAACTGCATTCTGCAGGCTTGAATTGATGACTTAAATGTCAATTTGCATTAATGGCTTCTAGTTTAAGGTAGTCCCAATTTATCTGTCCTGGCAGAGTGGTTATTTGCAATTTACAGGAAAGTGGCTGAAACAAATGAACCTCCATGTGCTGAATTCCTAGAACAAGTGGGTTTTGTCCTTGCTGGTGGGAATTCTTACGGAATCAGTGTAGACTGGCCTTAGAAACCTTTGAGAATATATTCCTGAGCCACTGCAGGAGACTTAAACCTGGATAAAAATCTTAGGAAATAGGGGGTTTCCTTATAGCAAGCATAAAATAAAGGTCAAGTCATGGGTTTGGAGCCTGAAACTGCTGTGGATGGGATTGCTGGGCATTAGGGTGTTAAGACTTTCACATTAAAGGGGCTTAGGAGAAAATGAAATACTGTATTGAGCAATTTTTCCTGCATCTGGTGACATGGAAGAATGGGCTTGGAAATAAATACTGACTTCAGTGCCCTTAGGGCTGGTATAATCACCTGGATGTTTAAAAGCCTCCAAAAGTGTTGTCATGGCTCAGGAATTTAGAAGACAGAGGTTTAATAACACCACTTGCCTATCCCAGATTTCTCCAAGACAGCGCAGAGCAGTTGGGTTTAGACCATGAAGGGATGCTTTGCTTTATACAACACAAAGCTTTCCAAAGCTCTGCTCTGCTTTGAATTCTTCTTCCTTAGTCAGTGTTAACTCCTGTGACAATATCCTGTAATTCTTACAGGAAAATGCTGGATACCTGTGGGGATGCAGAGAATAAGCTGGCAATGGAGCTCTCCCAGCATGAAGTACAGATTGAAAGAGAAGTTATAGATCCACTGTGCCTGCTGACAGAGGTGAGACGGCTCAGCCTGAGAGGAGAAGCACATCTGGATTGATGCATAAACTGACAAAAATGGGTTTATCTCACTGCTGCTATTAAAAAACTGCTTTAAGGAGCCCTGTGTTAGTGATAGAAAGTGGATATGAAACCTGTAACACATCGTTTATTGCAATGCAAAATTTAAAATTCAATGTAAGCCCCTAATTCTCATTTCAGACAGAGATCCCGAACATTCAGAAGCAGAGGAAGCAGCTTGCAAAGCTGGTGCTGGACTGGGATTCTGCAAGGGGAAGGTAGGAGAGAATTTTAGTTACTGAGTGCTTTTCTATTCTGTGCTTTTCTTTTTCTGTTCTGTTGTGAACTCTCCATTGGCATCTCATGGCACCTGCTCTGATTTGGTACTTGTTTCTGAAATGCTGCTGTGAGCAGGTAATAGGTGAAAAAAGACAAACTCATATTTTAAGTTACACCAGAAAAGGACCCATGACTGCTAGATCCAAACACAATCAAGACTTTGGAGGTCTTACATGCCTATATATAATTGGAAAAATGTAGGAAACTCATTTACTCATCTTGTTTCCAGTTCATTTAAGCGTTCAACTTAAATAAGGAATCACTGAAGTTTTCAGCTTAAATAAGGAGCAGGAATCTCATGTAACCACACCAAGTGCTTTTACAGCCTTGTGTGGAACCATCTCATTGGGAGAGTCCTGGGTTGTTCATCTCACTCTTGAGTGCCTTTAAATGGTTTTAAACTGCCATGAACATTGGTGGAGCTATTTCCAACGTATTCTACACCTGTGTTACAGACTGTGGCAGATGCAGGATTCCTTGTGATTTTTACAGTTGTTGGATTATGTCAGCATGTCATCAATGTGTGCTTTCAACCTTTTAGTTCTGTTGGAAAACCTCTGGAACTGTGGGTTTGTTTCCTGTCAAAGGAAACCAATTCCAAGGGAGCCATAAATGCAGATTCTGGCTGAATATTGATTTTCACTAAATGAAACTTTTCTTCCTCAGATACAACCAAGCCCACAAGACTTCAGGAACAAATTTCCAAGTGCATCCTTCGAAAATAGAATCTCTTAAGGAAGAGATGGATGAAGCTGGCAATAAAGTAGAGCAGTGCAAGGTAAGGACAGGATGAGTGTCCTTTCACACCTCCCATGGAATTGCCCAACTGTGCAGCTGCAAATCATGTGGCTGTGACACTGCCTGTCCTAGGGGTGTTTTAATGCCAGCTGATCTCTGAATTGCTTCAGTTCAATGAGGAACTCGATCCAGGGTTTTTCTAACTTGGGTATTTGACATTATTTTCAGTTTCAGTCTGAGACAGCTATGTTCTGGCCATGAAAGAGTGTTCAGGGTGTCTGGGTGTTCCAAGCCATGGAGCAGATGGGCAGTAGGAGGCACCTGGAGGAAAGTGAAGCTGGGACATCCCAGGACCATGCTGACTGTCACTGCTCTGAGCAGTTCACATTCATTTTCACTTCTCAGCAGCAAATACCCCATTAAGTACTGAGAACTGAAACCATTTTTATTAGTACTTGTCTTTGAGTGCTATAAATAACTGGATTGAATGGCAATATGTTCTTGACTGAAGGGAGCAACTGCTTTGCTGGATCAACCAGAGTTAAGATTTTGAATTCATTTTGCTTGAAAAACGCATGGAGCAGAGCAGGTGCATTGCAGCTTCTTAGTTTGAACTTCCTGCAGGCAAAATAAACACAATAAATCTGTTTTTCTGTCCAATTTGAAATGAGTAAATCTGCTGCCCTGGTTTGCATCTTTCCCAAAGGATCAGCTGGCTGCAGACATGTACAGCTTCGTGTCCAAGGAAGGGGAATATGCCCGCTGCTTTGTTACGGTGAGTGTTAGCAGTGGGACTCTGGTTCAGCACAGCTGGGCACAGACACTCAGTTCTCAGAGATGACATTTTGTGTGCTAAACCTTTAGTCTTATAGCTCATCAGAAGCTAATGCTCTTTTTGTTTTTAAAATGTGGCTTCTGTTCTCAGTTATTAGAAGCACAAGCAGATTACCATAGAAAAGCATTAGCAGTCATAGAAAAGGTCCTACCCGAAATTCAAGCCCATCAAGGTAAAGTAACCTGTGCTCTGGCTGATGCTTCTCCTTGCCTGTGCCACCTATGCACAATATTCTCCTCCTCTATCTTGATTCTCTTGCATGCAGACTGATTTAATAAGGCCATTTTGATCTGCTTAACAATTTTACATTCCCAAACATAATTTCATCTTTGTGTTCTCTGGAATTCTCCAGCCATGTTTAACACACTAATAAAATACTGAGGATCTCTCTGATACCCAGGAGGGTAAAGGAAGGATTTTTCTATTTGCTTATCTGTTTTCCTTGTGCCCTTTTGCTGAGTCATACCTGGCTTTTTAGGCCAATGAAAGTGTTGTTGTGGTTTGGTTCTTGAGTGATTACAGGTGATTGTCAGGAAAACTCCATGTGTTTTTAGGAGCTTGGTTGGGTTTTTTCCCCTCATTTTGTGCAGTCTTCTTTCCCGGTGTGTACTGCCTGCTGGACAATGGAGATTTTGTGGTTTTGTGCTGATTCTCGACAGTTAAAATAAGTGAAGTGTTCAGCTTCATTTCTTCCCTAAGAAGAGCTGGAACTGCAGCTAAGCTTCCACTGTCAGTGGGACTTCAAGGTGTATCACTGATGGTTGTGGTTGAAGATGCACTGCGTGTTTTGGAAACTACTTTCCAAATACTTTCCAAAATATTGACTGTGCTGTCCCTGAATCCTTGGAGAAACAGGTGAACAGAGTCTGAGGAAAAATATAATCTGAGCTGAGCAAGGCTCAGGTATCTTCAGCTGTGGGCCACATGCAGGTTTTAAAAAATGAACCAATTAAATACATAAATAAATAGGAGCATTGTGGAAGATGGTGTGGAATATCTGTAACTCTGTCAGTATGGGAGAGGAAGGGGTGCTGGAACAGCATCAGGGCTCAGCAGGGCTGCACAGAATGTTCTTTGGGGATATGGCAGGGACACCTTCCACTATCCCAGGCTGCTCCAAGCCCTGCCCAACCTGGCCTTGGACACTTCCATGGATGGGAGCTGTGACTTTGAACAATTACTGAGGTTTCTTTTCCTAATGTTTGCTGTAACTTGGAAAAGTTGGGAAATGCCATGTGCATCTCATGGCGTATTAATGAATGAGAGGGACTGAAACCTTTTAAGGGATATGATTGATGTGGTTTTGTAAAGAAAAAGGGTGAATTAAATCCTTTGCAGAAACACTTTGCCTTCAGAGCACTCTTTGAAGTCCTCTGAAATTCTTGTCTTTCTTGACCTCTTTTCCACATAAAAGAAATAACACATCTGTACTAACAATAACCTTTTACATCTGCATTTTTTCAGTTAAGACAGCAAAAATGGGTCAGAACGTAAATTGTAGGAAAGAAGAAATTCACATTCAATTTGGAGAAACTTGCGCCAATTTGAGTTAAACCAGAATTCAAGAATTAAATTGAAAATTTGGATGTTACAGTGCTGGGCTGTTACCATGGTAGCTCTGATGTGATACACTGGGGCTGTTAACATCCATTGCAATTTGCTGATTTAAGGAATCCAGTTTAAGGAATAAACTTTTTATTAACAGCTTAGTTTTTATTCACCTTAAATACAGTTAAAACAAAAATAAAGCCAGGTCATGAAATCTGGACAAAATTTTCCTCACAGATTCTTGCATACTGGAGCCAAATCAGTGTTACTAGAACGTGCAGCCTTGTTCTGGCACTTGTGTTGAGGTTTGTTATTTATAATTCCAGTTATACACAGAGTTTTATGTGATACTTCATCCAGAAAGATGCAGAAGTATTTTTTTCTTGACCACCAGCAGCCTCATTTTCTCTTTCCTCATGATCCAAGGGACTTTACCAATCAAGGGCTGTAAAACTCCCGCTGTAGTCTGAACATTTCTGTGCTGAACTAGAAGCTTTCTTCTCTTCTTGCCTGGGCTGTAATTCAAGGGTTTGGTAGATATTCTGCTCAGTGTTTTGATACTCTCCAACTTAGACAAATGGACTGAAAAACCAGCTTTTGGAACTCCCCTGGAAGAGCATCTCAAGCGCAGTGGGCGGGAAATCGCAGTTCCTATTGAAGCCTGTGTCATGATGCTCCTGGAAACAGGGATGAGAGAGGAGGTGGGTAATTGCAGATCACAGGCCAGGAGGGGTGGGGAAAAGGGCCCAGTCAAGCTCATGAACTGGTGTCTGTTAACACATTTCTTAAGTAATTCATTCATTCATGTACTTGGTAAAAGTTTTGCAACAGAATGACCTTCAGCACTGTTTGAAGTATCTTGGAGATGAATGCACATACAATGAAAATTAGGGATGGGCCAAGAGTGGGAGGGAACTAAATCATGGTCAGCTAATAGTTACATGACACGTGAAGGGCCAGCTGGGTCAAAACACTGTCGGGGGAGGCACCAAACCTGAAGTATTCTGAAAGAGGCTGCCGTAAAACTGGTGCTGTTCCGTGTTTGTGCCAGTATGTGGTTACCAATCAATACATTTTATTTCTGTGATGCAGGGCTTGTTCAGAATTGCTGCTGGAGCCTCCAAGTTAAAAAAGCTGAAAGCTGCCCTGGACTGTTCCACTTCCCAGCTTGATGAGTTTTACTCAGATCCCCACGCTGTTGCAGGTATTGGGAGTGTTCAAAATACAAACTAGGAGTAAATTGATGCAACACAGCTTCGTGCTGTTCAGGTGTTGATCTCCACAGTTAAACTGGGAGAAATGAAAATCAGTTGAAAGTTTACTGCACAATTTGACACAGAGGAGTGTAGGGTGCCTGTGCTGATCACACCCGATGTATTTGTGACAATGGTGTGTAAAATTTGGCTGATCATAATGACCCAACTGGCACATTTCCTCTCAGGACAAGAGTGTTAATGTGGTCAATGGAGATGAGAGCCATGTGTAGACCTTTAATAATACAGTCTTTAAAAGTTCCTTGTTCTGAAGAGATGGTTCAGAGTTTCATAGCACGTTTCTGTCAAATTGCACTAATTACTGAGAGGCCCTTTGGGCTAAGATCTGAGCACTTACACTGTGCAGGTGTCAGGTCTTGCCAGCATCTCCCTGGTTCTTGGGACCTATTGCACAGAAAAAAACTGCAGATCTGAGGGCAGAATTTTCCCTGAAGTCTGAAAGCAGTGGCTGAGGAGCCAACCTGTCCCTGTCTGCATTGCAGGTGCCTTGAAATCCTATTTGCGGGAGCTGCCAGAGCCTCTCATGACCTACAGCCTGTACGAGGAGTGGACACAAGCTGCAAAGTAAGCATGCCAAAAATAGGCATAGAGGAAATCACACTGTGTATTTTTATCACATTTGGTTCTTCACAGATTAATTCAAAAGAAACAACCAAGCTCACACAGTTATGTATTTTTGCACTAACAGGTATTTCGGATAACAAATTATTTCAAATAATAAATAGCTTAATACAAATTGCACAAAATGTGGTGAAATACCTACTTTGTGTAACCGTAAGGGCTGCTTCAGGCTGCTGGCTGCACAGTAGTATTGATGCTCAAGCAGTTTTGTTGCAGGTAGAGGTAATTCCCGGATCTGACTTGCAGGTTACTGAGCACAAAACAGTGCATTTATTTGGCATAAATGGAAGTTTATACCAGCATCTCTTTGTCACTGCAGAAACAATAAACTTCTGACCTGAAGGTAAGATGTCATTGCATTTTTTTTGTCCTTTCAGTATTCAGGACCAGGATAAAAAGCTCCAAGAGTTATGGAGGATTTGTAACAGATTACCTGAGCATTACCGTGTGAACTTCAGGTAGGTGTGAACATCTCTTAGCTCAGCTGCTTTGCACTTTAAAGCCAATTAACCTAAACTCTAATCCAGGTGTGCTTTTCTTGGCCAAATCTAGTGAGATTTATAAAAATACGTCTCAGACATTTCATGCAGCAGTGGGTAGGCATAGGTGGTGTTCTCAGCTTAATTCACTATTGACTGTCATGAAAGAGTGATGCACAGAACCCTTCTGCTTATGGGACATGCTCTACTCTTTGCTGTAGCTTCCAGTCTTAGAAATCACCTGGATCTATCTTAAACATCTCATTTTTCCTTTTGGTTTTGCGTTTTGGAAATGAACCAGAACAAAACCAACTCTAGTGATTCCTAGAAGCATGGAAATTCCATTACCGGACATGAAACTAGCTGAATCTACATGTTTTTTGCAGGAAATATAGTAGTTCTGTGGTTCAATTTTGCTAAGATGGGAGGTGCTTTCTTTGTTACCCAGTTCAGCTTTTACGATTCAGGAGCAGAGGCCTTGGGCAGCTGCCAAGCAAGAAGGCTGCTCATCTCATTTCTGTGTTGTTGGGAGCTCTCTTTACAAGTTCTTGAATTTTTATTTACTTGCTTTCAACGAGAAATGCTCTTAGTTCCTGCTGTTTAATTAGTTCTTTCCTTTCTGTAGGTATTTAATCAAATTTTTAGCCAAGCTTGCCCAGAACAGTGATGTTAACAAAATGACACCAAGCAACATCGCCATAGTCTTGGGCCCCAACTTGTTGTGGGCAAAGAATGAAGGGTGAGTTCTTTTAAGAAAGCTACAAATCAGAACTGGGTGAAGCTGTAGAATGGATCGGTTTAAATACCTTAGTCTATTCACAGCAATGGACTGTTCATGTAGAAAATACTTCAAATGTTCTTTCAGCCCATGCTTCCACGTCCTTTGAGGCAGGAAGGTTTTTAGGGGTGTCTTCAAAAGCTGGGAATGTTACTGAATAGTCTGGAGTCCAGCACAGTTGCTCTTTCTGTGGTACTGAGGAGTTGGTCCATCATGCTTTGCCTAAGTTATTAGTTATGTAATCTGAAGTAATTTTAATTTTCTTACTTTGATGGAACTCTGAATCAAGTGCTCTTCAAATCTCTCCTGCAGATCCCTTGCTGAAATGGCAGCAGCCACTTCAGTGCATGTGGTAGCAGTTATTGAGCCCATTATTCAGCACGCAGACTGGTTCTTCCCTGGAGGTGAGTTCCTGCCACAGTTCAGGAATTTTATATTACCCTCCAGGTCAACCTCCAATGGCTTGTGCAGAGAGGCACCACTTGGGATATGTGGGTCTTAGGAGGCATTCTGTCTGTCCTTCTTCCAGATGAAGATTTCAATGTGTCTGGGGCGTTTGTGGCAGTTCCTGCTGTTAATTCCAATCACTTGTCACACACTGGGAATGACTATGAATGTGGGACACTGGAGAGGAAGAGGCCTCTGAGCATGACTGTGATGGAAGGGGATTTGCTGAAGAAGGAAAGGTAGGTCTAATTCTCAGGTTAGGCGTCCATTATTAGCCCTCTCCCAAGGCGGCTTTAATGAGACACTTTCATTGGTGTCAGGAGAGGAATTTCGTGGAAATACTGTAGATAACAATAGTGATTTATTTCCTGTTGCAGCCTGAGGATGGCTCAAAGGTAACGTACTGTTACTTCTTTCTGGTTACACTCCATGCATGATAAATCCCAAGCAGATATTGCTGCTCCCAGTTTCCATTTTCCTGGTACAGATTTGGGGGGCGGTCTATGATTCAGTGGAACAGAAGTGTCTGTAGTAGCATCTCTCAGTCTCTAACTTCTGGTATTCCATGGCTTCTTTTTCAAAGCCCATAAGCTGAGGTGGTGTTACCTGGTGCCTTCATGATAAGACTTCTGAGTTGATGATGGTACAGTATTGCCACAGCAAGCAGTAGAATGCTAAAAAATCCCAGTAAAATGTGCTGTTTCCCATATAACATGTAGTGTAACGTTCATTATTATCACTCATCGTGAGTATTCAAGTGATGTGCTTGTTTTTAGCTGTTGATGCAAATGTTAAGTTGTTACCTGTTAGCTATGACCAGCCACATGCAAATTTGTCAGCACTCACAGAGGAAGAAGAAAATCAATTCAAGATTCAGTGTTTAACACAACAAGAATAAAATTAAATTCTAGAATGAATGTGCTGTATGCAGTCTAAAATTTGTTAGTTGGGGTCTGTTTCTCCTTGTTCTCTTTGAAACACAAATAGAATCAGAATGATTTGGGTTGGAAAGAACTGTAAAGATCACTCATTCCAATCCCCAAATCACAGCCTGTATCCAGTAGCTTTTTTTTTGAATCTTTACTGCAACTTAGTGTGTGATAGAAACAAAATTCATGTGGCAGAATACCTTTAGTGAGAAGCTACTCTGGTATGTAAGGAGATGTCTGTATTTACATGTGAAATTCTGAGTGCTCTGACCTCATTGTCATCAATGTTTGTCTCCAAATGTAATTGAGTAGTTTGTTCACTGACGTTTAGCTTATCCCTCTGAGGGGATAAGCCAAATCCTGTTGCATGTCTTAACATTCCTGGTGTTCTGCAGCCAGTGGAAGCTTTAACATCGTGGTGTTGTGCAGCCAGTGGAGCTTTCCTCGTTGCTGCTTTGCATGTCAGGGTTTGTCTGGGGGTGGGACACCCAGAGTCCTGCTGCTGTAGCGTCTGGGGGTGGCTGCCTGCTGTGTTCACTCTCTCTTCTCTCTGTAGCTTTGGTGTGAAGGTTCTGGAGTTCCCCGCGACCCCGCGGCGATGTGGCACTGTAAGCAGAAAGCTCACATCGCCCGCCTTCCAGCCCCCGCTGCCGCCCTGCGAGCCCGGCGCGGCCGCGGGGCCCGAGCAGCACTGCCAGCCTGCCGGGGCTGAGCCCGGCTCCGGGGCTGGCCCTGCTCTGTCTGCTGCCCCAGCAGAACAGCCCCAAACTCCAGGCACTGAGGATGCCAGGTAAGAGGCACGGCTTGTGCTGGCAGTGGCTTGGCAGTGGCTCCAGCAGCAAACTGGTGTCACCTGGGGCTGGCAGCTCCTCTCCCTGTCGGGAATGGGCAGCAGTACTGTGCAGGAGCTCTCCTGCTATCTGTGTGGTTGCAGAGGTGTTTTTTGAAATAACACACGCAGTTCTGGATGTTCCAGAATTGGTCTTATTTTATAACATTCGTGGTTCTGGATGTTCCAGAATTCATCTTCTAAGATAATGGAATTCTTGGGAGAAAAAATTATGATGAAAAATACAAATATAGACTCTGTTTCTTACTGCCCACATTGACCTTCCCAGGTTATGCAGTTATGCTCTAGAGATGTGCGCACGGGTGATACCAGTTTGCTGCTGAAAAGCAAAACCTATGGTGGCAACAACAAAAACCTGTTGGTCTTGTTTGTTGTTTCTCGTACATGTTATCTGGATATGTCTTGTTTTGTTTACTTGTCTGTAGCAAGTATTAGTGATGAGCAGACTTGCTTACAAGAAAACTGGCAGCCAGTTTATTATATTCCAGTATTAGTTTCTTTAGGACAAGTATGTACACAGGCTCTTGGCTATTTAATTACTCTTGAAGCTCTGCAGTTGTGTCTCTGGACTCCAAGGCTAATTGCAGCACCCTGACTTCCTCCTGTGAGGTGGAAGCAGCACTTTGCTCTCAGCACCTCAGTGGTCTGAGAGCTCTAACAAACCACATGTAAAGCCTGTAGTGCTTCCAAATGTCAGCCTCGGCGTCTGAGGGTGAGACACCACCGTGGGGTTCGATGCTGCGCTGCTCTTGCGCACAGAGCTTGTTCTCAGGTGACATATTTACAAAACCTGCTCATTTGGAAATCCCCTGCGGACCAGTGTTTCCTCCACAGATGGCTTTTGTGGCAGAAGCAGCTGAAATGAAACCTTGGGGGTCGTGTCTGAAAGTTGCACTTAAAATCTGCACAGCCTCTGTGCAAGTACTCACAATTAACAGCATCTGGAAAAATGGGGATTGCAAAGTGCCAGCAGAAGTGAGTGAAAGTCAGTCCTTTTGAGGGCTAAATTGCTGCAGGTGACTCTAAATATAGAGAAGGGAGTGAAGCCTGCAGGTGCACAGCCAGAGGAGGGGACCCTGCCCAGAACCACCTCAGCTCATCCTCCATCATCATCCATCATTCCAGCCATCAGCCCAGCACTGCCACAGTGTTCACCACTGAACCATGTCCTCAGGTGCCACATGCACACGTTTTTGAACACTTCAGGGACTGTGACTCCACCACTTCCCCTGGGCAGCTGTGCCAGGGTTTGACAACCCTTTCAGTGAAAATTGTTTCCTAGTATCTGATCCACAGCACGGTTTGTAATGGAGCAGGTGAGCCAGGGCAAGGCATGTTACAATCATCTCTAATGTGGGCTTTTTTATTTCCAGTACCTCAAAATCCAAGGACAGCACGTCTTCAGCCACTCCTCCCCCAGTGAGGAACGGCGGCCATACCGGCCCTGCCCCAGGCCAGGCAGCGCCCAGCACCTCCCAGCTCTCTGTCACCCAGCCCCAGAATGCTGCTGGTCCCAGTCCCCACGCCCTGAGGAGAGGTGTGTGTTTATTTGCTTTTCAAGCCACCACGTTCCAGCTCTTGATGTACTGCAGAAATGCTACTAAAATAACTTTATCAGCATCTCTGCCCTTGTACAGACAGCAGTTTAATCTCTTGGCTTGTTCCCCAGGCCTGGCTGTAAAGCAGCTGTGACTTTTGGACTCTCTGAATGGTGATAGTGTCACCAGTGCTGTTTAACAAACTCTCTCAAAAGCTATTGATTAGTAAATGCTTGTACTTGATAATGCACCATTTTATTTTGATAACATACCTGAGAATTTTTTGTGCTGCTAATTGTTTCCTTTGGGAGCTTGGTTTGGAATCTTAGAATTCCAAAATGGTTTAAATTGGAAGGGACCTTAAAGTCATTCCATTCCACCTTACACTATTGCTTCAAGCCCCATCCAACCTGGCCTTGGACACTTCCAGGGATCCAGGGGCAGCCACAGCTGCTCTGGGCACCCTGTGCCAGGGGCCAGCCCACCCTCACAGGGAAGGATTTCTTCCCAATGCTCCGTCTAACCCTACTCCCTGTCAGTGGGACCCATTGTCCCATGTCCTGTCACTGCATGCGCTGTGAAAAAACCCCTGATGCTGGAATCGCCCCTCTTCTCTCCACAGCTGTGAAGAAGCCGGCGCCAGCCCCACCCAAGCCAGCCAACCCCCCACCGGGGCAGCCAGGCAGCCAAAGCTCTTCCCCAGCTGCTCAGCCACCTTCTGTCTCTCCAAAACCACCTGCCAGAAGCTCTTCTCCTCCTGCTCAACATGCAAACCACGGAGCAGCCCAGACCTCCTCTTCCCAGGTTTCTGCACCTCGGAGATATTCCAGCAGCCTCTCCCCAATCCAAGCTCCCAGCCACCCACCCCCGCAGCCCCCAACACAGGCAACTCCTCCTCTGCAGCCCAAAGCGAGCAGCCAAGCATCTCCCAGTGAGCACGGACCAGAGCAGCCCTGTTCCTCCCTCCCGCAGACTCCGACTCCGCCCGACACCCCCCCTCTGGGGAAGCACCCCAGCAGCTCCCAGGCAGCGCCTCCGGAGCCCTGCCAGGCTCCCTGTTTACCTCAGAGTGGCACCTTGCCCCGGCCACGGCCTGTGCCCAAGCCCAGGAACAGACCCAGTGTCCCCCCTCCGCCTCACCCTCCCTCTCAGCTGCCTGGAGATGGGATGGTTGCAAATCCCACGCAAACAGCTTCCAAAATAGTCACAGGTGAGTGGATCCTTCTCTGTCCGGTGTCTCCTTGGGGACTGGCAGTGAAGAAAATAGTGCCTGTAGCTGGGAGTTAATGTGGTGGGAAACTGAAAAGAGCAAACTGCAGTTAAAATATTCAATAACTAATTTCCAGTTAAATGCCCACCCAGCTGCTCTGCACACAGGGGTGTCATTCCTCAGGCAGAAGTGTTTGGGGGCAAGTGGAGATGAACTCTTGGGTGTTTTTTTCTGTTTGGAAGCTGAACACCGTGACAGCAGCTTGCTGGGGCTGTCTCCAGCTCAGCATCTTGGCAGTCAGTTCTGCTTGTACATCTGTTGCCAAAAAGCAAATATTTAGAGGAGGGAGAAGATGTAGCCAAGGATAGTGCATTTCAGCACATACTGAGATAAGAAAAGGGCAAAAGTGGTCATTGACACGTGTTCTAATAAGGTAAAACATTCTCTGCATGTTTTGCCTATGAGAACAGAGGCTTCGGATGTGCTTTTAAGTTGAACATCCAGAAGCTGAAGAATCACCTGTACTAAACTGTATTTCTTAGGTCAATATTTATAGTGCTTCACATTTTAAGTGCAATCTTTGTTTTAAGACAATCATGAAGTAATGAGAAACTTTGTCTTCTCACAGAAGCTTCATAAATCTTGTAGTTACCAGTTTGATAGGGATAATGTTAATTTAATAAAGGTAGTTAATGAAGTTTTGGGTTTTTTTATGTAATTGCTGAGGCCATTCAAAACCAGCAGATTTTGGAATGTTCTCCTGCTGAGTCGCTGCTTACTCTGGGAAATTCTGAAGGAAGAGATACTGAGTGTGGGAAACTAATGCTTTTAAATCTACTTATAATTAATAATGGTTGAAACTTTCCCATGACACTGCAGCTTCTCTAGAATTAGACTAATGTATTGGAATGCAGAGTATCAATTCTGTTGCCTAACAGCTCTACCCCAATGCCTTCACAGGTGGGGATGGTTACTGCGAATAAGGTTTGTACTCACAGAAACTGCAATTGCAGCTAAACTGCTCCTGTTTGTAGCTTGAGTTCGGACATGCGCTTGGAATTGTGCTCTGCCAACTCTGTGTTCTCATCCCTACGTAGCATTCTGTCTGCAAGAGGGTTTAAGGCCTCTGCTGCTTAATTGTAGTAGGCCTGTGAACCTTAAGTTATTCCTTAAGTCCCTGTAAAGAAATAACACTTGACACAAGGCCCCCAGAATTAGTCCCCAAGTCAGGTGTAATGAGGAACCCATTTCCAACAGGCTTGTTTTCCTCAGTGCAGGCAAATACGATTTCTTCTACAATTTGGTGGTTTATGGTTACATTTTAATGTAGCTCTCACTTCAGGTTTGCAGTTACTTTTAACCCCTTGGAGTTTATTGGCAAAATCCAGGCTGTGACTAAATCCATGGCAGTACAGCCCCAGCAGCCCCTGCACCATGGCACGTTGGCTTCCCAGCCTCACTAATGGCTCTGTCTGCTCAGCCCCAGCTCATCCTCACCTCCACTTCCCACTGCTCAGGCCTTGGGATGCTGCAGCAGCCTGCAGAGGGAACAACTGCACGGCAGGCTGGGCAGGTCAGGGCTGCCTGCCTGAGTTAGCTCAAGATTCGCCTGTTTGCAGCAAGGGCACTGAAATTAGGATTGGATTGAGAAGTCAGGTTGGTAATAGGTTGGGTTTGGGGGTTTTGTTAATTGGAGAAAGAGGTTGCCCAGAGAAGCTGTGGCTGCCCCATTCCTGGCAGTGTCCAAGGCCAGGTTGGACAGGACTTGGAGCAACCTGGGGATAGCAGAAGTTGTCCCTGCCCATTATGGGATTCCATGATGAAACTAGCAGTAAATGAGTTGCTTAAAAAGCTATCAAGTAGCTTTGCTTTTTAAAATAACTGAGTTTTCCTGATTGTACTTTTATTGGCATATTTAAAATACAAGGATAATTTATTCCCAGGCTGCAGTCAGAAGTAAGGCTGGGCTCTGAATCTTGACAGCACTTTACAATTAATTTAACAGCAGCAGCTGTGCTAATGAGTCAAACTTCAAGGAAAGACTTAATTTTTAAGTGTTTCATAGTTTAGCCATATTTTTTTTCATTTTAAGGTTTTCCTGGTTCTGAGGAGATTGCTAAAATTATAGCAGACAGGGAGGGTTTGTTTTACCCCGGTGTAACTGAAGAAATCCTTATCTTCTAATTAACATCCAGCTGGGGCTGCTTCATTAGAATTGGGCAAAGCAAACACCTGCCAGAGGGGAGTGCAAACCATAGCAGATTGGCCCAGGCGTGTGCTGTAAACACAGTATGGAAGCTGCCATGCAGGAAAACTGGGAAAGGAAAGCTGCTGAGGAAGGATTCTCTCCAAAACTGGTGAAGAATATCCAGCCTGTTTAGCTAAAATCCCCCTAGGGAGGGGTTGAAGTGACAGGCTCACCTCCATCAGTACACTCCATGCTAAAGCATCCTCCTTTTCCAGATCAATGTGTTTTTAAAGGATTAATAATCTGAATTAACACCACCACCTGTCACATAAGAGTATCTGCTCTAATATTCACACCTGCACATACAAGCACTTACAGACTCAGTAATTCACAATGTGCAATTGCTGATTTTAATTTGAACCTTAACGAGTGGAACAATGGAACAACAGAAGCCAAAATTAAGGTGCCAGCAAACCTCTTAATTATCCCAGAACAGGAATTCTGAACTGTTCTCAGGATACTGTTGACTCCTTTGTCCATAATAATGGACTTAATAATGCCTCAAATTCTATTTATGGTGTGAAATTAAGAAGCCCTAGAATATTCTAATCAAAGGTTTTATTAAATAATCCAGATGTTTGACCAGCATTCAGTAGGAACTGTATTGGCAAGTGCAATGGTAAGGAAAAGGCCCCTGATTGGCCGACACTGTTGCTAATTGCTAATGATGTGTGTGCTAACTACTAACCCACCCCAGTGCCCTGCTATGTGTGTCCCTCGGGCATGGCCAGAGAGGGGCTGCTGCTGTTCCCATTAACCCACTAAAGTGTTGGAGAGCAGAATGTGAAGCTCTCAGTGTCTCCCTGGCCACTCTCACCTTGTACTGTCTCCGTGTACAGAAAGTCCAGAACTGGTGTGTTCCATGCAGATGTCACTGCACTGTCCGGTGTCACAAATGCTCCTTCCCTGTGTCACAGCATCCCAGAGTAGCTGGTCCAGGGGCTTGCAGCAGCCTGGGTTAGTGGAAGTGTCCCTGCCCGTGGCAAAGGGTGGGACTGAATGGGCTTTAATGTCCCTTCCAGCCCAGACCCTTCTGGGGTTCTGTGGCTTAACTTCTGCTCAGTGCCAGGCCAGAACAGGATGGAATTCCAGCTGCTCTGTTGCAGTGTCCCAGAGCACAAATCCCTGCAGGCTGTGTGGTAGGCTCAGGAGCAGGGGAGGCTGCACTCAGTGGCTGCCTTCCCCTCTTCCAGGTCATTTAGCTCAGAAGCCTTCAACTTGAGGTTTCCTGCAGTAACTTTTGGGTTAACTTCCAGGACTTCATACTTGAGTTATGAATCCCAGTCTCTCTAGGATGCCTGTCTGCACCTCCTGTGCATGAAAACAAGGCATTTATTTGGATTTTTTGTTGATTTAAGTGATCTAAATTATTTCCTATGTGGAGCAGCAGCCGGACTGCAGTAAGGGATGTCATGGCATATTATAAATCAGCTTTCCAAAATCCTGACAAGATTTTTAGTTGCCTTTTTTTTGAGCTTCTAGGGATTTTTCTGATCTGATAATTCCAGCTGCCAGGGCAATCAGTCACCAGAGGTGCAGCATTTTGTGGTCCTTTTTGGACGCCTTGCCTTCAACAAAATTCTCCTCACCTTGGAAGAGGCAAAGACCATGACATGCCCTGTTTACACAGCAGAGAGGTTTAATTTGCATTTGGTTTAAATAACTTCTGCCTCCTTTTGACACCATCCTTGTTCCTGTTGCTTCTCAGAGTCAGGGGTGGTGTTCCCTGGCAGATGATTTAGGTGCCAAATTATTTTGCTGAGTGTTTTGACATGAAAGTCCAGAGTAGCTCTCCAGGGGCCTTGAGCAATCTGATCCTAAATCAGACTCGCTATCCTCCCTTCTTCAGGAAGAAGTGAGTTTCTGTTACTTTGTCCAGAACTAAACCAAGGTCTGTAGGAGAAGCAGTCCAAGCTGTTCAGTTGAGCTCAGCCCGTTGTGCCCACAGGGGCCACCTCTGTTCCAAGACCCTTCGTTGATCTTTGCTTTCCCTTCTCTGTCTAAGGAAATGCGCAGGAATTCCCGAGTGAATGAGCCGGCCGTGGCCTGGCTGCTAAACTTGCTGTTCCCTTTTTGTGCAGACTCTAATTCCAGTATTCCAGAGCCACTTCCAAACCCTCCTTCAGAGCTTCCTGCAGAGCCGGCGGGCAGAGAGCTGCACAACCACCTCATGCTGGACATTGACAATGACACGGAGAGCACCGCGCTGTGACCGGAGCGCTCCAGCTTCCCAGGGCTCCTCTCCCGGGGGGAAAACCCTCAGACCTCACAGGGAAAAGCTTCTTCTGGTGATGTGGCAGAACTGTGTGGAGTTGGGATGGGTGCATCGTGGGGACAGTGATTTCCAGGATCGCTGAGGTTGGAGAAGACCTCTCAGAAAATCGAGCCCAACCTTTGGCCTAGCTCCAGTTTCGCCCTCAGAAGAAGTTTAATGATCTGGGTCTGGACAACGGTTTTCAAACTCTTGGATGGAAGGAATGAATTCCTGCAGGAACTTGCCTAGGAAGCGTGGTCAGTGCTGATACAGGTGGTATTAGCAGAAATTCCAAAAGAATAAGAAGCAGAGCATTAGTTATTTAAAGTGCATGTCTGTATTACGGAAATAATCCTTCTCATGGCACGGTTAGAGTTTATTTGTAGTTCTTAGCCCATACCAGGAGCTGCCTCCCAAGGGACATTGCCTCTCGGATTTGCTGCAGATTCCCCTCAAACCATGAACCAAACCCCCGCCCCAGTGCTGGTGGTGACTGCTGGTTCTCAGTCACCCTGTGGAACTGTGGATGCATCCAGTGCCTTGAAGGACTGTTGTGCTGTAGGAGGAACTTCCTGTCTCTTTAATCATTTCATTGCTACTTAGGATCAGTACTTACCCTGATTTCATAGTTATTTGTATTAACCTGCTTTGTTCATGTGCAACTGGCAACTGTTTCATGAGAAAACCATGGAAATGGGGTTTGTGCTTTTGTTGAAAACGGTTGAATTTTGAAAGAACTTTGAAACAGCTGTTTGGAGTCAGCAGATGGGTGAACATTTATAAAATTAAAGATTGTTTTTTGTCAACTTAAGGCATCTTTATTCTAGTTTTGTTGCTTCCAGTGAGTCCTGAAGGTTGCAGTGATCCCCTGGACTGTGTAGCTCAGAGTCACTGGCTGCTCACCTTGGTTTTCCCTTAAGGATTTCAGTGGAAGCACTTTGGGACTCTCCTCTGTCACCACCCTCCCCCCCATAACAAATCTTTGTGACTCTAAATTCAGTTTGATGAACCACAAACTCCAGTCCTGTGACTGACTTTGATGTTTATCCCCCAAACTGTGCAGTGCCTCTCTCCCCCAGGGTTTCCAACAGTGTTTCACGTGCTCAGGAAGGATCCCCAAGTGCCAATTCTCTTTATATGGTTTAATAAAAAGAGTATTTTCTGATTCTGTGGGCTGCTGCCAGGTTCCAGGTGTTCCTGCTCCATCCTGCTTATTGTCACTCCCTGCACCCACAGTGCTGTCAATTCTGTGGGTGAGGTTTGCTAGGACCCTGCAACATTTAATGAATTCTGGGAACCAGCAGCAGCCTGGGGAGGGGGGGAGCAAGGGCAGGTGAGGGACTCCAGGAGGAGCCTCCTCCAACATGGGCATGGGCCCAGAGGTCTTGGCACCCCCCCATCCCCACAGACTCCAGGCAGGCAGGGACCAGCTCTCACTCTTTAATGTTTCTCTGCAGCAGCGTGAGGCCCTGGGCTGGGGCAGGTGATGGTCCCCAGCCTGCCCGCAGCTGCAGGGGTGACAGCAGTTGGTGACAGTGCTCAGTGCTCCTGGCCCAGCGTTCTCCATTGAGGCGCTCCCAGAACGGCTGTGCGTGCCCAGGCCATGAGGGGCTGCTGCTGGGCCCTTCTGCCCAGGAGGAGAAGCAATCCAAGCTGTTCAGCTGGGTTCAGGTGGGTTTGACTGGTTCAGGTCCTTCAGGTGCCCCCTGCAGCAGCTTTGGGGCAGTTCCACGCTGGGTGCTGGTGTTGGTTGGCGTCACCATTGGAGTGTGAGTGATGGTAACTCAGCCAGAGCTCCCAGACAGGCCCATCAGCACTCACTGCACATGGGGAAGGAGCTGAATGGGCACAGCTGAGCCAGAGGCACAACAGAGCTCAGACACAGCCCTTGGCTCTGCTCTGGGCACTCAAGGTGTCACTTGTCCCTCAAGGCCAGAGGAGCTGAACCAAAGGGGACTCAAGTGGTTGTAACTGGTTATAAAGGCATAAATAGGAAGAGAATCCAGGCTTCCTGAATTCCAGGCAGTGCTCTAAGGCCAAAGAGCAAAATTAAATATTTAAAATAACCAAACCAACCTTCCTCAGCTGGTTGGTGCCAGGCAGGGTCTGATGGTGCCAGTGCCAAGTGCTCGGCCCCGGACACAACCAGGTCCCCATTAGAAATAAGGAAAGGATTAGGGAGGAGGGTCTGTCTTCTTAAATAAAGAAATAAAATTTAGAAAGCATTAAGAATTACATTAACCCTCTGCTAATCATTAATATTTACACCAGTTAAAGTTAGTTGATGTCATGTGGCCTGGCATCCCCCCAGCTATGCAAAGTATGCCCAGAGGAAGACCCCGGCACACACACAGAGGAGCAGGTTGATGTTCAGGATGTGTTTCACCAGCGGTTTCTCCTCCAGGGAAGCCACAGGCAGGGGCTCGGGTTTGGGCATGCCCTCGGCGCTCTCCTGCCTCTGTTCCATCCCGCAGAGCCACAGGAAGGTGCTCAGCAGCTTCGAGCTCCCCTTGGCCTCAGCTGCACCTGAAAGGAGAGGCTGCAGTGAGGGATGAGTCTCTTCAACACAGCGAATCCCAGGAAAGGCTCGTGCTCCTGTGCAGAGGGTTTGATACAGAAACACATCCGAGGTCTCTACGTGAACACTCACTACACGGGGACCCCTTCATTCAGCACCTCTAGGGCTGTAGGACCAATCCCATCCTCCCTGGAGCTCTGAGCTCAGGTTCTGCTCTTCCCAGCATTTTAAGCCGCAGTAACATTAAACAAAACCTAAAAACTGAGTTTTAACTGCTTGGTGCCCCTCAGCCTCCCTGGGCAAGGGCTGCTCTAGTCCATCCCTGCCACACCTCTAAACTGGATTCTCCCAGTGCATTGGGACACACATAATTTAATGCTGGGAAGGCAACGCTCATGTCCAACAAGTGTGAGACTTCCCAGCAGCAGGAGAGCTGCACCGTAACTCATTAACTTACAACAGCTTGTTGCAGATCAAAGGAACACGCAGCAAAAGCTGCAGCGTTACATAAACAGGGGCTGAGCCTGGCAAAAACAAGGGATGCGAATCATCGCTGCAGAATGCACAGGGAGTTCTACACATGGCTGTACCTAATACTGACAAGTACAAGTTTTAAAAAATGCAAATCTTCCTTCACTGATCTGCCAAGAACTCGGCCCAGGGCTCTGGGTTCTCCCTGCTGCTAGAGCCGATCAGAAAACACTGCTGAAAAACAGAAAGGGAATTTCATCAACATGACTGTGTTTTCCTCCACCCTCCCCTTTTCTAACCAGTTCTGGCAGCAGGTGCCACGGTACCAGTCACTGGCACGGGATAATGGCTGTGGCTCTGTATCCCATCCAGCTCCTTTGTTTCAAGCTTTCATAATGCCATCGAGAGTTGGAAAAGAAACTGAACCCCTGCTTAGGTAAAATCTCAGGTAAAGCATCTTTCTCCCTGGACAAGAGGAGACTGAGGTCAGGTCTCACTGCGCTCTGCAGCTCCTCCTCAGGGGCAGCTCTGCTCTCTGTGACAGGGACAGGACCCAGAGAAAGGCTGGAGCTGTGCCAGGGAGGGTTAGGTTGGATATCCGGCAAAGGCTCTTCCCTGGAGGATGCTGGGCACTGCCCAGGCTCCCCAGGGAAAGGGCATGGCCCCCAGGCTGCCAGAGCTCTGGGAGAGTTTGGACAGCGCTCCCAGGGATGCACAGCGTGGGATTGTTGGAGTCTGTATGGCCAGGGGCTGGACTCGATGATCCTATGGGTCCCTCCCAACTCAGCATATTCTATGATTCTTTAACTCTATGATTCCTTCAGCAGGCCCTGAAGCTATGGAATTCCAGAGGAAGGAGTTTTAACGTTCCTTGTCTTCCAAGCCGTTAGGAACGCCAGGGACTGTGAGGTGTGGGGTTACTGAGCACGACCACTTACATTTGTTATCATCTGAACTATTCTCGGGAGCAGTGCTCAGCTCAAGCTGCAGAGCGGCCGGGTCCTTGGCAGCGGCGGGGCCGAGGCTGGCTGCCAGCTCCTGCTTGGGCGGAGGATCCCCACGTGTGAACCAGGTGAGCCGACTTATCTGATGGCATGAAGAGTGGTGTTAAAGAAACTGCTGTCCCGGGGCTCAGGGACTGCCTCGGCCCCGGGGCCGCCCGCAGAGAGATGGGGGAGAGCGGCTGAAATCCGCCCTCCTGCCCAGAGGGAGCAGAGAACAGCCAAGGGCTCCGCGGGCGCTGCCGTGGCCACTCGTGGGTTGGATTTATCCAGAACGCGACAGTTGTTTGTCCTCCACCTCAGAAGGATGAGTCTGTAAGGTCTGTACTGAAGGGACAGCTCTGTGTGGGACCATCTCTGGGGTGCGGACTAAGAGCAAGTCAGGAAGGAACAAAAAGAACAGCAATTGTGGCCAGGGACGGCAGGCTCAAAGAAATGGGGGTGCTGAGAGAAGAGACAACAGGTGGGAAATAGGACGTTTTTCTTCAAATATCTAAAACTCGTTATAGAGGGATGTTCTCAAAGGCAGTGCAGATAGAGAGGAATGAACACCACATAAAGCTGAAAAGATTCAGGTTGGAGATGAGGAGAAACAGGGAGGGCAGGTGAGCTCTGGACAGATCACACAACTCCAGGCATCTCCTCTGGGGATTTCTGAGTTCAGAGTTAGTCCTGTCTTGAAGCAAGAGGATGTGCTGCTGTGTGAGCTCTGAAGCCCCTCTGCCCCTCTTTTCTGCTCTCAGTGCTTTCCTGCAGCCTCAACACCAGTACATCTACTGAAAATAGTCAAAGTGGCACAAACCTGTTCCAGAGGTGTGCTCTCTGCCCTGGGCTTCTCTTTTCTGCAAGTAAAAATGGTTCCTAGCTAAGTTAATAAGAGAGTTGGTAAAGATGAGCCAGAAGCTGGAATTGCTTGGAAAATAGAGGGGGAAGGGCTAATTTGTCATGGATTAAACACCTATGCTTGAACTTAACAACAGCTCTTGGTAGAATCTACTGTTGACCAGTTTCCAGGGTGGGATTTATGGGCCCCACATCAGAAATGGCAGCAAACGTGCTGGAACAGAGGAGGGGCCACTGCTACAGGTATGACCATAAATCAGGAATGAATGGAGGCTTCCGTCTCCAGCTTATTTCTCCCCAGGGATGGAGCATGGGGCATCCTGGAAAGCATTCAGAGCTAAGGGAGCAGAGGGGGTGACGCACCATTTCGGGGGCCGGGGGCTCGGTGGCCACGCTGACCACAAGCATCGTGAGGGTTGAGATGGCTGCCAGCACCATGGAGAAGTAGAGGTAGTGCATGTACTTGACCACGCCGGGCCGGCCATCGGGCTCGCCGCACTGGGGCTCGGGGTAGATGAAGTCCAGCACCAGCCGGATGACGCCCAGCAGCAGCCCCACCACCAGCCCCCAGAAGGCACCCTGGGAAGGAAGGGAATTCTGTGTTGGAGCAGCATCCAGCCAGGATGCAGGGCTGCTCTCAGGCCAGCAGAGTCGGTACCTTCTCGTTCGCTCTTTTCCAGAAGCAGCCCAGGATGAACACCATGGCCACGGGCGGCTGCAGGTAGGAGCTGATGGACTGGATGTAGATGAAGAGCTGCCCGCCCTGGCCAGCCTGCACCAGGGGGATCCACAGGATGGACACCACAGTGAGCAGCAGCACAAAGACCCTGGGTGAGACAGGGGGGCCATTGCTGTGAGCTCAGGCCCTGCTTTTCCAGTGGTTCAGTGTGAGACTCTGACCGAGGCATCTCACAACCATAAAGCCTCCACTGCAGTGCTCCCCAAGACTGGGCAAGGTGCTGTCACCTCGGCAGCTGTGGCCAGATGTGTGTCTGGCACTCAGGCTCTGATACAGCTCATCCCAGTTCTCCCCACCTGCCAACGATCATGAGCTCCCACTCCGAGCACCGAGGACGGAAGTGTTTCCAGAGGTCCATGGTGAAAATGGTGCTGGCACTGTTGAAGATGGAAGTCAGGGAGGACATGAGGGCTGCTATCATCACTGACATCATCAGGCCCCGGAGCCCTGGGAACAAGGAGAAGTAGAGCCACCTTGAGGAATCCTCAGCAGTTCCACTGCAGGGTGGCCTCAAGGTCTTCTGTAGGCTAGAACAGACTTAAAACAGGTTTTAGCTCCAATTTAAAATGACAGTGATAGGTTTGTCCCACACAAACCCCACTGAAATGGCAGTTCCAGCATATTTTCCTCTCTGAACTTCCCTCCCAGGTGCCTGTGGCTGCCACATGCCAACCCCACCAGTGCCAGAACCATCACCAGGCTCTTACCTACAGGCAGCAGCTCCAATACCAGCTTGGGATAAGCAATATCAGAACACCCAGAGGGGTTGCCACAGATTTTCTGGCAAATTTCCGGGTCTGCACAAGCCACCAGATCTGAAATAAGCAATAGGGAGTGAGAGGCAGCATTCCCAGCCACAATAAAGCAGTGTCTCTGAACAAGTTCCTCTGCTGAATGTTGTTAACTGCTTTCTAAGGGAAATACTGGAGAGCTTGGGGAACTTCCAGCAAATGACACAGGACTGTCTCAGCACAGGGATGTCTGGGGCTGCTCTGGGAGGATCTGCATCCTCCAGCTCCTGACTGGAAGAAGATTTTATGTGTTGGGCATTTGATGCATTGGAACCTCTCAACTTACTCAGCAAAGGCTGCTCCAGCTCTGTGGAGTTGGCACAGCCAGAGGAAGGGAAGAGATCTCTCCCTCAGCACTTACCTGGGAAGAGAACCCGGCTGATCATGCCTGGCATAACCATCATAAAGAGGGGCAAAATCTTCAAGTAGGAGGTCATCAATGAGCCTCCTTTGGCGTGGGAGAGGTTTTTGGCAGCGAGGGACCTCTGAACAATGACCTAGGAATGAAGGAATGGGTTTGGTTGGCTGCCAGCAGCAGGAGCTGGCTGGGATGGAGCGATCCCAACTTTGATCTCCACTGAACTCTGGAAGTCTCAGAGAGTGATCACAGAGCTTGGCTGTGGCTCTGGAGTTGTTGCTTTGGATCCTGATTCCTTTCAGGAACCCAGCCCTGAAAGGCACTGCTTGTGCCACTCCTGCCAAGCCTGAGAGGACATTGTGCTGCAGAACCTGACCCTCAGATACCCATGCCCCAGATTTTCCATTCTTCCTGCACTGGGGATTTCCCTGACCCTGTGGAGAAGAGTGGCCAAGGAGCAGGACAGAGCCTGAAACGAGCAGAGTTAAATAAGAGAGCAAGAAAGCTCAACTGGAACATCAGGAGGTGGCTTAGCACTTCAAGTCCCTGGCTCAGATGGTGTCATTAGAAGGGGTGGGAGCCGGACCCTGGGAAAGGTGAAACAAGAAATTCACAGGTGGTTCACAAGGAGGGAAAGGATTAAGTTAAAAAGCAAGCAAACAAACAAACAAATGACATCTTTATAGACTGGGATTAACACAAAAACACATTCTTAACTCTTTTTCCAGGGAGATGATTACTAATATTTAGTTTTGTATATCAAGTTTTCCTCCTTTAGGACTTTACCATCTGGTTTTACTGATGGTAAAATAAGATTTTACTGATGATACCCATCAGAACGAGTAAATGAGTCCAGGTGAGGTCACAAACCCCAGGTTTCTAAGTGGATTCAGCCAACCAAAGGAACAAGCAGGGACCCACCTGATCTGTGCACCAGTACCACAGGGATGGGATGGTCATTCCCACCAAAACTCCTGGCCAGGGCAGGTCAGAGTTCACAGGATCTCGGAAAATGTGGAAAGCATCTTCCCTGGGCAAGCCACAGCTGCTGTTTTCCTTGCGGATGCTGGGAATGGCATCAAAGTATTTTGCCTGCAAACCTTCAAGGCCACCAACTTCAACGAAACCTGAAATGGGTCATGAGAAGCTGTTGCTGCATCCCCCCAGGTAAGGACTCTGATTCCAGTCTCTGGTTCACTGTGGGGGATGCTCCACAAGTATTCTTTAAAAAGCAGCAGCTCTGAATTCTATTACTGGGCTGGGGAAGAGCAGACATTCAGTGCTGGCAGGAGGAGGTGCTGCCTCTCCTATGGAATCACAGAATCCTGGAATGGTTTGGGTCGAAAAGGCTCTTAAAGCCCAACCAACTCCCACCCCCTGCCATGGGCAGGGACACCTTACACTATCCCAGGCTGCTCCAAGTCCCATCCAGCCTGGCCTTGGACACTTCAGGGATTCAGGGGCAGCCACAGCTTCTCTGGGAATTTGTGCCAGGGAAGGATTTCTCCCTAATATTTAACTTGGAGAAGTTTCTGTCATGGTTTTAGTGACAAACCCCCAGGAAAATACTCACTGAAGACCATAAGAGACACAGCCCCAATGAGCATGATGAGGGTCTGCAGAGCATCAGTGTAGATCACAGCTGCCAGGCCACCTGGGAGAGCAGAGAGCACAAATTGGGGTGAACTGGGTTTGTCCTGTCAGAAAAGAAAAAGTTCGCATTTTGCACAAGTTCTTGCCCAGCAGCACAAGCCAAGCCCTGAGCCTGGCTGGGGGATTCTGTCCATGCTGGGGGGAAGTTTGGCCAAAGATACTTTGGAATTTCTCAGGAGTTGAGTCATCATGAGTCACCATTTTGTCACTAAGAGCCAAAAGCAGAAGTAGTTGTACAGGAAATACATGGAAAAGCTCTAAAACTAAGCCCAAGCTGAAAAAGGAGGAGGGAAAAAAAAGGGTTGTGATTTTTCATCACTGGGGGTGAGCAGTGGGAAAGGAATAACCTTTATTTGTTTGGGATTTCTCCTAGCTTGGTTCATGGCTGTTTTCCATTTGGCCACTCCTAAGCCCTGAAAGGGCATCCAAGCCTGGAGTCTTTCCGCATTACACGGCTCATTGTGGTGTAAATCCCTCACACCTCCCGAGAGCCCCAGGAAAACAAGGAAAATGTATCCTGAAAATGCCTTGGCAGAGCTTCTTCTTAGGCAGAGCTGACCTGCACCCATCTAGGGTGGCCTCTGAGGGTCGTCCCCTTACTCTCAGCTGGCAATTTTTTCTAAAAAGGTGAGTTTTCGGTTACTTTTCTGCCCCAGTACCCATACTCATGGCAAAACCAGACTGCAGGTAATGCAGGACATAGTGCATGGCATGAATCACAGAATCCAGGAATGGTTTGGGCTGGAAGGGACCTTAACGCTCATCCAGTGCCATGGGCAGGGACACCTTCCACTCTCCCAGGCTGCTCCAAGCCCTGTCCAACCTGGCCTTGGACACTTGAATGTCTCAGCTGATGGGGCAGGGCCTGGGGCAGGGTCAGTGCAGGTCAGAGCAGGTCGGTGGCAGGGTCAGCGCAGGCCTGTCCCCAGCACGCACCGGACACGGTGTACACGGCAGTGATGGCCAGCAGCCCAGCCACGGCGATGTACAGGTCCCAGTGCAAGGCCTGCTGGATGAACAGGGCCCCGGCGTACATGTCCACCTGCAGAACAGCACAGTCACACCAGCACAGTGACAACACAACCCAGCCCCTCACAGCATGCACATTTAGCCCACCAAACCACTGCCTTTAGTGGGACCAGCCTGGCTTGGAACAGCTCATGACCCCACAGCTCCCACAGCATTCCCCCCACAGCACATCCCTGTAAATCTCCCCCTTTGGCTCCTCAGCTGCCACAGCCCCAGCTCCCACCCGGGAATTCCTTCCTGCTGCCATGGGGGACAGAGAGATCAGCAGCAAAGTGCCCCCAGGGCTGGGCCCAGCCCTGCCCAACCAGCTGTGCAGCTATGTGAAAATGCTATGGGTTAGGAGAGCTTTAGGACAGGCAAAGGGCTGAGCACAGGAGGACAGGCAGGTGTAAAAGCAGCCTGAGTACAAGAGTTTCGTTTTCAGAGATTCCATCAAATGGTCACTTTTATCTAGAGGAGAAGCTGGGCCTTCCCCATCTGCGCCATCTGAACCCCAGGACTTGCATTTCATACAATCCTGGAGTGGTTTTGGTTGGAAGGGACCTTAAAGATCATCCCAGTGCAATGGGCAGGGACACCTTACGCTATCCCAAGATGTTCCAAGCCCTGTCCAACCTGGCCTTGGACACTTCCAGAGATCCAGGGACAGCCACAGCTTCTCTGGACACCCTGTGCCAGAGCCTCACCACCCTCACAGGGAGGAATTCCTTCCCAATATCCCATGTATCCCTGCCCTCTGGCAGTGGGAAGCCATTCCCCCTTGTCCTGGCATTCCAAGCCCTTGTCAAAAGTTTTGGGAGGTTCAAAGGCAGGGTCAGACACCGTGTCCCACTTTGTATGTAAGGAAAAACCCCAGCAGGGATCAGTCTGTTTTCACGGATCCGTGCCCTGGCTGGCAGTTAATGAACAGCCACCGAGGAGTTGTGCAAGGCTTGATTCAGTTATTTATTCAAACAGGTGCAATAAAGGACTGAACACTTTTCTTCTAACCCTGTCCAAGCCCCTACGTCCTTCTCCATCCTGCCACAACAGCACCTGGTATGCACACAGGCAATAAAGGTGCAAAGGGGAGAAACTGGGGGAGCTGCCAGGGGTGCAAAATCTAACAACCACCACATCCACACTCGCAGCCCCACCTGTCCATGGACTATTGCTCAGGACACTGACAGGAGCTTTCCCTCCTGCTGTAACAAGCATTCAGGTGCTAACTGGGCAAAAAAAAGAGAAGATATTCTTTTTTGTGTAGGTTCTCAAAACACCCACAGTCTTTCTCCCTTGGGTGCTTTGATAACAAACCCTTCTCTGCACATCCAGGAAGTGCCACTGGTTGCATTTCTCAGCCTCGCTGCTCAGCACACATTTCCAAAGTGAATGAAATCCAATCCATTTCCCTTTTTTTCTACTTACTGATATTTTGGTGAAGATGTAGATGAACAAATAGAGAATGGCCAGGAATATCTGGATTCTTTTGCCTCCGAAACGTCTCCGCAGATATTCCGGCATGGTTGTCACCTATGAAGAGACACAGAGTAAGAGAAGGTGGGGCATTCCCTGGGTCATTCCCAGAGCTGCCAAGGCCTCCCCAAGGAGCTGTGTCATACAGGTACAGGAGCAGAAGAGCCCTGGGCCGGTATTTGGCTCTTAGCAAGCGCTGACTTTGCTGCAATGGTGGCACAGGGCTCTCTGTGAACTATGACTCCATCCATCTCCTCGGGACATGGAGTGAGTCTGCTCATTGCCAAGGCTTTGGGAGCAACCTGAGCCCCCAGGCAGCAGCTCTGTCACCCCCAGGCAGGCCACAGGAGCCGCCCCAAGCTCTGCAGGAGCAGCAGGAGGGGGCAAATCCCACACACCCCAATGGACACGACAGCCCACACCTACCCCCGAGGCGATGTAGATGGGCAGGAAGAGCCAGGCCAGCACCAAGACACAGAACATCCCCTGCAAAGCAAAGGGAATGTCAGAGGGGGTGCTCCAGGATGTGCTCAGGTGGGACACAGAGCCTCAGCAGCTGGGGACTTGCAGCTCAGCACCAGGATCTGGAGCGTGGGAGCCGCCAGAGCCGTGCCCCGGTGTGGAGGCTCGTTGGACTCTCCCTGCACTGCACACGAAGGGCTCCGGCTGTGCCTCACTCACGTTCCACTCGTAGGCTGTTGCAGCAATTCCCGAGGCAGCTCCCGACCCAGCCAGGCCGATGAAATGACCACTTCCCACGTTGCTGGCAAACAGGGATGCACCCACCTGGGGAAAGAGAGGAATCGGATCTGGCCCTGGCACAGGGCACTGTTCTCAGCCTGGTGAGAGCACAGGGAAGCTGTTCCCCACTCCTGACCACAGAGGACATGAAATCCTTAGCCTCTGCCACCTTCTTCTTTTTCCTACAAGTTCGGTGGCTCTGGCACCTTTCTGCATCTTCTTCCACCATTCACTGCCAATTTGTGGGCATGTTTAGGACCATCCTGCCTCCAAAGCATCTAATCTCTTGTGGGTGAGTAGAGAAGGTGGGGGAAACAGATAGAAAGGCCAGGTTCTGGCATCAGCACATACTGAGGGACCAGCCCAGCCCAGATGAGACACCCCAGCCAGCAGACGGGCCCAGCACAAAGCTGTGGCCATGATGAGGACCCCCAGGGAATTCTGGAAATGTCCAGAAGCAGCCTGGTTTTGTGAGGCATTGGGCTGGGGCTTGCCCTGCATCTGCTCCACTTCCTCAGCCTCAAATCAGGGGGAAAAAAGCCAGTGTGAAACCAGGCCTTCACTAAACATTGGAGTAACATGTTTGTTTATTCCTGCTTGGAGAAATGGGCTGTGCTCAGGCAGATGTGTTTGTCAGTGTGGCTGCAGCCCAGGGCCACGGGCAGGGTGAGGACAGGGATACTCACAGGCCACCAGACCATCTGTCCCCCAGCCAGGAAATAGCCTTTGACGGTGCTGCGCTGCGTCTTCCACATGGACTGCGGGCACAGAGAGAGGAACACGAGCTCAGGGCATCACCCAGAGACTTCCCCAGCAGGAGGCTCTGAGCTGTCATCAGGTGGAGGAGAAGGGTTTCCTGGAGGACAGTTGCTGCTGGGAAATCCTGGGGAATGAGGGACGTGCCCTGAGCCACACGAAAAGTCTTCCGTCACCTCAGCGCCCCGATGGAATGTTTTCTGTAATAAGCGAACTGAATTGCTCGAGGACAGAAAGAAAGGTAAGCAATTTTGGACAAGGGCTGTGGAATCCCTGGGTATTAGGTGCAGTCAGGAGGAATGTTTGGCATTGCACAGATGACTCGTGGGCTCCTCTTCCCCACAGGTGATCCATGCAATACCCTGAGAGTTGTGCACCGCATTTAAACGGAGCAGCTATTCCCCTCTGCCTCTTGACAGCCAGGCTGTGCTTTTTGCCATGCCAAAGGATGTCCTTCTGCCTTAATTATATATAGACAATGTTATTAATTTATGGAATCTGCTGTCAGGACCCCTGTGGACAAGCACAGGTCATTTATTAGGCAGCAATTCCTTCCTGGATAAACAAAACATCATTGTTAGCAATATGTACTCAGACAGCCTCTTCCTCACAAGAGTTCTCAAATCCTGGGCCAACACTGGCCTGGACAGCCCTCCCCAGGGACAGTGAGGACACGTCCCAGGCTGAGGAAAGGAGAAGGACCTGTAAACTCCCCCTTTTTGCTTGTTCGGTTGAATCCAGGGAAAAGCACCCTGATTCCAGCCAAGGCAAAACAATTTGGGGCCAAAGCAGCCACGTTTTTCAGCATAACAGGGCATACATGAAGTTTTTAACAAGAATCTGCTCACCCACAGCCCAACAGCCAAGACAAAGAGGAAATACAGCACGAGCACAGCGATGTCCACGGGCTCCAGTGTCTGCTGGGGGAACACGTCCCACGAGGGAGTCACAGAGGCTGCGGGGATGCTGGTGGGATCCATGGCTTCCTGGGCAGGCTGAGCGCTCCTTTGTCCTGATGCATATACCTGTGGAAGGACGGGTGACATGGCTAGGGAAAGCCCCAGGAAGGTGGTGACTGTTCCTTGAGGATTTCAGGAGGCCCCAACTCTGGCTGAGGTGCTGCTCATGCCAGAGCTCTGGGGAAGCCTCCTGTCTCTGTCGTTTCCCTTCATCCACGACTTCCTTTCTGTGACATGGAGATGCTACCAGCAGGCAGGCCAGGTGGGTTGCTGGATTTCTTGTGTGAGTTTCTAACTGGTGAGAAATGGGTGCATTAGAGGTGAAAACAGCTGGAACAGGCACAGGGAAGGAGCAGAGCTGGGGGTTACAGCCTGAGGGTCCCATTGTGGCAGCACTGCAGGACTGGCCCCAGTGAGGAGCTGCTGCCAGAAATGTATCCCTCACAAGCCACCAAGATGTGAGAGTGCATGAACAGCCCTGCAGCACTGGCATTGTCCTCCTTTGCCACAGCAGGACCTTGAGCCCAGCGCAGAACATTTGGGTCTCCTCCTGAGCCAAGCCAATGTCCCAGAGAGTGGGAACTGTCCTCTGCTCCTTATCAGGAACAGAGACTGGCAATGTGTCACCAAGGAATATAAAAACCCATTTTCTTCTCCAGAAATGCCTGATGGTGAGATGTGGCATCACTGTAGGGTCCCTGGAAGGGCTCCCTGGAGCCCTCGGGAGCATCTCATGATGCTGCCCCTCAGCAGAAGGGGCAGGATAAAGTCCAGGCAAAGAGGTTTGTCAGGTGTTTGAATTAATGCTGTTTCCTTCCCATTTCCTCCTTCTCTCAGCTCAGCCACACTTTGAGAGCAGGACAGGAGGTGGGTGGCAGCCGAGGCCACCTCAGGCAGTCCCTGGCTTGGCGGTGGCCGCTGTTGGTCCCCAAGGAACCCTCAGTGCCACACAGAGCAGGTTTGGGATTGTTCCTCTTACCCTGCTGAGCCGAGGAGAGCGTTCCCCCAGAGAGGAGCAGTCACCAGCTTCGGCACTGCCTCACAGCCAGGCCAGCCCCAGGTCCAGTCCCGGTGTCACCAGACTCCTGTGCCAGGTGTCTGCTGGTCCCTGTCCTGCATGTCTGGCTGGGTCCTTTGGCCTCTCTTGCACTTGTAAGGGGACACTTATAGGCTCCCCCTGCCAAAAGGCTGAAGAAGGTGTGGCGAGGGGTGCTGGGGAACCCGGCATGGACGCTCGGATGACAAGCGGTCGGACGAGTTCTTCCTCTGAGCTCCCAGCAGCAAAGCCGGACCAGGGCAGGCCCACAGGTTTCACAACACCCTTTTGTCCAGGTGTGGAGCTGCAGCTGAACCTGCCCTCAGCTCACCTGTGGCCCGAGGACTTGGCCAGAGCGTGACAGGCCACACTCCTTCCCCGGTTGCACTGTGGGTGAGCCAGGAGAGGGACAGGAGCTGTAGGATGGAGGTGCTGCAGTGCTCAGGAGGGCACGGCCTGCCCCGTGTCCTGCAGCACCACTGCGCTCATCCCTTTACCAAAAGTCGGGCAACAAATAAAGAGCTCCCAGTGGCAGGAGCCATCCCAGCACCGGCTTCCCACAGCTGGAAGCTGTATCCCGACTCAGCAGCAGCCTCCAGCACAAATGCCAAAGTTGGTAGAGAGCCATGATCTGGGTGAGGGCGGCAGTCCCAGCACCAGGCCGGGACTGGGGTCTCGCAGCACCTTGGCATGGCCTTTTCCACGCCTTATAAACCCCCTGGATCCCAGTGGATTCCTCGTGAGCTCCTGCCTGGCAGGGACGCAGGGCACTGATGACCAGATCAGTGCTATCTTACCGCTTTAAGAGCCAATGTGTCTTGGCTGCTGCTGAGTTTTTACTGGCACGCTTAACCTCTAACTAGGAAAGGAAAAACAGGGTTTGGTATGTCAGCCTGGGGAAGCTGCTAACCCTGCTCCCACACCTCCAACTTCCCTCCAGCACCCCTGCTCCCTTCCACCTCAAGATACTTTCCAGCTCAGGAGCTGTGGAGCAGGGCTACAGAAGCACGGAATCAAAGAATCTCCTGAGCTGTGACACCCAGAAGGATCACCCCAGCACCCCTCGGGTCACACCGCGGCTCAGCCGGGGCTGCAGCTGCACACAGGTGGCACTCGGGGCTCAGCCCCAGAGGGACAGGGCTGTGTCTGTCCCTCCGACAGGTGTGCGGGACGGGACAGGACAGCTCCGCAGGCACCTGCCCACAAAGAGAGGGAGCCCGATGCGCTCCAGGGGACATTCCTGCTGCAGGGGCCTGTCACACTCCTTCCGGGCCAGCACGGAGGCCGGGGGAGGAAAAAGCAACAGATTCCCGGATCCCAACTCTACCGTGGCCCAGTGGAAATTTTGCCCGTTTTGTGAATTCAGCTCACAGCCCGCTCTCCCCGGTGCCTGGCACAGGCGGCGGCGCTTTCCTCGCCAGAGATTGTGAGGAAGGAACATCCGTGGCATTGAAATGAAGCTGCTGAAGCCGGCCCTTTATCAGCAGCACCGGGGGGACTCAGCCCACGTGGCTCTCGAGTAACCCGGCGGCACCGCATCGCTCTAAATGCCTCCTCGGGGGATTTTTTAAAGCATTCCCAGGTCCATCCACCTCCTCCAGCCACCACGGCCCGCCGGGGCCCAGAGCAGCCCAGCAGAGCCCCGAACGCGACAGAGCTCCCGACTCGAGGTAGAAGCTGAAAGGGAACTTACTGCGCTCAGCTGGGTCTTATTCTGCTCCCCACGCCGGGCACCAGCAGGGCTCTGCCAGCTGACAGGCAGCTTAAATATTGCCAGAGAATCGGGGTTTGCCAGCGGAGCTGTTAACAGGGTCACAAGGAATGAGAAGGAATATTTATAGTCAAAGTTAAACTAATTGACCGAAGTTACTCTTTTGGTCTCCCGTGGCTCTGGTGAGAAGTGCATTATTTTCACTATCAGGGCTCCCAGGTCAAACTCCACGGAGTGCCATTCTCTTAAGCAATCTGTGCGGCTACACAAGTGACACAGAACAATAAAAAATCTGGGCTGATGTCCTCGGGAGCTGACAGCCCGTGGCACAGGGAGGAGCTGACAGCCAGTCCTGTCTCTGTGTTTATGCCTGAGCTCCCAGAGCGCAGCATCCATCCGTGGGCTGGGACTTGTAACACACTGCTGAGGCTGTAGGTTAATCCCAGAATTGAGTCCCTCTCTGGGAACAAGCTGGAGGTTTGTCTTCAGCATCACCTGTCTGAAAACCCTGATAAACCATTAGGGCCAAAACACAGAGAGAGTGATGCTGAAGAGGGACCTCACAGCACAGTGAAAGAACGTGGCAGGAGGCAGCTCATAAATCCCTGGAACTGGGGTGCACAGATCCCCAGCAGCACTACTGAGAAGCCCCTCACTGAGCAGGTAACCCACGAGCTGGGAGGGCGCATGGAGAACAGGCACTGTCCCCTCACGAGCCTAATCCATGTCCCAGCCATGCAGTTACCAACAGGAATTTTTGTGTAGGTGACCTGCTAAGGGCAAATTTTAACCTGCCAGAGGTTAAATTTGGGTTGAGTAGGATATTGGGGAGAAATTCTTCCCTGTGAGGGTGGGGAGGCCCTGGCACAGGTGCCCAGAGAAGCTGTGGCTGCCCCTGGATCCCTGGAAGTGTCCAAGGTCAGGTTGGACAGGGCTTGGAGCAGCCTGGGATAGTGGAAGGTGTCCCTGCCCAGGGCAGGGTTGATCTTTAAGATCCCTTCCAGCACAAACTTTTCTGAGACTCGATGAGTCCATAAAAAAACAGTATCTGTATTTTATCTCATTGCTTCCCAGTCACAGTTCTGATGAACATAACTAAAGATATTTGAACCTTGCAACTGGAGATGCTTTAATTTGATCTGCTATGATTTGGAAAGCCCAGCTTTTCCTAAAGGTGGTTCCTCAAGGTCTGCCAATGCAGCACCAGGTGTCTTGTGCTGCCTCCCAGTTTCTCCCTTGACTTACAGCCCTTCCAGCCTGAAGCTGAGATCTTTCTTTGTCTCTTTGGCATCTTTCATAGCACCTGGAGAATAATTACAGATCGTGGCCCTTCAAGCCACAATCAAGGTACTCAGAGGGAGGGTTCCCAGGTGGTTCCACTTTGCCTTAGAGGTGCCTGGTACAAATGTGTCTGAGCTGTGATCCACCCCGACTGTACTCAAGCTGCTCATTTCCTCTCTGAGGTCTTTCCCCCTCTATTTCTCACAGGAAAGAACAAAACCCTTAAATCATCTGAGGTTTGGAATGTAAGCTGGGATTTTTAGGGGCACTGTTTCCTGGTCTGTGTTAGAGGATGGAAGTGGCAGCAGGAGAGCAGGAGCAGCCAGGGCTGCATTCCCTGCACTGACCCCGGCTGCTGTCCGAGTTGTTATTTCCTTTCCAAGGACAGGCTTCCTGTGAGGGTGATCCTGTGGCCGGGCCTGACACGGGAATTCTGTGTGAGGCTCAAAGGAGAGCGCCCGAGCGGAGCAGGCCCCAGGGAGGAATTGCCTCACATCTGCAAAAAAGTTACCAGAGCCCGGGAAAATGGGAGTGTGCAGGGAATTGTGGGATTGTTGTGTGGGGCACGGTGAGTAGAGGTTCCGGGACATCACTCCCTGGTGGGTTTTGGGCTCAGCCCGGGCAGTGGGAGCTGTTAGAGCCATGCTGGCCTGGTCCCTGGGGCTGGTGGGATGGGCACGGGGGCTGAGGAAACACCAGGAAGGGTTTGAGCACTGCAAACAGAATCTCAGGCTGGGTCAGGTTGGATGGGGCCCCTAGAGGCCTAGAGGATGGGACCACTAATGCACCCTCCGTGCTCCCCGGAGCACATCCCTCAGGGTCCTGTGCAGGTGGGCTCAGTGTCTCAGCAAGGGACACTGGATAACTGTGCACGGATCTGCTCCAGCCTGGTTTCAGTGTTTCCAGGGAAGGAGCTGTACGTGCCCAGCAAGGGACACTGGATAACTGTGCACGGATCTGCTCCAGCCTGGTTTCAGTGTCTCCAGGGAAGGAGATGCACACGCCCAGCAAGGGACACTGGATAACTGTGCACAGATCTGCTCCAGCCTCCGGGGAGCACCCAGGGCTGGAGCAGTCTGCTGTAAACCAGCTAAACCACAGCACCTGATAGCAAACTGCTCCCTAGCTATCTGCTCCAAGTGTCACAGGAGATAAATTGCCCTGGGACAGAACCCCGGCCAAGAATTCCTTTTCAGAGAGAAACAATTCACTGGCTCATACACTCACTAAATGTTTTCTTCTGAAGGCTGGAGTTAAAAATCCATACTATTTTAAGAATTTGCTGCTGATTTTGATCCCTCCAGCCTGGATGCTGCAGTGCAGGAAGGTCCTTCAGGCAGTGATTCCATACCAGCCCCAGCTCAGCCAGGTGAGACCCTGCAGGTGTCAGGGGCCAATGTTAACAAGTGCAGAAGTTCCAGATGCAGAATTCCTCACACCATCACCAGCAGCAATTCTGGACAGAAGACAGAGGTCTGTGCACTCAGGAGGCAGAAGGCAGTAGCTTTATTTTAGGAATAGCACATAGCCATTGGGTAGAGACTGAACTGTGAATATACATCGTCCTGTTATCAAATCATATCACCAGAAGTTCTGGTTCTTTGAAAATATTCACATAAAAATACCAAAGGGATTGGAGTTCTAACTATTTCAGAAAGTTACAACATGTAGCAAAATCTATGTACAGCATCTTCTCTCAGGACAGTTTCAAAAGAACCTCTGGTGGTTTAAATATTGAATATGTTTTTAAAAAAGAAAAAAATCAACGGAATGCAGTGTGCAACATCCAAAAGGGAAGGAGGAGCAGAGGGAGCGTGGTCCTGTCCTGGACCTCTGGGAACACAAGGCTACCCACTACCTGGCACTTAAAGCTGTATAAACGGAGAACACTTGTGAAAATATACTTCACTTTCTACAGCAGGGTTTAAAAAAATACCAAAACCCGGAGATTTGAGGGTCGTAAGGTCTCCCATAAATAATGCACCGGTTGGTGATTGTGTCCTTGAGCGGAGGCTGCAGGACGAGCCCTTGCTCTGGCAATGGGTGGAGGGAGGGTGACCTACACTACATTTGCTGCGGGGCTGCCATGGGCGGGGTGTGGGAGAGGGCTGGCTTTGGAAGGCAACGGATGCGTTTTGCACGGAGGAAATGCTCACAAAGTCACGCACTGTGGGTCTGCTGCCAGGAGCTGGGGCACCCGGAGGCAGCACAGGCATTGGCCATGGAATGCTGTCCCTCCATCCTGGGGACAGCCAATCCTGGCAGCTGAGAGACAGCCAGGCCTTGGGGAGAGAGGGACATGCACGTTGAGGGATGTGCACGCTGGGAGGTGGCCTGGCACCCTTCTGGAGTTCCCTGGGATATTCACCATGAAAACTGGTCCTACAGTAAAGGGACTCTCAGGATTCCAGACTGGAGCAGGCCAGAGGATGAGTTTCCTGCTGTCTCTGCTGTGCCTCAGAGCAGGACTCGGGGCTGCAGAGGGCTCCTGCTCATTTTTAGGCTCTCAGGGGTTCTGTGCTTTCCAAGGAGGCATCAAAATGCTCGGGGCTTCTGTCTGCTGGCGAGTTCCAATAACCTCGTGCCGATGGTGTTACACTCTTGGGAAGGTTTCAAGATCCGTCAGCCCCTGGCACAGCTTTAAGTAAAGCTGACGGCCAGGAAGGACCCGTGAGCTGGGTAGGATCAGACCGGATATGTCCTTGGGACCACATGGATGTGCCAGAAGGGTTCTGCAAGGTCCTATTGCTTTCCATTGCCACTGCCAATGGAAGGGGATTAAAGTTTCCGGGCCACCTCCAGTGATCTCCGCTCCACTGTTAGAGTCTGTTCAGGTGCAGCTCCAGCCCCACATGCTCTGCTCCAGGGCAGAAGGGCTTGGAGAGGGACTGGAGAGGACTCAGCTCTGCAAGATCCCAGAGGAGCAGGCACTGGCGGCTGCCCTCCTGCTCATCCCCTCATGCTCCCCTCCCTGCTGACCCACTCTGGCTTCCCAGGGACTCTGCTTGGGCTCTCAGCCCCAAGGCTGGTGGGGCAGAGCTCCCTGACCTCGGGCAGTGGCCGTGGGGGTGTGGGGAGAGTCTTCAGTGACTGCCAGTGCCAATTACAGGTATTTGGGAACCATGGGACAGTGGGGTTTTACCAGATGGGTGCGAAACCTTTGGCTCAGTGACCCACTGCAAGTGGAGGGTGCTATGGAAGCTGTCATCAGGACCAGTGCAGGGTTTACCTTCGTGCCACCCTCATGTCATCCTCTGTCACCTGCGGTGCCTTCTCAGTGTCCACCTGCCCCAACCCCTCTGTCCGTGACTCTGCTGGGTGGTAGCAGGTGGCAGCAGCGTATTTACAACCAGACTGGACAGGAGCAAATTGCACTTTGTTGGCAATGAATTGTTGCACCTCAGGTGGCCGCAGGCCGTCACCAGGCGAGGGGGGAGGTCATCCTGGGGCTGCGCTGGCTCTCGCCCACCTGCACGTCACTGAGAGCCCGCTGTGGGACAGAAAGGGCAGCACTGAGTGTGGGGCTGCTGTGGCAAGAGAAAGTCCAGGGTACTGGCCACAGCTAGCCCAGAGAAGCTGTGGCTGCCTCTGGGTCCCTGAAAGTGTCCAAGGCCAGGTTGGATGGGGCTCGGAGCAACCTAGGATGGTGGGAGGTGTCCCTGCTCTTGGCAGGGGGTGGATTAGCTGACCTGTAAGATCCCTTCCAACCCAAATCATCCCAGGATCACATTACTCTTCCCTGGGGCTTGTGCTTGAGGCATCCCTCAGTGTCCCACCCTGGCCAGCCGATTTGCACCTTATCAGCTTTAGGAAAAATGCCACTTACTCAGGAACAGGTGTTCACAAAACCCCATCCTGCTCCCACCACTCACACACAAATAAAAAACCTCACAGGAGGTCCCTGGCTGGCTTTGAAGGGTTCAACTCACCTCAAACTTGCTCATGAATTCTGCAAAAATGCCAAAGAAAGCTTCAGAAGTTGTCATTTTCGAGTCTTCCCCAAAGAAGGACAACACCTTGCTGAACTCCTCCATGGCCTTGTGCTGCAGGTCATCCAGGGAGCGCATGGCAGGTTGGGCACTCTCCAGGAAGGACTGCGGGAATTGGCTTAAGGACAAAGCTGTTCCATAGGTCTGATAGGGATCAGAATCCCTTATCAGTCTCTTATCAGATGGCTGGGTTCCAACCCAGCCTGCAGCAGGGAGATGCTGCACAGGCACGTGTGGAGGTGCTGGCAGGCTCAGCTGTCCCTGACAGTGCAGGTCTCAAGGACAGATGTCCTTGCCCCGTGGCACTGGGGCTGTGCCACACAGAGGCAGCTGAGCCGGGGGCACCACCAAATCTGCTTCCCATCCTGGCTGAGAGCAGGGAGAGTTCCCCAGCAGCATTGAGACGGTGCCAGACACAGCCCGGCTGCTTTGCAAGGAGCCACAGAGGCACTGCCATGGTTTCACTCTAGGGCAATGAGGGACGTGGGGGATTTGCCCTTTCCCAGAAGGATACGGTCATGACAATTGCAAATCTGTCCTCGGCGGTCGCTGGCATGTTGTGACAGGCCATCTGGATGTCACTCACTGTGGTATGCAGGTCCTTCAGGTCAGCTGTCAGCGTCCTCTGGTTCACTGCAGGAGAAGAGCAGGGTCAGCAGGGCTGCGAGATGGAGCTCTGGGTTTGTTCCCACAGCGTGGCCATAGGTCAGGGGGTCAGTCTGTCTGTCTGCACAGCTCTGCACCAATGTCCTGCTGTCCAGGAAGGGTGGGCAACCAGACTGTCCTGCTGGGACCAGCCGGTTGCCAGGATCTGTTGGTGCTCACATCAAGAGATGCCAAGAGTGTCAAAAGGAGCCTGGAATGTGCCAAGGAAAAGGAGCACACAGGACTCATGGTGATGGACACACAGAGACTTGGGAGGGGACAGGAGGGACACAGGACATCAGGACAAGGGGGGACACAGTGGCAGGAGTTGGGGCAGCTGGGAGCCTCCAGTGACAGAAGTGTTATTTAGGCGTTAGGCCAGATACAAATTCCAGCTGGGAAAGCTCCAGGTACAGACCTTCCTCAAGTGGAAATTTACGGCTCCAAGCCTGAATTTGCTCCTTATTTATCCACTGTAGCACTAATTCCCAAGGGAATTGCTCCCAAACAGCAGGGGATGGTGTGCAAGGGGAACGCAGCTCATGCTTTGTAGAGATTCGGCGCATAATTTAAAATTACACAATCACAGAAGCATTTAGGTTGGAAAAGCCCTCTAAGATCATCCAGTCCAACTGTTTCCCCAGCACAGCCAAAGTCACCACTAACCCAAGCACTGTCCCCAGGTGCCACATTCACACACATTTTAAATCCCTTCAGGGATGGGGACTTCACCCCTGCCCTGAGCAGTTGTGCCAGGGCTAGACAGCCCTTTCTGTGAAGGAATTTTCCCTAAAATGCCACCTAAACCTCTCCTGGCACAGCCTGAGGCTGTTTCCCCTTGTCCTGTCCCTGTTTGCTGTGAGCAGAGCCCAAGTCCCTCCCCCCAGCTGTCCCGTTCTGTCAGGGAATTGTGCAGAGCCACAAGGTCCCCCCTGAGCCTCCTTTTATCCAGGCTGAGCCCTTTCCCAGCTCCCTCAGCCCCTCCTGGTGCTCCAGTCCCTTCCCTTCCCTGGACACGCTCCAACCCCTCAGTGTCCTCGTTGTGAGGAGCCCAGAGCTGTCCCCAGGACTGGATGTGTCCCAGCAGGGCCAGCTCAGGGCACGGGCACTGCCCTGGTCCTGTGTCACACCTGACCAGTCTCTTGTGACACCACCACAACCATGGATGGAGAACAACTCCAACATCCATGTGACTGGTTTTTACTGCACCCAAGGGATCTGTAGGGTCTTTATTCAACGTGACAGAGCTGTGCCTGGACTGTGCCCCCTCCCCGAGGTGCTGCACCCTCTGCACCCCTGGTGAGTGCAGCAGCACAGCGCTGGCACCTGCAGCGGCACCTGCACACCTGCATGGAGGGTGGGGCAGACCACTGCCTGGCACTTCCATTTCCTGTGCCTTCTCTGCGCTTCCAAGGTACCTGTGACCTTGGGAATCATGTTTCCAAGTCAGAAGGGAATACTAGGGCAGAGGACAGAGCCTTGTCTAGGCACTGCCAGGTGTGGCAGTGTGGGATGGGTGGCACCTCCCCTGTCACTGAGCTCATCCCTTCCTAACTCTCTCCTCTTGCTCAGGACCATTCCTCACTTGTTCTGGTTCCCATCCTGCTCCTGCCAAGGCTGTGCAGTTCACGACAGACCCCAGACTCAAACCCAGAGGCAATGCAAGGACACACAGGGCTTGTAGCTGTTTCTGATCCTTTACCTTTGGCAGCGAGCGGCACTGTCGGAAGATCCTTGGCAAAGCCCAGGAGCTCTGGGAAGTGTTGGCTGAGGGATTTGGCAAGAATGTGCAAGAAGGTGGATTTCCCATCAACAGTCTTGGTTGTGTTCAGCTGCAGCAAAGCAGAACAAGTGAGAACCCCCCTGGAGAGGGCGTGGGGCTCACACACACTTGGGGTCAGTCACTCCAAGCTCAGCTTGCCCCACGCTTTCATGGTTAATGGTTAAACTGGACATTTAATGTTTACACACCACATGTGCCCAAATTAGTGGTGTGGAGATGCCCCCTCCCACAGGGAAGGGCTGTTCCCTTATTCCCACCCCTCAGGAGTCCCACTGCAACCCACGTGGGATAAGGATCTTCTCCCACCCACAGCCAGGGCTCTGGCCAGCCTGAGGCAGGCAGGATTCCTCAGCACACTGAAGCACCAGACCCTCAGTAGAGTCTCTCTGAAGTCACCCCTGTGTGCCCCCCAGCACAGTCCCCTCTCTGGCACCCAGGGGGCTCTTAGGAGGACAGCTCGGCTGGACACATGGAGCTCCCAATCTCCGTGTCTTCTGCACGGAGCAAGCCTGGCTCTCCTTACCTCGGTGAGGAAGTTGATTTTAAAGCCTGTTGTTTTGCTGGTCTTGGGCTGCCCATTGTTCAGGTAGTTTCCCATGGCCAGCACGAACTGCAAAGAGGAAACCAGGGAATGAGGGGCTGGTGATCTCCTGCACCTTTATCATCCCATCTCCCAGCCCCTGAGACTGGGAATTTCTGTTCACCACCCATTAATGTGCAGCCAGACATTGCCCCCAAGGATTTAAGGAATTACTGGGGAGTCACTGGCCAAGAGCCAGTAAGGAGGTTCATCTCTTGTGTGGAAACGCCTTTGATCACACGGTGACCTCGTTTATCCCACCGCCTTTTTTAAAAGCAAAACCAAATGAATTAACAGTGGTTTGGGGCAGCTCATCTCCAGAAGGTCAAGGAGGAATTGCAGTGGAATCTGTTTTCTCTCTGCCAGGCACAGACCATCCCAGGAACCCAGAAACATCTCCTCAGCAGCATGGGCAGTATTGGGGTGCACAGGGACCAGCCTGGAATTCTGCCCAAATGTGGGACACGCCCATGGGGCTGGAGCTGCCCGTGGGTGTTCTTGCGGAATGCTGAGGGCCACTGGTGACTGTTACAAGAAGGAGGGATTGCTCTGACCTCCAGGATCTTTGCCAGCTTCTTGCTGCTCTTCAGCTCTAGAGAGGCCTTGCAAATGCACTCATAGCTGGCTTTGATCTCCTCAGTCTTTTCCTGCAGGGTGGTCTTGAAGTGCAGGCTCCGCAGGCGGATCTTGTACTCAGGTACTGACAGCATCTGGGGCAGAAGGAGGGGAGGGTCACTACCCCCGTTAACCACAATCCCTCCATAGGGCTTCTCCTGGCATGCTGCCCTGTACATGGAAGCACAATGTACAGGTGGCACGTGGAGTGGCCAGACTGGTTTGCTGCCATGGGATGGCGACTTCCATGCCAACATCCACGAATGACTTTGTCAATAGAGGGTGAATCAGAGTTGGGCAAAGTCACTGTCACCAAGGAGCAAAAACCCAGCCACTGGGGGAGCTGCCAGACCCCTCAGGCATCACCTCGAGCATCACCCCCACAGTCCCAGGTGTCCCACCCCAGCCCAGGTGTGAGTGTCCTGTTGCCAGGGGACACAACACGTGCACGGCCCTGCCCAGGGCACCTGCAGCACGAACTGGTCGGGCTCGCTCAGCTTGCCGGGGTTCTCCTTGTAGCTCTGGAAGCGCTGCACCTCCTCCCCATCCGGGGCGTAGAGCAGGAGCTGCTTGATGTGGGAGGGCTCCAGGCGATCCGTCTCCATCGTCATCAGGATCTGGCGCAGCTCGATGTGCGATAGCTTCAGGTGGGCTATCAGGATGGCTGGGGGGAGGGAGGCATGTCATTGTCACTCAGGGTGGAGGGAGGGGACCTTGGGAGTGAGGCAGTGCCAGGGACAGACTTCCCGGCAGGACCGGGACAGGATGGGGGACACAGTGAGGGTGGCATGGGCTTCTCCACATGCCCACACAAGCACAGCCCCGGCAGAGGAAGGGCTCCCCACACTCTGTGGAGGCTGCCTGGGGACCCCACAAGTGGCTCTGGTCCTGCAGCCACCCAGGGCACTGCCACATCATGCACCTCACCCACACACCTGGTGGGCTGCACTGGGAACCAGCCCTGCTCCCACATCCCCCACCCCAGCAGGGTCCCACCAAGCCCTCCCACCCTCCTTCCCACCGGCAGCACATCCTGGAGAAGCAGCACTGCCCCTCCACTGCCCCACTTCACCCATGGGCCCTGCGGGCTCTGCCCCTCCCCGGGACAAGGAGGACAATGACAATCCCATCTCCATTCTTTCCCAGAAAGTTGCCTCCTTCCCCCTGCCCGGGGCTGAACCCAGTCCAGGGGGGGCTCTGGGCTGCAGGAAAAGTCCATCCCAGCTGAGCTGTGCTCATGGGATCGTGCCCATGGGATTGTGCTCATGTTCCTTCCCTTTACCTTTCCAGGTCTCTACATCCCACCTGTGGGCCCCTTTTGGGGGTACCTTCACCGCGAACTTCACTTACATGTGTTGTAGGCCTTTTTGTGGGACAAAATTTCAACCACGTCTTTCTTTTTAAAGTTTTCAGGCATGAGAGTTGGCTCTGGAAGAGAAACTGAAAGATTTAATCATGGGTAAGGACAGGTTCAGGCGGCTCCAGCGGGAAGAAAACTGTCCTGCAAACAATGAAACCATGAATGAAAGAGAGGAGAACGGATGCTTTGCACACAGCAATGGCTCCAGGAATCCTTGAATTCTGCGATTCAAAGATCTCCCCAATGGAGGACTCAGCTGCAGCTGAAAAAGGCAAAACGAGAGGTGAAACACACAGAAAATCCCAGACTGCTCAGAAACATCCCAAAAACAGTGTCCCCTGAGATGAACCCCATTTCATCCCACTCTCACTGACAGCTGGGCATCATGGCCCTTGCAGGAGAGCTCCGACATCCCACTTTTTAACTGGAATGCCTCCCACCAGGATCACCACCACTCTGACCCCCAGCCTGGACCCCACTCTGTATTTGTGGCACTGAAAAACTCCAGTGGATGGGAGACCCCAGTAGGTCTGTGGGAGACCCCAGTTCAAGAGCGATGGGGGCTGCATGGGTAGGGAGCTCCAGACCCCATCACAGCTCTTGGGAGCAATCCACTGATTATTTATATAAAAAGGAAAGTGCTGCTTGTGATGATTTCTTTGGACACGGGAATGTTTTTATGGCTTTTTCAGCATTTCCAGAGGTCTCAAGCACCAGAGCAGCAATTGGTGAAAGCCTCCAGCTGGGTTTCAGTGCTAATGAAATGTGGAGAGAAAACAGATCATGGCAGCAGAGATACTCAAGGGAGATAATGAAACCATCTCCGCCTCAATGATCCGCTGCATCACCAGCCACAAAATCCTGAGGATGAACAAATTCATGCCACGGGTGATGTCACAGACAGGCATTGCCTTGCAGCCCATTGAACCCCAGTTCCTCCCAGCTGGTACAAGTCTCTGCTGGTACCAGCACCTATTTTTGGGCTTCAGTACTTACTTGTGGGCTTCTGAGTCCCGAAGTGCAGCTCCAGGTCGAGGTATTTGACCATATCACTCAGCTTGTCATAATCCGAGTCTTCCCCGAGCTGTGGGGGAAAGAGGAGTCAGGAGCTGGTGCTGGCATGGGGACAGCCTGCCAGTGCCCACCTATGCTGGCACATTCCCTGTCCCCCACATTAAGCTCCGTGTCCCCAGAAGAAACCAGGACAGGTTGGTGGCACCGTCCTGTGACTGGAGGCTCGGCCACTGCCCTGCAGATTCACTCAGCTCCTGACACAGCTGAAATCCTAGAGCATCTTTGTCTTCACTTGCTCCTTGGACGTGATTCCTTTACCAAAGGATAAAATGGGAATTGCAGGAGCTTCAGGAATTTTTTTGCACACAAAAAAATCACTGTGAGGAAGTATCTTCCTTCCTGGAGTGCTGGGGAGAGGAAACTGCAGGATTTCAAGTGCCTGGGGGACTGGAAGATGATCCCACAGCTCCCCTCTGGATGCTCAGGGCACAGGGAATACGACATGTCCTGAACATCAGGAAAGACACAGAGGCTGGGAATTAAACCCCAGGAAGGGATTGAATCCACCTCCAGAATTCTGCAGCACTTCATGTCCACAATGCCATAGGATTATCATGCCGTGTCTCACCCCTCACCTCTGCTTTCCCCCTGCAGTGTCCTGCCCTGCTCAGAGCTCTCCCATCACTCTGCTCCAACCATCCTCTTCCTTTCACACTGATAAAACCCCACAGCTGCTGAACACATCTGGAGGCAGCTCCTGGCTGTGTCACCCCTCAGGACAGGGAAATGCTCCCCAGGATGCTGCAGCCAAAACCAGCATCTCAGAGGCTTTCCAGGGCCTCTCCCCACACCAGCAGTTTGGTCCAAACAATTGAAAGGATGAAACGAACCCCTGCAGAGCCTCGGCACAGCTCGCTGCTCCCAGGGACCCCCACCCCTCACCCTGCTCCCTGCTCCCAGGCCATACCTGTCCCCAGATGGTCCCCTCTGAGTTCTCCACCTGCTCCCAGCGCAGCCGCTTGACACTCATGTGGTTGGACTCGCTCCTGCGGTGCAGCAGCCCCCGGTGCAGGGGGGGAGCGCAGGGCACTGGGGGCGGTGGCGGTGGGGGTGGC